>JAWNMY010000090.1:6180000-6577500 GCA_035043505.1 Drosophila setosimentum | reverse complement strand
TAATAATTTCATGCTCGTTAACAACAACCCGACATGGTCCGGAACCGTATTAGTTACAGGACCCGCTCCAACTCCAACTCCAACTCCAACTCGAACACCGTTCTGTCTGTATCGTTAAACAGTCGCTAATTAGACGCACATGTGTAACACAAAACCGCATTTAAGCGTTACCAAAGAACCCCGACGAGGCCGGCGGACACTCACGAGTGTGTGAGTGTGAGTGTGAGTGTGAGCACAAGTATGAGTATGAGTGCCAGTGCGAGTGTGAATGAGAGATTACGAGTTTTCCACCCCGCCACCGATGCGACTCTCGACGAGTTCCGGCGAAGCACTAAAACTGTCCCAATTGTAACGAAATTATACACTTGAACTTCTTAACTTTGCCCCGGGGTCGCTCACGTCACTTGTGTGTGTGTCTGTATGTGTGTGTGTGTCTGTATGTGTGTGAGTGTTGGTTGTTTGGTGTTTTATGTCTCAACTGCCTGCAGGTTAAGCACACCGCACAACCTTTACACATAACGCAGGAATGGGGCTTTCGAGTCACTAATATTGATATTTGAAAAACGATTTCAGCGTTTGTTGGTAAACATTCTGTAATATTGCAGCAACTTTTGATAACTTGAGAAATCTTAATTGAATAGGAACAAAACAAGGCAATTAATAATAAAATAATTAAACTGGGTAGTTGCCTCTACCACTCAAACAAGCTACAAGTCTTCAGTGGCAAATGAATCCTCAAAGCGAAAAAAGATTTAATATCGCAGGAAAGCATGTTTGTAGCTCGTCAATTATTAATTGGCATCTAATTACATATTTTGTATACGTTTTTTCTTCTTTTGTTTTTTTATTGTATTGAATAATCGGTCAACTCAATTACAAAGATTATGACTGGAAATGAACTTGTGTATTTTGGTATTTTCTTCAAATTCCATAATCCATAAAATTCAATTCAATTGAATTTGCTTAATTTCCAACTCACATTTTACTGTTGTTCCTGTTAAGCTGATTTCCACATTCCTTGCCAATGAACTTTATTAAAGTGTGCAAACAGCTGGCTCCAAGTTCCACTGCCAGGCCAAATGCCAAATGCCAAATGCCAAATCGAGCAATCACAATCACAAAACCCAACCCCTAACAAAAAAAAAAAATAAAAGGAAAAAAAAAACAAAAAGAAACAAAAGGAAAATATAGAAATCAAAAAATAAAATAGAGATCCCTGCTTTACTTGCTCGCTTCTCCCATATTTGTATAAAAATAAAAACAGAAAAGAAAAAAAACTTTCAATACCGACTGAATGACCCACGAGGACATTGACGTTCGGCAATGATATGGCTGTTGACTTTGGTGTTGTTCTCCTTGTTCTTGTTATTGTTGTAGTGGCTGCTCGACTCATCTCATCTCATCTCATCACATTCTATCTCATCCTATCTCATCTCATCCCGTCTCGCAACTCGTCTCGTTTTGTCGCTTGGTCATCACAACATTTGCATGCCTCATTTGAGTACAAGTTCCTCTTCATTTATTTATTTTATTGCGGCCTCATTCGCGTTATGAACTCAATGGTCTGTGGACATTATTTTAATAATTGCAGTCTACAACAACAACAACAACAACAGCAACAACAGCAACAGCATAAACAGCAACAGCAGCAGCAGCAGCCGCAGCAAAAGCAATAACAACAAACCCACCCACAACACCCAACCCAATCCACACCCACACCCACACCAACAGCACCACAGCACCACCCCCTCCACCCCCCACCCACCATCTTGTTTATTGTTGTTTGTCGTTGCTTTTGTTGCTTTTTATTGCTCGCATTCCATTGATTTTCATGGATTTTCGTAATAAACTTTTGTATTTGTAACCTTTTTATGTACGTTCCTTGTTCGACCAAATAAGCGAAGAAATCATCACAACCAGAATTATTACGCGGAGCAGCAGCCATCCACACAGTGGCACAGTATGATATGTATGCTATGGCTATGGTATGTAGGTGATAACAGACCGGAAGACATGTTGTCTAGAGAGTGTATGGCTGGTATTGCTGCAAGGATAATCTTCGGGCTAAGCTTACACAAATGTTGTGGCCTAATTTATCTTGAGTGGATCAATTGGCCCACAACAACAACAACAACAACAGCAACAACAACAAAAACTTAAAAAGAAAAGAAAACAAACCAAGAAGTAGCAGCGATGGATGGATATCGACAGATCGATTGAGCTGCTGGCTCAGTTTTAGGGGATCAGATGACGTGCCAGATTTCAAGGTATTTGTTGTCATTGTGACCGGGTGTGCTTTTGTGTGTGTGTGTGTGTTTTGGCCATTCGATATGCCTGGTCATTGCTGACAGGGGATTAGAACAAGTGGTGAGCCAAGAGGGTCACGTTGTTGCACAATGCCCAAGCAGCAATTGCAGTTGCAGTTGCAGTTGCAGTTGCATTTGTTGCAAGTGCATATGGCAAAACAAAGGACATGCACACGATCGACCTGCGATAAAGGGCTATGATCTCCAGCTCAGCTCAGCGCTCTCTCTCTGTCGCTCTCGCTCACATACCGTTTGCCGACAACCAGTCTAGCGCGCATCCTCTGCCACACACACACACACAGTCATACAGATATATATATATATATAAATATATATATGCACCATATTAAGCCTAAGTGCGGATAAGCCAAATGCTAATAGGTTTGCTAATGTGAAAGCACCGGCCACACATGCGAGAACCTGGCCCAATTGTAGCCCAAAATCAGGCCAGGCTTAGGCCGTCCACAGACAATGGTCGAGTGGCTTTTATTGTGTGCCGCCCTTTTATGAAATTGCCAACTCCATTGTTTTGTAAACTGCCAAACAATGCTGAGCGTAGCGCCGGCGCTGCCACCGATCCAACCTGCCACAGATACAAGCTGCAGCTCAGGCTCAGGCTCAGTTCCAGGCTCAGGCTCAGTTGCTGTTTTAGGCTGTGGCTAAGGCTCGCTTTAAAACAGGCATTTTTCGCTCTGGACCAGAAGCTCCTGCGATGCGCTACTTCATGAATATTCCAATCACTAAATAATGCGATACTAAAATTTCAATCGCTGCAATGATTCAGACCATGGCACATCCCTCTCGATGTTCACTACATTGAATATGCCAACAAGTGTATTGCACTATCCATGGCACTTCAATCAATTAAGCATCTATAGTAATAATCGATAATTAATTAATCGATTAATCGACTTCAATTGTGATCTTTGCGCGCAACGATTTGACAAATATAGAAGACAAATGAGCAGAAAAATCCTTGATACCCGTACTCAGTTTTGAATAAGTAAGGGGTACAGAACATAGACATGTCAGAGTTTTTATACCGGATGTTACTACGTCATTGGTCGTTTTTGTTCTGTTCGTAATTCTAAAGTGACGTTTGCGTTTTTTAAGCCAGTTCCAAAAAGAACTTTTTGTATACCCTAAGCCCGCTCAAAATGACAAAAGGTGCATAATAAAAGTGGGAAACAGCATGCAACAGGCTGAAGGAAGTCAATATTAGAGACATTCAATTTTAAACATAGAACAATTTATAACAACTGGCGAAAAAAGTCACATCTAAATAAAAATATAGCCATCCATGGATATGTAACAAACCCGGTTCTCTCATTAATTGTAAATGTTTTATATTTAAATTAAGAAAGAAAACAAAAAAATTACTATCAGAAAGTCTGCCAAGTTGTAGGCATGCATTTGCCACTAGCAGGCTTCTAAATATGTGCTTCAAAGAGTTTTTTTTCTCTTTTTTTAATAGTTACCAGCTGAGTTCAGGGTATATCCAAGTCGAGTTCTCTTGACTAGAGCTTACTGACTTCTTCTTTATTTTTTTTTGTTGTTGGTAAACTGTCGGCGACTGGTGCCTAGCTGATGATGGCTGATTGCTGGCTCCTGGACCGGAATCTAAAGTGGGCAGCAGTAGGTTGCTAATCAGTAAAGCTTCCGCTTGCCGGACCGTGATTCAACACTGCGCGATATTTGTCAACAGGCAGACCTATAAATATGCATGCAGAAAAAACAAAACAAAAAAAAAACCAATTCTGACAGTGGCTGAGGAATGGGTGTCAACGCGAATGGGTGGCTGGTAACGAGGCAGGCTGTGAAATTGCACTCAGGCGTTGTGTCAGAGAGTGAGCACAGCACAGAGCAGACTCGTCTATCGAGCATTTCATTTCATTCCAACATTTTTTCTGACACCACATCAATTTTGTTCTCGAAACTGAGGGAAAATAACCGAACTGCAATAGAAACGTGAATTTAACACAGTCACACAGAAATAGCCAGATATATATTGGCTGCACCAAATTTAGAGTTATCCCCGATACGATAACCGATTACCCCAAATAACAGGATGTTGTGCCAATCTCAATTGAGAGTCCCCATTAAGGGCTTGAGGCTGAAGCGCCTCTTCACTTTCAGTGAGTAACATAATGCCACAATTTCATATATGTCCATATACCATCAACAATCAAAAATCACCATAATATATTTTATATTTATCTATTACAATTCTGTAATGAATATGACAATTATATATATATATATATATATATTTATATACAGCTAAATCATTTATATATTTCTCTTATCTCTTAGATTCAAAGGCGATGATTGCTTACATTGAGCCGGTCAAGAAGGAGCTGCTGCCCAAGATGCAATCGGAGGCAGTGCATCCGGAGCCGGGCCGGATGAGCCGTAACAATAACAATTTGAGCCTTGGCCACTACGCCGATATGGGCATGGAGCAGTCAACCAGCGTCGCCCTCGTTCCGTTCGACCATTCGACCATTGAGCAGAATTTGAAGAACGTGGGCACTTTGGAGCCGCAGCCACAGCCACAGCAACAGCCACAGCAGCAGGGGCAGACACAGCAGCCACAGACACAAATGCCGGAGCAGCCGTTGCGCAAGACCAATTACAATCCACTGCGACGCCGCAGCAACGTTGATCCGGCACGTGTCCAGTATATCAAGGATCGGTTCAAGGACGTCAACATGGAGACAGTCACCAACAACAACAACAACAACAACAACAGCAACAACAACAACAGCAACCAGACAGCAACGCCGAAGAAGAAGTTTGTGTCGCGCACCACGCTGCACTCGGGTCGCTTGGATAAGATCAATTAGATCTCACTCCAGCGATATTCCAATTAAAATGTGCCCAACAATTTTTGCCTTCTGTTCACTTTTATTAATATATTTTGGTCTTTAAATTCGATTAAGCAAACTACAATGAAATGTTTTGCTTTATTTCTATTTCCCTCTCTCTCTCTTTAAGAGAGGACATGCCATCCTTGCATCATCATAGTGAGGCAGCGACAATGTTAACCGGGAAACGGGAATGAAGAGGTGGACACCCATAAGCCGCCATGTAACGGATGCAAGTGCAACAATTGCAACGGGAACAGCAAGGAACAGACGCTCAGAAGAAAAGCAACGTTGCAACGACGAACTCCGGATGAAGTGGATTGGGGATGGTGCCTGGAGTAGCTCTTGGGGCCAAGTAGCTGTAAGCGCCTGTTAAGAGGCAGCTGTAATTCAACTGCTGTTAAGCTCCTTGGTTTTAAATGCAACAGATTGAGGCATGCAATTTAAAGATTATGGATTTGGCACGCATTAAGCATTAAGCTGAGTTTTCTTGATTCGTGACTGCATTTCAATGATTTCACTTGTGCCGCAAAATTGATGGATAGATAGACAACTTGGCCAAGATCAGGCTGGACCCAGTCCTACTCGAATAAGATAAATAATCTAGAATTAAATTAAATTATTTAAATTAATCTAAAATCAAAATTAAACCATTAACATTCTTTGTGTTAATATTAGTTAATTAATAATAAAATAATATATATAAAATAAATTTAAATCATCTACGCTGTTGTTTTGAAACCCCTTTTATTAAAATGGTGATTATTGAGTATATTTCGTGGTTTGTGTTTTGTTTTTCTTTTCAATTTATTGGTCCATGTTAACGCTCCAACCAATAATCCTTGTTTGCCACCATTTTCCCCTCGATTTTCTGTTGCCTGTTGTCTGTTGCCTGTTGTCTGCTGTGTCGAGTCCATTCAGTTTGATTCAAGTAAGTGTTTCGCTTTCAGCTCCGTTTGATGTGCACAAGTAGCTGCTGCTTTCGGCTGCTTTCCTTTGACTGGGCTCCTAAAATCGCAATCCACAGATCCACTGCTCGATTCGGAACCTTATGTGGAATAGAGATGGCTATCACAATTGGTTCGGGTTGCTGCTGGGCGTAAATGGCTACGCATACAAATCACACTAAACCAAATACGTCAAGGCAGCAGCAGCTTGACGACAACAACAATAACATAGAAGAATATGGCTTTGGCTTTCCCTTGAGTGCGCCCAACAGCAGCCGGCTCAATATCACAAAAAGTACCCGCAAAAAATCACATGGAAGAGTGAACTGAATCGGTGCAAGCTAAATAACATTAAACAAAAAAAAAAACAGAAAATACCAGGAGCAACAGCAGCAACAGCAGCAGCAGTAACAAAAACTGCTGAACAAAAGCTGACTGACTACAGAACCAAGTCGGAACGGACGAGGTATCGACATCGGCACGCTTGGCGCTTGAGAGGTTGATGCTTGGAGTGGGATGCAGTTGGTTTAGGTGGCTGGGTTCTGACTTTGACTCCAGCCATACACACACACACACACATACACACACACATACACATACACATATATCCTGTTTGTGCAGAGATTTAACTTTGAGCTATGGATATCGTCGTTCGCTGCTTTGTGTGCTGCCATCGAAGCTCATCGATTCAGTCGAAGCGATGCCCAGGCATTGAGGCATTGAGGCATTGAGGCATTCGGCTTGGGACTGCCACTGAAACTGAGTCTGAGTTTCAGTTTGAGTTCGAGCTGGAGTTTGTGGGAGGGAGGGAGGGACCCACTCGTTTCAAGTGTCGGTGTCGTGCAGCAAGCTTACATGCTGTCAGTGCTGCTTTTTGTTGCCGTTTTTTAATTACATCCTCAAAGAGGGCCGCATCAAGCATTCGCCCCGAATGACGCGCCTTTGGCAAACAACAAAACATAAACAAAGAGACACAAAACGACAGCAAAACAAAAAAACAACAACAAATTAAAAAAGACGAACAGAAAAGTTACACAGCAAATGTACCACGACTGCAAGATACCCATTCAAATAAGTGCACAAAGTATGCACATTTCTCAAACTCAAAGTTCTGGAATAAACTATATCTGAGTTTGTACAAACACATTTATAAATAAATAAAAATTGCCTGAAACTAGGAATGAAATTGATTCCATGCCAGTTAGAACTATATCATAATTATTTATGATTTGAAGAACATGCTGTGGTATTTGAAATAATGGGTATGCATAACCAAGACCATAATGACTTGAACAAATGTAATGGTTTGGCTTTGGCCTATGTGTGGCGGCGACGATACCAGACACCATACTGTTCTTTGTGCTCACCATCATCCGTATTGGCAACACCAACACCAACACCAACACTAACACCAACACCCATGCCATTGCCATCATCGTCCTTGTCATCCTCAGCGTTGACGTGATACGTGCCTGTTTACTGTGAAATTCCAATAAATGCAGTTTAAGTTGAAGCATCTCGCCTCGTCTGTGGGCCAAATAGCTGCAAAAAAAGACTGCCAAACAGTGAACAAAAATCTGAACCGCTCCCCGCCAAGCCACCCAATCATCCACCTAACATTCACCTTGACATCAGCCCGCTGGCAAGCCCCTAGCTAAAAAGTGGGCAACACAATGTGCAAAAAAATCCAATGCAAAAATTGTGGAAAATCGGAAAAATTGCCCACGTAACTGAGAACCTTTGAAGGAAGCAGTGCAAGTAAAAGAATTGTGATAAGTGCTGGTAGTTCCAGCTGATACACTAAATAACTGCCAAATGATGGCCAGATGAACTTCCAATGTGCTCTACGCCATCTCAGATACGAGAAATATATAAATAAGATCGGATTATTGGGTTATATGGAAATTCATTCCCTCAACTCTTATATCTTAGTAACACATTTAATTAATTTACGCATTTAATTCAAGTTGTTGATCACTTTAACCAATATAACTGGTTGTGTGGTGCAAAAAAATGTTGTTATTTATGATTTCTTTTAGTTTTGTGCAGATTATTGCAGTTTGTGTAGGCATGTCAAATATGTGTGTAGGATTTTTCAGAGATGGGCATTCAAGAACTCCCACTGGCTGCAAGTGGCTGGGAGCGCGAGAAACGAATCCAGTTTCGACCAGGCCAAGCAGATTGGCAATTGGCACCCGGGAGGCACTCAGCTCAATTGTGCTAGGGATTGCGATTGCGATTTGTGCCAGGGAGCAGCCAAGGACATTATCGTCATCGTCACCATCATCATCATCATCATCATCATCATCATCATCTGCCCCATCATCGTGCGGCGCACAGCAGTTGTCGCATTCGCTGGATCGGCATCCTTTGCATCCTCTGCTGATGCCATTCGTACTTTGGGGATTTTGTGCAGATTTACATGCAAACAATCAAGATATGCCCGGCTTTCACGTGGCCCTGCTGTGGGACCTGAATCTGAGCCCGGACCCGGACCCGGTCCCGGTCCCGGTCCCGAACACAAACCCAAAGACAAACCCGAAGCGGGCGTTACATTACCTGAATCCAACAGGGGGGCGCTTGTTGGATGGTTGCGAGTATTGTGGCCTGTACGTGTGCCAATACGTCATGTGCGCTTCACTAGCGACACACACACACACACACCTGATTTGGGAACATTATCGAGTGTGTGTATGTGTGATTGTGTGTGTGTGTGATTGTGTGTGTTGCAATGCTTAGCGTCTGTCGCTCCTCGTTGCACGTCTGCTTGGTTTTTTTTTTAAATCTGTTCACCTTTGATTTGCCATCGCCTCAATTCCTGCTACAAATATATGTGTTTTCATACACTGAACCCATTTCAAATTGGTAAGGGGGGTATATATATATTCTATGTCCGTCTGTATCTGGAAGACTTAAAGCGCTAGAGTTTATTACAAACGCAGATCAAGTTTAGCCGATAAACAAAATAAAAGAAAATATTTGCAACAATTTTGAGAAACATATATCAAATATTTATTTATGCACAATTACACACAAAGAAGTCTACGACTGAATGGATGGGTAAAGACTTTAGCTTAGGATATCTCATAGTCGAGCATTCTAGCTATTTGCTATTTGCAATTGTGAATGATTCGCATACCGCCCCCCTCGCTTGCCTTCTCAATCCTCCACAAGTCTCTCCCCGCTGACCCAAACTGCTCTGGCATCTGTTTTGTACTTATTATTTGGCTGATTTTATTGGCTTAGCTCAATTGTGTTTTGTGTTAAATGTTTTCCCTTTGTTTTTAGCATATCTACTTTACTTTTTTATGCAAATCTCTTGACACTTTCTACCTTCCAATCTCTCTCTCTGTCTCTCTCTCTCTGTGTGCGTGTTTACCTATGTTTTTGTTATTTTTTAGTGTCTTGGCCAACGCTGGCCTTGTAAATGTTTAAGGCGCGTTAATTATTTAATGCCTGTCACCCAGTGGCTAACACTCGGTGTTAAATGCAAATTGGCATTGTCACTGGACAGGAGCAGAAAGAGCGACAGCGACAGCAGCCAGCAGCCAGCAGCCAGGACAATAACAAGGATATCAGCGGCAACACACAGCTTGAAACATGGCACAGTTAACCCAAGTGACACATACAATACGAGTACAGCCAGCGGAGCGACATCAGCACAACATCTGTACAACAACGACTGGTTAACAAAAAACACGTAACACATCAACAACAACAACAGCAGCAGCAACAATAACAACCGGGAGTCAGACAGACGGAGTCTGTAACCCTTTTTTGGCCAAAGAAAAAAACAGTCCCCCCTGGCAACATTGAATCCCAAAACCCCAACCACAACCCCAAAGAAACTATACCACAGACTCGGACGCCCCACACATAATCATAGCCGCCTTATCTGCGCACCAGGGTTGCATCACATCCCGACTAAGCGCATGAGCCCCACAGGGCTGGGGTTGGTCGTCTTTGGGGTTTGCGTTTCGGTTTGGGTTTGGGTTGTGGTTTCTTGGCGCTGTTTGGCACAAGCCTTACCAATGCGCATGTCCAGACTCTGATCTCTGATCTAGGGGTAGGTCTTAATCGCATCAAAACTAGCTTACTATTTTAACTAATTACAACTCAATTGTTATTTAAAAATTGATTTCAATTTGAGTTTCATTTGAGGCACTTTTCTTACACATTTTCTAAAGATTATCAAACAAAATACTTGTTTTATAAACAAGCAAATTATGTAATATTTTATTTTAAAATCTTGTAAGGAAATGTATTGATTAACATTCGCAGATCTTGTCAGGAAAACTTAAAGGAGAATTTAAGTTTCACTTAATATTAAGTAATATAATATTAAAAAATTAGCAGAAATTTATATATATTTGTAAATTTCAAAAAAAAGAAGTGAAATGGAAAGATTCATTATCTGTATTGAAATGATAAACTTGAATATTGTTGTAAATCAGATTTTAGAGTTGAAAGGACACCAAATCTTCAGCCTGGATGAACAGACAAAGAGTGGAAAGAGGACATTGTGAAAAAGCTGGGCTCAAATTGGAGGGCATTTGGCGATTTTGTGGAATTGTCTCGATCCCCGACAGCAGCCGACAGCAGCTCTGGTCACTCTGCAACCAACAACTGTTGTGGCAGCCCCACTCCGTGTATGTGTGTGTGTGTGTGTGTCTAGGTGTGTGTTTGTGAGTGTGCGTGTCTGTTGGGACTCTTTTGGTTAATATTTACGAGTTTGCTGCGCGCATTATCATTAATTAAAGGGATTAGGTGAGCGTAGAAACTAAACATCAAAACCACAGAACCGCTTTAAGGAAAACACTTCCTACAGCGTCAGAGTAACAGAAAAGAAAAAAACAAAACAAAAACCATAGAAGTGTTCCTGGTATTTTAATTGAGTTGTACGCATGCCAGAGGGTTGCTGATGATGACGGTGCCAACAAAGATGTAGACGTGTGCGTGATTTAAGGCAAATCCCAAAAATTGTGATAATCGACTTTGATGACAACTGTCGCCGACAAACCGACAAGCCGACAAGCAGCAAGCAGCAAGCAGCAAGCGGCGTGCTGCAACATTGCAACATTTGTGTCTCTGCTCTCCTATCTACGAGCTGCAACACTCACAAATTTCGTCTAGTTGCAGTCATTGGTCTGGTGCTGCTGGTGCTGCTGCTGTTTGCCAGAGTCGGTGACAAACAAAAGGACCCGCTCTCCTTGCCGTAGATATCTCGGCAGAGATAGCAGCCAGGCCGAAAAATATCCTGTTGTGTTTTCCACCAACTCGTCCTTGCATGCTGCCATGCTGCCATACTGCTCTTATAGTTGAGATTCGGAGACACTTTATGTGGCAGCCGCCTCGTTGCTTTTATTACACACAATGTCAGCAGCGACTGAGACGACACTTGGGTGCAAACGAGCCGATTATTGCCGCCTGATAATGCTCTAATTGCCCTGCAGCGACAACCCGTCGGCAGCGTTGGGCTCCTACTGTTTGGGCAACGTTCTCGCAACGGGGTCAGGTTCTTGCCAAATATAAAATACAACTACCATAACCAGAGATTTAGATTGAGTCTGAGTTGAGCTGCTAAAAGCGAGCTGCACTTTGCCCATTGTCTTTTCTAGTTTGTAGTTTGTAGTTTGTAGCTGTTGGCTGTTGGCTGTTGATAACATGCTGCGTCGTCTTTAGCCTTCTGTCGTCCAGCGTCCAGCGTCCAGCGTCCTGCGCCCTATGTCTTTTTATCTGCCAGTGTCCTCTGTCTGTCATGAATAGTAGGTGTTTTATTTGCCCTTACCGTCATATGGGGGTGGGAGAGAGCACTTCATTAGTGTCGTACGTCTGCACATGCTTGGATGATTGCCTGCCTCTATTTGTATCTGTACTTGTGTCTGTGTCTGTGTCTGTGACTGTGACTGTGGCAACTGCAACTGCAACAGCAACTGTATCAGTATCTGTACCTCGTCTGTACTCGTCTGGGTCCTATCACTAACCGCAGTTGGTCACTTTCTTGGAAGTGAGTCGGCGTTTCTTATGTCGCAACAACTGCAACTTTCAATTGATTTCACATTCTCAATTTGTTGACTTCCAAAAAACCCTCAAATGCGGTAAACTCACTTACATTTTGTTATTTATGTATATATATATATATATGTGTGTGTATAGATTTCTATGAAGATCAAGACAATCCATCAGAAATACTATATGCTGCTTATCTCTAAGCCTAGTTAAAGTTTCACATATATAAGTCGGTAGTCGAGAATGCTTTTTTATATGTTCATTAGTTCGCCGCACACATGTCATTGATAGTTCCAATGGGAGTCGAACCCAGACTTTTGTGGCTTTCACCGAGGTCGGCTCAAGCTGTAGCGAATAATAATATTTATTGAACAGCTGCTACCTTAGATATCCCGTAAAAATAAGGAGAGCTAAAAGGGATATACATTAAGCCCCATTGGGCTTGGCCCAATAAAAACCAATTCGCTCAGTTTGCCCAGCAAAGTAGCAGCGAGGGAAAATTGAAAAAGCCAAAACAGCCGCAATGGGAATGGACCTGATACTCGTTTAGGCGAACTGCTTAGAATGGATGGCAGTTGGGTGCAGGGGTGCAGGGGGTCCTTTTTTGGGATGCTTAAATGTCCAACAAGATTTGATTTTTATCGCAAGTATATTTGAATTTTATTGCGTACGAAATTTTCGATACAATCAGTGGTCATAAAAAGTGACTGGAGCCGTGTCCACGTCGCCTGCCAAATGGTCCCCAGGCCCAGACCCAGACCCAGACCCAGGCCCAGGCCCAGTCCAGGCGTTCAGTAAGCCGGTTCATCCAATTGGCTGGCAGGAACAAGAACAAGAAGAAGTGAACGAGATGGAACGAGAATGGGGGGGGGGGGGGATAAACAGATGAAATTGCAGATGGACAACGAGGACTTCTGGCCCGGGTAGTCGATAAGGCGGCGACGTGGACATTTCTTTGGCCACGTTGGCGTCATTTTCCACGCAATAAAATAAACATTCAAAACGAAATCAAACTAAACGCTGCATGTTGGATACCGTATTCGGTCTGAGTATTGCCACCTCTCTGTGTGAGTGTTTGTGTGTGTGTGTGTGTGTGTGTCACACTTGAAAAGAATATATATACATAGTAAAAATACAAAAAAAAATAAAATATAGTTTTAGCTAATGCAATTAATGGAAAGAAAATGGAAAAATGGAAAAATGTTTTCAATTAAATTGTTAGAAATGTGATTCCTTTTATTAAATACTAGTATTATTTATATATGATATTTAGTTTCTCGCTAAAGAGAATGGCATATTGAATTTTTCTGAGTGCATATAAAAAAGGAACTTGGAACTGTACTCCGCTCCTTGAAGCCCCCTCGGGTGCCATTCATCAATGTAACACATTTAATTTTATGCTCATTTTTATTTGATTTTGCATTTTGTTTGGCCCATCGCTGGTCAGCATCAGAGGCCGCAAAGGCACGAGTCCGAGATCCGCCCGAAATCCGCCCAAAATCCGCCCAAAATCCGCACACGACCCGAATCCCTTAGCCAACTAATAGTTTGGGTAAACAAGAATCGCTGAACTGGACTGAACTGGATCTGAACTGTTCTTGTTGTTGTTGGTGTTGTTGTTGAAGGGGTTGCTTGCCATGCTTTGTTAGCTTTTGCGAGCCTGATTTAATAAGCCAAACATCTCAATCGTCTTTCGATTTCTATTATCTCTCCGGCGAGTCCAGCAAGCGGACATATGGACTGGTCTACATATATGTGTGTGTGTGTGTGTGTGTGTGTGTGTATAGGTCTGTATATAGGCACAGAAAAATGCTTTCTTATTGCGACTTAAATGCAATGTGACAACTTGAATGGACGCCACCCACGCTGCGGCTAAGGGCCCTAAAGTGCCCTGGCCACAATGGCTATATATGTATGGGTCGGGGTAGGAGTAGGGGTAGGGGTAGGGGTAGGGGTTATAGTTGTTAGTTCTGAGTTGGAGGTCTGCTTTTGGGTTTATATTTAAGTTAATGTTTGGCAGCAGCAGCGGCAGCGGCAACAGTGGCAGATAATCGTAAAACGACTGAACGAGCCTTAGACAATAAGAAAACAGGAACAGGAAACGACAATGGCGTAAGGTCCTTTGCTCTCTGTTCTCCTTGTGTGTGTGTGTGTGTGTGTGTGTGTGTGTATGGTGACATCATCGCCTTTTATAATTTTGGGTTAAGGAGCACAACAATTACGAGCAGGCGAAGTAGGCTACAATGCTACAATATAGTTTGAGATTTCAGTGTGTTCCTCTTGTTTTGGCCACAGCTCTTGATTGCTTCATTTTGAGCAGCAGGAGCAGCAGGAGCGGCAGCATATCCTGCGTGTCCGCCGTTTCTATGCAACTGTGAGTTATAGACGCAGTCACAATGTGATCTTTGACTTGCAGCAGATTTGATTTGATTTATATTGCGGATGCGCCTGGCACTTTGCAGCCGCCGTTTGACTTGGCTCACATTATGGCTTTTTATTATTTTGGCAGACATCAGACATCAGACGGCAGACATCAGTTGCTGCTACAGAGTCCAGCTGCCTGGACAACTGGCAAACTAGACGCAGCTCCACTTCAATTATAAATCATCGAATAGATGAGAAAGTCAGCAAGTCTGCTCAAGGGGTTGCAACATTTCATTTTCAAATTGGTCTGCGGTCCGTGACGTCCCGAAATCTGTTTCATATGACATCCTTAAACCGTTGCGCAACAAACGATTTTTATTTTTATGTGTGTGCTCATAAAAAAACAACAACAGCAACAACAACAACAAAAATAAAAGCATAATACGGGGGCAAATCAAAGAATTAAAGCGATAAAAACGGTTAAAATTACTACCCCAACCTCGCCAAAAGAAAATATCTGCACTCTTGTCTCTCTCTCTCTCTCTCCCTCTCTCTCTCGCTCACTCATATGCAGTCAAGAAAATTGCCATTAGACATGCCGAATTTATGATTCCTGTTTTGATTTTTCTTCTTTTTTAGTTGTTGTTGCCCAGTTAAGGCAACCACCCACCCACCCATCACTCTACCACCCATTTGTTCCCCCTTTTATTTTTTGGTAACCCTTCTCCAAGCTGTTGTTGTTGCTGTTGCTGCTGCTGCTGCTGCTGCTGCTGCTGTCGCACACTCACAAGCTCATAAATTGTATAAATTGTTTGGCTATTATTTCTCGTTGCTGTCAGCGCAATATTGCGGAGAGGCAAGTGTCACAGGCGGCGAATTCTCAGCAACCAGAGAGATAAAGACAGCGATAGAGATTCAAAAAGACATACAATATATATATATATATGTATATATACATATATGTGCATGGTCAGACATGTATTACATATCGTTTGTCATTTTTTTATTGCGAGTTCCTTTTTTTTTGGAATTTTCCTCCTTTTTTTTTGGCAATTGACTTTGCAGCCTTGACTTGCGCCAAATGACATAATTAAGCCGCTGGTCAGGTAGTCGATGTCGGTTTTAGGGTTACGGTTAGGGTTAGGTTTTTGGTTTTGGCTTTGGTTTAGGGTTATACCCTAACCCTAGCCCTAACTCTGCCATGTGCCATAAAATATATAATTCGCGCGAATTCGCGTCTGCCGGCAAATCCTTTTTTCTCATCACTCTTTTCTATATATATACATATATATTTTTTTGCACATTAAATTACAGTTGATTTTTTTTTACTTTCGACGAATTTTCCCCGTTTTTTTTATTGTGTGTGTGTGTGTTTTTTTCGGCAATCGTTTTGTTAATGCTCAGTGCGCTGTTTGTACGATTAGAAAGTCAATTGCTTTATGATACAACCCCCTAAAGCCTAAGTCCCAACTCACAGCAGGCTGAAAGGGAATAAAGTTGCTGGGAGCTGTCGAAATTTAGACAATCAGATCTTGTGAAAATATAGAAGTGTTATTAAGTGCTCAGTTTTCGACTAAACTTGCGATTGCTGTTGCAGCCGGACGAGAAACAGTCTCTGGCGAAAAGAAAAGCGTTTGCAGCAAGGGGCAAATGTGGCACCTCAAGTGCTCCAACAATACAGTAGGAGCTGCCATACTGAACTGGAAACGGAAAGAGATTCGATTGTAAAATCGTTTCTGGTTAAGAAGACATAGCGCATAACAATTATATTATGGCCAAAATCAAAATCAAGCGACACAGTGCAATTCGGTTGTTGTTAGTGAAGGGAGGAACGAGGAACCGGCCGCAACTTCCCGGTAATTACATAGTAGATGGACTTGTGTGTCTTTCAGCCAATTCCAAGGCCACTTGATGTCCTTTTGGCCAATCGGCCATTTATGGCCGGGGACAAGGAGTGTGTGTGTGTGTGCGCTGAGGTTTTGCGGGTTGCATAGAGTTGAATCATCTTCTGGGTAATAAGTAACTACCTGGCATTGTTGCTGACCATTGCGTCAGGTCACAGGCAACTTTATGCAATGGTCTGCGGAGTCAAGGACACAATTAGGACGCGACCAAATCACAGACACAGCCACAGACACAGCCTCACCGGTTCACCAACTACCTGACACGCTTCCAACACACGGCAAAACTCTTTTCTATTTTTTATCGCATTTCTTTTTCTTTTCTTTTTGTTGTTGTTCTATTTGGCATATGCACAAAATACCTCACTCCTTCTGCCGTTTCGTGCGAAAAAAAGGATTCGAGCAAAAGGATAAGGAGATATATTTATATATATATATATATATGTTTCGCATTTGGCCAGCCAAGCAGCCGTTTAGCAGCAATAGAAACGAATATTTCGAAACTGCAATTGAAATGCAGCCGAAGGCAGGCACTCAATTCTCAGTCATTTAACCGTTTATTTGGCCATTTATTTAGCCGTTTACTTTTATTTTTATGACTACAGCCAACTGGACTGTTTTGTTAATGTTCTTTACCCCCTCTCCCCCCCCCACCATCTCTTCGTTTTTTGTTTGCTCACATAGGAGAGTACTTTGCAACGTTTATTCTCCAACAATTATAGTTCAATAAATTTGCGCAATCACCCTAAAAAAATAAAAGAAAATCGAAAAAGACTCTTCTGATGGTTAAATTTAATGTAGTTTTAGCACATAAGAAGTGCTTGAATGGCAAAATATCAAATAGAGACAGCGATAGAGATAGAGATAAACATATACGCAATTCCGCATTTGACATTATCTACTTTGTATTGGGACACTAAGATTCTTATCATTTATTTTTATTTTTTTGCATTTCTGTATTGCGACTGGTTGCAATTACTTAATCTAATGTGGGATTCATTGATTTTGAAGAGGCAAATACAACTTATATGTTCCACTAATGCAATGTGATTAAATTAAATGATTATGTGATTAAAAGATAGTTAGATATGAATTTGAGATGGTTTAGATTAGAAGGTTCTTAGATAACAAAGACGACTGACATTGGCCAGAAATGGGGCAACTATCGGATAACTGGACTAGAAGAAATGTTGTGAAGCCTTCACAGAAGTCATTGTAGCGGACTTTGAGCCAAAACAGATGAGTGGAGTTTGGGATTAGGTAAATCGGTAACGCATAGCGGAAGCTGACTAAACAACATAAAACATAAAACAGGAATTTGGAACAGCGAACAGGGCATGGAATGTAGGTTTCTATTTCAAATCAAATCTAAAATTTTATAAGTTAATCTGCGCTGTTGCAAGTATGCCAAAATTCGGCTATAAGGGAGGTGGAATGGGGCAGACAAATGGTGGCTCATTGATTAGCTAGCCTGGCAGTCAATATGACGATGGATCAGGGATCTGAACATGCTATGTGGCTGATACTTTTTGGGGGTTGGCTCCTCATTTCCAGCTTGCCGAATTACCCTGTCAAGGGCTGCCCATTGACTGATTTCAACAATTTGTTCGCTGTTGGTTGTTGATTTTGTGTCTGATATGCGCCAAAGCGAGGGCATATTCAATTTGTAACTGAGTTTGTGACTTTATCATTCTAAAAACATAATCACCACGAATAATAAAAATAGATATAAATATTATATGCACTAATTAAATCAAGCATCGGAATTGCTTTAAAAAAAAACGTAAGCTTTTCTTTTATTTATGGGACTCCAATGAAATTATATATTTCACTTACTTGACATTAATTATAATCTTCAAACATGTACATATCTGGGCTAGAATTTATTTATAAATATTATAATTCTCTTGCTAAATATATATATATTAAATGAAGGTAGCGTATGTTAAATGCTGTGTGCATATTTTCTTACTATATATATATACATATATATATATATTTTTAATAAAAGGCAGCAATTTGCGCATTGCTTAAACCACTCCCCCACAGTTTGCCGTTTATTGTTGAATTGTTTTTGCTGCTTTATTTTTACATATTTTTCGTTTTTTTTTTTTGATTTTTTAACAATGAGGCAAAACGGAAGTTGCTATTGAACAAATTTTTGTACATTTATTTGTTGGTGTTTCTTTTTTAATTTATTTTCTTGCAAATGTTTGGGGGGAAAAGTGCATAAGGAACAGACAAACTGATCTATCACAGCGCAATTGTGTATGGTTAAGCGAATGCCTGACCAGGTTGATGACTGACCACCACTCGCCACTTAGACAAAGACAGAGAGAGATAGAGAGAGAGAGAGAGAGAGAGAGAGAGAGAGAGATGAGAGATGCAAACACACAGGCAGAGCAACCACAGACCATAGCCACACGGTGGTCAATTAAGCCGTTAATATGCAACTGACGAACCGGTTATGATGGCCTCATGGCTACAAACTCTGGATTGGATTCTGAATCGGAGGCAATATCTGTCTCTCTGTCTGTGTGTCTGTCTGTCTGTCTGTTTGTGGCTGTGACCGTGACTGTTGGTCGTGTTCCCTGCGGCTATTTGTTTAGCCCCAATGTGACGGACCCCCCAGCGGGGTGTGGATCAGCCTTGGTCTCTGCCCGCCACTTGGTGCGAGCAGTTTATTGAAACATTTTTCATCATTTCTTAACCAAGTCCGTGATACGAGTATAGTGCAAAGGACAATGGCATTTTTTTAGGGGAACACTTCTAGTTCATAAATCATGTCACAAGCTGTGGTCGTCGCTTAGTTTGGTTTTTGGTTGGGTTTTTGGTGGTGCCACTTCGTCTGGGGCTGCACGACCAAAAAAAAAGAAAAGTGAAATCAAAACTATTATTGGAGTTTTGTTTTTTGTTGTTGTTACTTTTTCGATTTTCGATTTCTTTATTTTTTTCATCTCCCCCTCCCCGCAATTTTTCGCTTTGTGCGGTTTGTTGAGGTCGCAGGTCCTAACGTCTCTCAATGACAAATAGAAAACATAAAATCATTCATAACACTTGTTTGGCTGTGGCATTGATTGAGCCAACAACACACCCCATGATCCTGACCAGAGACCAGAAAACCGAGTAGAACCAGAACCAGAACCAGAACACGGCCGCAAACGCAATCAAAGAAAAGATACCTGGCCACCATTTCCCTTGCATTGTTCCCCGTTCTCTTTGGATTTTGGACCAAGTTCCCAACCTGTTCGACAGCTTCACTTTCATTCATACTCTCGAGCAGGGAAAATCTTTTTAGTGCCCAGCGATTTATTGTTTGTGTATAAATTGGTTTATGAAAACATTACCCGACTGCTGTTCGCCTGAATTCCATTCTATAGCTCTCGCTCATTGTCTGATGAGATTGATTAATGCTTTGCTCCTACGATTTCTTCCTCTGGCGTTTTTTTTTTATATTAAATACTCATAGTTGACTCTTTTGATCAGATCTGGGCGACTCCCTTACTTTCTGTTTGTTGTGTTTCTTGTGTTTGTTGTGTTTGTTTATGTGGCTTGTTTGGATGCGCATTTTTTCTCCTTTCTTCCTTTCTTTTGTGTGTGTGTGTGTGTAAAGATTGGTATTCTAGTATTGAAGGTGGTATTCCCATAAACATACATATAGTTGTTGCTGTTATTGCTGTCATTTTCACGGTGGGTATTTAATAAACCCATCAATGGGTCAATTAGTAGGCATAGCCTGCAGAGATTGAGTTAACAAGCAGCATGACTCGTCTGTTGTCCACGAAATGACCAATCTGTGACAGGAAGTCGATACAAAAATATGATGCTAAATACATATGTTTAGCTCAAGCCATTAGGCGATTAGGAAATAACACATATAAGTTAACTCACTCGGTTGCCATGGCATCCTCAAAGATATATTTAGTATTTCCAGTCAACCTCGGAGATTTTCTTTATATACAAAACAATCCTACGGACTAAGTATTTATTTATTACTTGATTTATTTAATAGAATTATGAATTATTTGTTGTGTATATCAATCAAAACATTCAAATATTGATGTGAACTATTAAATAAATGTACTTCCTTCCCCAATTGTATTTTCATGCTTTGTAAATTATGTGTTATGCGGATAATTTGCCACTTGTGAATCGAATGACCTGCAATCGATATACTTTTAACCTTTAATTAACACCATGCTTGACCCATGTTATACACCGTTACACCGTTTTATCCACCCCTCCTTGGCCCATTTCCCCCCACCTCTCACTTGGGCTTTTCCATGATGTTGATCATTTTTTCTTTTTATTATTTTTGATTGCAAACTCGGTTTTAGGGCAATTAAAATTTCACGCTTTAGAAACAGACACAGACGCACTTGATGTGGATGTATATAATATATATATATATATATATATATATATGTATATGTTTTTTTTTTGTGTGTGTGTTCTTTGTGTCTGTGTCAATCAACAAATTTATGTGCAAATTATCGCGGCAGCTATGACAACCTCAGGTGGTGTTCGAGGTGGTTGCTTTGCTGTTGGTGGTGTCCTAGACCCAAAAACGGTTTCAGTTATGTTGTTGCACTTGCTTAAACGCATTCGCCACGCCTGGGATATGCGAACAACAATATAAATGATACAGAATCGCTGACAGAATTTCCACCGAGGGTTGTCTCAACATCCATTGGAGTCCTTTGCTGTTGCTGCTGCTGCCACACCATCCCAAAATCCATTGCACCATGCCACACCACACCACACCATACCACACCACATGACACACCACCCGCTCTCCTTCCCTCTCCCTCTCTCTCCCTCTCTTCCCCTCTCTCTTTATCTCTGCCCAGGCGGCCTCAAGCTCGGTGATAACGCGAAATAATTGCGTGACAACCATGTTGCGATAATTTTCAATTAAACGGCGTTTTCTTTTTTCCTTGTTGTCGAAATAAAACGCACACACAACACACACAACACACACGCACACACTCTGCAACAACAACAACAAAAATGGAAAAAGAGAAAAAGTTAAGGCCAAGAAGAATAGAAGGCAAACTGCAAAATGAGTCAAACGGGGAGAAAGAGAGCCAGCGTGAAATTTCATATTAAAATCAACTTATTTTCTGCTTTCATTTATTCATGCTCAGTTGCTGTTGTGTCGCTACCAAACACACACACACACACACGCACACACACACACATACATTCGTAGTGATAAAAAGCAATTGTAACAATTTGCTCTTGTTTCGTGTTTCAACTCTGTAGACAGCGACGCCGACGCCGACGCCGACGTTGACGTTGACGTCTCTGCCGCCGTCAGAAAAGTGTCACACTTGTGCGTCATTAACGCCGCCAGCCGGTTCCAGCTGGTGGGTGGGTTGCTTCAGGGTGGTTGGTTGGCTGGGCTTGTTCATTTGCCACTGCTTCTTGTTTCTTTTTTTTTTATTCTTTTTTTTTTTGGTGGGTGTGTTGGGGGTGTGGGGGGGGGACATTGCATGGCGGCCATGTGGTTGCCGCCTTTTTGGGGGTTGCTGCTGTGGTTGGCAGCGACATTGCCAACCATTTTTCTGCGGCCAAAAGACAACAACAGCAACAACATTAGATACAACGACAACAACAAAAGCGCAGCGCATGTTAATTTGATTTGCGCGTTTTGCAATTTAACAATAATATTGTCATCAGTCTGAAGGTTTAAGGATTGGGGTTGGGGTTGGGGTTGGGGTTGAGCGGAGAGTAGCGTAGCCGATGCCCATTTAATTGTCTTGCAACAAATCACATGCTGCCCACATGCCACCTGAAGCAACTCATCAGCAAAACAAGAGCAGACAGAAAAGTTTATAAACTGCATATATATATAATAGATCAAAGATGTATATTCATAAAATAAAATAAAAAAAAACCCTGTTTTCACAGTTGAACATAATATGGAAATTGTCAGAAAATCGTTAACCATTTCAGTGAAAAATCTAAAAAGATAGATAGAATAGATTCTATTATTATATAATATATATATACAGCTATAACAACTCAGTAATCGTCTCTAATAAGTAGAGATATATACTCAAAAAATCTGTTGGTCTGTATTAAGAATATCTACAAGCTTTATGCTTCCTTCTGTTCCCTACATATATTTCTTCTTATCCTTGTTAATCTTCTTCTTTTTTTTAAACATTTTCATTGAGTTCAACGTATAGAAATTAAAAATTAAAATATTTATATATATCGTAGGAATATTGTGGTCCTGCTAGCCACTTCGAATCCAGGCAAGCACACTTAAGAACTGTGACATCGTTGACTTCAAGAACTGATGTCTTTGAAGGATACAATACATGCATTCAAGCCGCCAGAATATGTACTGCAATTTGGCGCAATGTCCAAAATTGCGACAAGCTGGCAAAGTGACACCGTGACGACAGATAACAGAGGCCTGTCAAAGTGGCTGTCAGCTTGGTCAACGGCAACCACATTCGGCATAATAGCAAATGCACAACACACACAAGTCTCTCAAGATAAGCCAGATTTAACTTGGCTAACGCTCTTTTACCGGACATTTGCTGTCTCAAAGAAGTGCCAATTTTGGAAAATAAAATTGATTTTACATAGAAGAATACAGCTAGCGTATAATTGCATGGGATGCAACTAAGAAGGATAATATAGATGAGGATGCGGATGCGGATGAGGATGAGGCTGACAATGAGAATGAGAATTAGGATGATGACAACGATCCCATTAAGTCACTCAAGGTTGACACTTTCCACTGACATATATAATTGAGATACAGGCATATGCAATTCAATTGAAACCGCAGATGAAGGACAAGAAATATTGCAACATGGAAAACTTGCGAATAGTTGCAGTTGTGTCTTGGCTGGCAACGATTTGCTGAATGCCGGCCATCGAATTGTGTTGGCTGCTATCATTTATCAAATTCAAATTAAGGCTACCACTGCATTCGCAATTGTTCGGCAATAAGTCCTGTCATTAACAATGAATCCTGACAAGTGAGTAACAGCGGCAACAACAACAATAGCAACAACAATAGCAACAACATGCCACCCCTTTTGCGCCTCATTGAGTGACATATGCGTTGTGAATTACGATTATATAACCAGGCTGGCTGCCGTTTGACCTGGCTGCCTTTTTAATGAGTGCAACGTGTTTTTGTTCGCATTTCGATTGTCGACTGTCGACTGTCGACTGTCGACTCGACTCGACTCGAGCACCCACAGTCTATCCAACGATCCATTCCATCCATTCCATCCATTCATCCAACTGTCCGTCCGTCATTCGTTCATCTGTGTGTTTTTGGTTGTTTTCTTCTTTATTAATATTTGCGGTTGTCGATGGTCCCGTTGTTAAGCATCCTGCCAGCAACCCCAGCGCAGAGCCGACCATCAACATCAACTTAAGTTCAATTAAAATCCACATCAAACAATAAGCGAGCACGTAGCCGAACCATCAACTACTTCAAAATTGGCACAACAATAACAACAATACGCGCATACTCATACTTTATACCCATACTCATATACCCATACACTCATACACTCATATACTCATACCCAAACTCATATTCGTATTCATACAGTAATTGCTGGCAGGAGGCAGTGAATGAGTGGGCGAGTGAGTGACTGGCTGGGGTTGTGGTTGGGGTTGGGGTTGGGGTTGGGGTTTTTTTTTGGCTGACTCGCGGCTTTTGTGGGTGGTTGATGCCGCTGCTCGTGCTTGGGCTTAAATCGTTGCCCGAGAAATAAAAAACGAAAAAAAAAGGCGCACACGTGTCCACCAGGCGACAAACTTGTTGCCCTCCTGCACCAATTCACACGGCACACTCAATGCTAAAGGCTAAGGACTAAAGACTAAGGGCTCAGGACTCACGGCTCACGACTCATGGCTCATGGCTCCTGGCTCATGGCTCGTCACTCCGTTAAGTTGAAATCGATGTCCTTGTCTTCTTTTCGTCAAGCCAACCAATCCATTCAACCATCCATCCGCATGCTGATTAGTCCGCAACACACATCGGGGCGTGCGGTTATAGGTTATGAAATAATCCTCTGTTACGAACACAAGTATCTGGCTAAGCTACCCAATCAATTCAATATTTGATCCTCAACTTCAGAGATATCATCCCAAATGAGGCCACGCTTCAACTCAGCTAAATACTTTATAAAATTCCATTTTTATTGCATTTAAATATATAATTCTTATGTTTATATTTCTACTTAGTTATGAGTTCTTATAAATATCATTATGAATGTAGATGGATATTAATTATTTGGTTTTAAAACCAAAAGAATTTCTAATTTTAAAGCTATAATTTAGAAATCTAATTGATTAATATGATCATTTATGAAAGGATTATATATCTGAGCAAATGATTCCAAGGCAGACTTCAAATCAGTAATAAAAATTTAGAAGGATTTCAAATGTATAGTCAAATGTTTTCAGAAATTCATTGGCATTACACGAAATGAAATAAAGCGACATTTATAAAGAAATTTTATATCTAACTTCTATATTTAATTTGTATTTTATTTAAGTTATATTTTCAGTATTTTATTTTTAATCTAATATCGTATTTAAGACGACGCATTAGCTTGTAAACCTAGTTATGTAGTCCTTCGACAAACAATGCAAACGACCTCGGCTTGGCTAGCTTTGTATTCAGGGTCGGGAGTCAAGTCCACAGTTATCGGTCGAAGGCGATGTCGAAGGAGATGAGTAAGCTATGCGGGGAATGCCTGTAAGCCAATTAATGCGTCAACTTATTAGTTTGTGCCCACCACTCAGCACCGGACAAAGCAGTAGCAGTAGCAGTAGCAGACAAGGACTCTGACTCCATCTCCTCCTCCTCCTCCACCTCCGACTCTGATTCTGACTGTGGCACAGCTGTGGCTCATGCCATTCTGCGTGCTTTGTCTGTGGGCGAGAATGTTGAAAAGCCCGTTGCTTGGCTTGGAGGCTGAAAGGAAATGGATGAGGATGTGGATGTGGATGTGGCCGTGGAAGTCGAGTGAAAGAGAAGAATGCGAGGGGGGGGGGGGGGGCGTACGGGGGAGTACGGCAGTGGCTTCATTATTGAAATAATGCCACAATGCCGGGGCAAAGGCGAAACTAACAACCACGCGAACATGGCACACAGAGATCACATCAAAGCGGCCACCACCGGACCAGCTATCGAGAACGGTGGCTGCGTTTTGTGGCCAATGCGGCACCCTCAACAAAAATCCAAGAAACAAAAAATAAAAAACAAAAAAAAACATGAAAATAAAATAAAATAATGCACAGAAAGGGGGCAACAAGCAATGCGAAAGCAAAAGCAAAATCGAAAGCGAAATCGAAAGCCAAATGCGAAATGCTTTCAAGAAGCAGGGGCAACGAATAGCAGCCGTTGGATTTCTCAGGATGCGGCTCTTGTGTGGGCCCACACAAGAGGACATCGAGGACATTGAGGACATGGAGTGCAATTAATGTTAATGTTGAGATATTTATGATGCAACCCCCTTTTTGCTACGGCTGCCTTGCCCCTCGCCGCCAGAGAGGGCTGCTGTGGGCCACCCTTTTCTGCCATCCTTTATTTTATTTTTTTTTTTATGCTGTTAGTTGTTATTGTCAGCCCGAATATTTGCGTATGAGCTTCGAGCGTAATTTAAATAACCCTGGCCGTGCCAGCGTCCTCGCTGCGCATCATCAGGCTGAGACTGAGGCCGTAGCTGAGGCTGAGGCTGCGGCTGCGGCTGCGGCTAAGGCTGAGGCTGAGGCTGAGGCACACATGTTCCGAGTCCTGCGTCCTGCGTATTAAGTCCACCCTCGATTGACGTTGGCATGGCCACAAAACAACATTTCAATTTCTGTCAAATAGTTTCGTATTGTCGTTGAGAGCAGCCTGAAACGGCGCTTCGAGGATTTGTCAAATCAAAAACTTATGTTACAGCTGGATTAAAATTATACATGTCACTGGCTGCTGGCTGCTGGCTGCTGGCAGCGACTAAAGCAGCAACTGAGGCAGCAACTGACTGTTGCCAGTGCAGCGAGTGTGGCAGCTGAGGCTTGAGTGCTTGTCAGTGCAACGCCCGCTGATATTCTGCCACTGTTGCTGCCCCTTTCGTCGTCCTGTTGTCGTCGCATTGTCGTATTGTTGTTGCTCTTGTTGCTGTTGTTGTTGTGCTGATTTAACGCATCAGCGCGCCAAATAAAACTTTCAAATGAACAGTTAAATGCGCGCTAATAGGGGTTCAGATTTCAGCAACTTTAGCCCTCGGCCCATCATTGTCGCCGTCCTTACACCATGCCCCTGCCACTGCCACTGCCACTGCCCCTGTCATCGTGCCTCTTCCTTTTGTGTAACTTTTGTGTAACCAACCCAGGCCAGCAGTCTGGCCTACTCCTTTTTATTCTGAGTGTGTGTGTGTGTGTGTGTGTGTGTGTGTGACGTTGTGCGTTCTATTGTCCTGCCACGGATTGATTGTGACATTAAGTAGGATTTATTTATTTATTTACTCCTTTCCTGGCTGCCTTTTTTTGTTGTTGTTGTTGTAGTTTTTAATTTTAACACAAGATGCAAATTATGTATGTTTTCAGTTTGTTACACTTTCGTCGTGAGCAGAGCTTCGGTTCGGTTCGGATTGGATTGGATTGGATTGGATTGGATCAGCCAGGATCAGTTTGCAGCGAACGGGATGGTTTTTGCTCCCTTTCCCTTTGCTTTAGTTTGGTTCGGTTCGGTTTGGTTTGGTTTGGTTTGGTTTGGTTTTATGGCATAACCTGTGCGGGTTGTTTGCCGCAGCTTTTATCGCATGCTATTTGATTTTCGCATTAGGCACCTTTTATATTTCTGTTTTTGCTGTTTTTTAAGATTTTATATAAACATAAAATATGCATACGCTAATGTGGGTTGCTCTATTTCAATTTCAATTTCAGTTTAAGCGCTCAACGCTCAACGCTGAACGCTGAACACCCCAACGGCTTAGTGCTTTGAAATTGTAATAGCACTGTTGCCAAATTGTTGCCAACTAACGAGTATTCGCAATCAAGGGATACCCTATGTGAGTATTAACAACATGTCAAATTAGTCTTCAGAAGAAGATGACAAGTCTATTAAACCAATGCATTTCTGTGGCTTATTGTCATTCATTGATTTTAGATGTTCAATTCAATATAGAAAATATATAAAAAAAAAAAACAGAAAAAGAATTGTTAAAAAGTTGCAATTGAATATATTCTATTTGGTTTTAATTAAGATCAACACTCTCCACCCTGAGCTGTGAATCCTTGTGCCTAGAGCCTATATCACAGTCAACTGGCTGGTTGCTCTTAAGCCCCAAATGAATGACATAAACTAGCACAGCGACCTGTGAAAAGCTGGCCAAAATCTGCAACACACATTCAGACCAAAATAAATGCTAAGCCAAAGAACAAAACATGCTAACCATAAAAAGCAAAACATACAACACGGATATATATTTATATATACATATATATATATATATATATATAATATCTGTATGTGTGCGATGAAGAATATAAAGAGAGTTTTTTTTTGCGAAATAAAGTTGCAGGAAAATGGAAAATACTTTCTTTATTTTTGTCATTTTTATTTTTGTGTCAATTCATGGTTTAGTGATTCAATTATTTTTGTGCGCAATTTAGATTTATTGAGTTTGCAGTCGATTGTTGTTGTAGCACTCTCTGTTGTTGATATTCTCGTTGTTGTTGGTGTTGTTGGTGTTGTTGCTGTTGTCATTGTTGTCGTCGATGGTGAAGAGATTTGCAACAACAAACTGCATAATCAATACTGAATACCAAAATGCGAACGTGTTGTGAAGTTTGCCATTTGGTAGAAAAGTAAATAAAAATGCATCGGTCGCAATGAAGCTGCATGCTAGCTTTAGGCGGCCCCTGGGCCATGGGGCATGCAGCATGCGGCATACGGCATACGGCATACGGCAATTGGAGTACGAGTAACGAGCAGCGAGTATAGCCGCTAAAAGCTTAACGCTCCACAACAACATCGATGTCGACGTCGACATGCGCTCGTGTGTCACGTGACGCATGCAATTCGCATCCGTTTCCGGTTAAGCACTGTACACAGTATGGCTAAAGTTGAGGTGAGGGTAGGCGTTGGTGTGGGTTGTGCTACGTTGCTGCTGCGTTGGTGGGTTGATGGGTTGATGGTCGACCGATTGTCGAAATCGCGCACGCCTGCCAGCCGGGTTTAAAAATCATTTTAAAACCATAAAAATAAACTCACGTGTTTGATAAAATAAATAAATAGCAACATAAAAGGCAAAAACTTTTGCAACTTTATTTCTGTCTATTTGCGTTTTGTTTTGTTTTGTTTTGTTTCGTTTTTGTTTCGTTTTTTTGTTTTGATTTTGGTTTAAGCTTCACACATTTTTGTTTGAAAATCCTTTCCCTCAACACGTACTGCATGTGTGTGTGTGTGTGGGTGTGTGTGTGTGTGTGTGCCTGTTTGTATGTGTGCTTATGAGCGCTTAGGCACAAAATGCAATTTAGAATATTTGCAATTCCCTTTGGCAACAACAAATCTGCCACCGGTTTCCGCTTCTCACGTGCATTTTATGCACAGCCTCCATTTATATCAAATTCCTAAAAAACTAATATAAACAACAAAAAAAATAAATAAAATAGGAGAATCAACTATAACTAAAAACCTTAATAACAATCTGACAAGCGATGACATAACAAAGTTATTTAAACTAATAGATGATTCTATTGTGCCAGAATGTGTGCAAAATTGAGACACTTCAATATTTATTTACAGCAGTTGATGAATTTTATTCAATCATTTATTTGTTTATTAATTTATTAGTCCTCCCTTACTAACAAAATATTGCCATTGATAATACAACTTCGAGCGATTAGCGAGTATATTTTTAATTTGATTTCGAATTTTACAATTTTTAAGATAAAGTTAAATATTCGGTTAAAGTTTGCTGGATTTGATGTATTATATATTAGATGGGGGGTAAAGTGTGAATAGTTGTTAAAGGTATAGCAAATAGTATCCTAATAAGAATTAAAGGCCTTAGATTGATGTTGATTATGCGGGAGTGGATAATTAATAACTTGTGACTAAATTTAGATTTTTGAATTTAATTATTTTGCTTATCAAAAAGATAAAAATATAAGTTAACATTATATATTTAGAAAATAATTCCATTAGAGTTTAATTTCATTAGAGTTTGTGGCTTAGACAAGTCTTGAGAATGTTTAGCATGTGAATTTTAGATTTATATTTAATATTTGTACTTTGTGTTGTATCCGTTCTAATATACTTAACCTAGCTGAATGTCCTTTTTGTGTGTGGAATAATTATTTGATCAGAAACAGATCATTAGTGCTGAGATATTTCTGGCTGCTGCAATTACAACTATCACATTTCGAGGAATACCCTTAACGAGTATGGAAGCATCCAATAAACTCATTTTAATCTTTCACACTCCATTTTCGTCTGCTGTCTACTTAACCGAGCACAAAAAGTACCCCGTTTTGTCTTGTTATCCTTGCTCACTGCTCGCTGCTCACTCCTAACCAATTTAACTGACCTTTTATTATTATTATTTTCTTTTTTTGTGTTGCGTATCGTTCAGATTTCATTATACGTAGTGCTTAATTTTTCAGTACAACATCAACACCCTGTACGACAACTTGTGAACATGACAAAGCAATTGAGCAGGACCAACAATGGTTGCAACTGAGGGTTGGATTCCTTAATGTTGCCGGGGTGTGCGCATTGATTATTAGATGTTTGAAGTGAAGCCAATGCCACGAACCCTTTTTTTTGTTATAAAACTCATCTGGTGCTGTTGCCCGCCTTTGACTCATAATTCGGACTGTGTGCGTCAAATTTATTGAAGTTAATATTTGTCGCAACGGGAGTGAGAAGGGCGGGAGGCAATATTCGCACAGGGCGCGAATCAAAAATTGCAACAGCAAAATCACATAATTATGTTGCCGAAAAATATGAAGACTAATATATATATATATATATAGATATAGATATATGTGCATATATGGATATTACCACAAAGGGGTGCAAGGAGTCTCTCGCTATCTCTCACTTTGTCGCAAGCTGGTGAATTTTGAGCGAGCATAAATCATGCAACATATTGCATTATCATTCAGCTAGGACAACGTGCAACAGCGCAACGACTCCGGCCTGCTGACATGGCGGCCCGTGATTTGTCCTGCCTGCTAATAGGAATGGTAATCGGAGTGCGACTGAAAGTCGGAACGGAAACAGTGCTCGCAACGGAAACGGGTTCATTTCGCTGGGTAGCAAAAAAAAAAGAACAATAACAACAACAACAACAATAACAACAAGGAAAAGAAAAAGTAAAAGAAAAAGAGGCAACTGGGAAGAGAGAAATGTTTAAGTGAAGACAGCAAATTATTTCGGGAAATGGTAAATAGAAATTGGGTTGGCAATTGATTCATTTGCGAGGACAATGGTTATGTGTCGCAAGGTCACCTCAACCATTCGAAGCATTTGCATAAAGGATTTCGTAGAAGGCATGTCCGCAACATTGCGTCTTTGCAGCACATTTTATGATGCCCCTTGCCACGATGCCATCGCATCGTTTTATGATGCAATGCATAAACTAGAGCATTTCACAATTTACCCAATTTCCCATTTCACCCGCTGCGGCGATCGCTTTCCCCGGAACTGCCCACACGGCATAGGGTATAAGCAGTAAAAGGTATCGAGTGTAGGGTAGAGAAGGAATATGGTAACTGGGCATTATATAAAGTTGCGTGTGCCTTGTGCATAATGAAAGATGCGAGCGGGTTCTTATCACTCTCTCTCTCTCTCTCTCCCTCTCTCTCTCTCGCTGTCCATCTCTGTTGATCTCGCTGTAACTCGCAGATTGTGGGCTGATTTCGCCTGCATTGGTTTTAAATGACAAATTTGTTTTCGTTGGAAATTCAGCACGTACCTTAACTCCTCGCCGAATGTTTACCCTTATATCCTTTGGCCTTTGTCCGGCCTCCTTCAACTCGCCCAAGTTGTCCTATGCCTATGCAAATATGCAAGCCATTGCACCATTGTTTGTCCAGGCCGATATTGGTTATTAGGCCTTGTTGCTGGCCCATGTCCAAGCCCATTCGCATTCGCACTTCCACTCGCATTTGCCGGTCGCGACCTCGATGTCCTTTTGTCGCAATGTTATACAAATATGCGTCAATCGGTTGCCTCGTTGCAATCTATTGACATGTTGCCCCGTCGCGGTTGCCTTTGCCTCATTTGTTCCATCGTCTTTTATGCAGCATCGTAAATCTTTTGTGGCTAGCTGGCCATCTTTCAGCGGGACATCGAACAGTACCTTTAACAATTTGCTTCTCAGAAATCTGGTAATCAATTTATCAACTACGTTTTCACTTATTCAATTTGTTGTACAAATTCCAAATTGATAAATAACTTGTGAAAAACATGGGCACACATTTCAGAATGCGTCAGCAGAACACAACTTTGATAAATTGACAACTCAGCACAAAAAGCACACAGCTAAAAAGCAAAAACCAAAAAAAACAAAAACGAATAAGTAAAAAAACAAAACGCAAAACAGGACTAATCAGGAAAAACGCTTGTCACCTTCAGCGCGCATAAGATATACAAACATTAGGAACGCCCATTTAGCCATAAAAGGGTTTCAATTTGGACCATTTGGATGTGACCCGTGTTGGTTACGGCGGCGGCTGTTAATCTCTTAATTTATCAATTGAGGCTCAGAGCAGAGAGGAGAGCTCACTTGTATTTTGGACTCGGATGCGAAATGGGATTTGGATTCGGTTTCAATTTCAATTTCAGTTGCAAATGAATTTCCATAAATGCGCGACGAAAAAGGCACCACAAAAAAAATCTGTTTGCCTCGGATAGGGAGGGTTACGGGGGGGATTTGGGGTTGCAAATGAAAGGGTTCGACAAAAGTTATGTTTACATAATTAATTAAACAACACAAAGCCGACAAACGGAGACGGCGAAGGTAACACATGTGCAGTCCCCGCCCGGATCGCTGGATAAGCGCAGTCCAATATAATTCATATAATTTCACACACACACACACACACACACACTTGGACAAGGCAAGGGTTGCACAATGCACAGACACCGAAGCAGAAACAGAGGCCGAAACAGAGGCAGAGGCAGAGGCAGACGCACATCCTCAATTCAGCAGTTCCTGCCTGCTATGGAAGGATCCGTCGCATCGCCGCATCATTTACTTTGCTTGATAATAAACTCATAAAAAGCCAACCGAATGGGAACATTAAAACAAAACTAAAATGTCATCTCACCCTGGAACAAGGCCGCCGCATAATGGGGCAACAAAAGGCGCGACAAGGACACGAATCCTTCCCAGACCAGTAAAAGGGTTACATGCTCGCCGAGTTGCTCGAGTTGTGTTCTCATCTGTGCCACGTATGCTCGTAAACTATTTGTCACACACACACACACACACACACCGAAAGTGGGCGGTGGGCGTTCACATTTGTCATTACGATTGGCCAGGGGGCAGGGAATAGAAGAGGGAACGGGGCCAGATGAGCTGAGTTGCGAACAAGACGGGAACGGGAACGGGGACTGGACAAACTGGTTCGCCAAGCTGGAGGCCGACTAAATGACTTTTTGATTCACTCTTGCCTTGCCTGTATGTGTGTTTGAGTGTGTGTGTGTCGGTTAGAAATAGCTTGGCTGACTATCCCAAAGGAGTTGAGGTCCTTACAGGTTCCCCGCACACTCGCCAATGAAATAAATCGCCAACATTTGGCGTCGCCATTTTATGGCACTTTTCCTCACCAGTTCCACTTGTGCAGCACCCACCCCATTCCCCCACCCCCGCTGCCTGTTTCTAGTAACCAGGTGTGAAATTAGCGCAATTTACAGAACTGGGCGAGAATTAACAAACCTGTGACTCTCTGGCAAGCAATTGGCCTCCATTTCATAATGTGCTGCACTGATTTATAATCAGAATTGAGACTGGCAAAAACTTTAGCCTCATTTCAAATGTACATTAAATTCAGTATAATGCAATTTTCCTTTATTTTCATAAATCAGATATATAGTTCAAGGATCAGGGATCTGGATCTTAATCAATTCAGTTTACATGGAGCTCGATTAAACTAAACATTTGAAAAATTGTTATGCCTCCCGTCAAAACCATATTTTTGAAGTTTTTATATTTAATTGTGGATCGATATTCCTCTTTAAGTTTGTATTCTAAGTCCTTCATAATTATAATTATAATTATATAATATAATTATAAGTTAAAGCTTACTAAAATGTTTTATTCTTAAGAAGCGATAAATCTGGATAAATCAACCCTCATTTTTTTAGGTTTTGCCAATCATTTTCTGCTAATAGTTTTAGTTACTATCATACAATTTTTTTTTTAATTGTTGTCTCTGGCTTACTTAGTTTTAGTTTAAGGAAAAAATAACTTTTTTTTATATTATTTATTAGCTATGCTTAACAACTGCCGCAAAGACTAATTAATATACAAATTTATCCAGTTTAAAATAATGAAAAATACTTGTGTTATAATTACAAATCATTGGTAAATTTAAAAAACTCTGCAAATTTAAGGTATACAAATAAATAATTCTGCAAATTGAAAACCATTTACTTAACTATTCTCCACTTATGTAATTTACAAGTCTAATTTGTAGACACATTTACTAAAGACATTCAAAATCATTTTTAAATAGTGTCAAAGAGAGATTTATTTATTTTTAAATAGGGGCATTACTGCAGTAATCTTGCTCATCCCTACCCAGCTTCATGTACATATATAGTATTTAAATAAATCAAGTCCTAATCTGCAGATCTTGCACTTTTCATACAGGTATTATCCAATCCCGATTCAAAATCTTAAACTCTGCTTGCTCATTTCTCTTCTGCTCGCGTGCTTGAGGTCTTAAATACTTATTTCCAAGTTGTCTAATTTATCACACAGCTGTCACTTTATCTGCTTCTCACACGCGATGCATGCGAACATCAAGCATCATTCAAAGTTGCAATTGCAACATATCTTCTGCCTGGAGAACAATTACCAAAAACTGTTTCAGTTTCGGTTGCCTAAAATAAGGCACTAATCAATTGATGGCAGCATCTTTAACCCACTCCCCCCCCCCACCCCTCCTCTTCCCATAGATATACTCCCTATTATGTTGGCTCCCGTCAAGTAATCACTTAATGCCACACACAAACACTATCGAGCCTGGTCACCACCCCTCTCTGCTATTTGTTTTGTTAACAACATTCTTGAGATGCTTTTATGAGGCGCGCTAAATGCCTGCTACAACAACGGGCAGAGCCATTGAATGCCTCGCTGTAAATCACATGACCCACGACCCCGTCAATATAAGTATGCATATATATATATACATATATAGAGAGAGAGAGAGATAGACCTGGTTACCCCCTCCTGATGACTAGTTGTTGGCGCGTGAGTAATGCGCATGGCTTAATTTAAGTTTGTTGTCACATATTTGGAAAGACGCCCGGCCGAAATAAATACGCCCAGGCATAAATATTTATAGCCCCCCCCCCCCTCCCCCCTCGTCAGCCCCTTCACAGATTAGAAAACGCTTAAGTGCGACTTTTGGCTCGTGACTTGTCTTAAGTGTATAGCCTCATCCCACACACAGGCACACATACAAATACACACAAATATATATATATATATATGTGTGTATGTGTATGTTTATATATATATATATTCTGACAGCCCTGTTGCCAACGCACAGTGCCTATTCTTGAAGATGCCGATGACGGCACGCGTCATCTTTAGCTGTCATAGTCCTCCACGCCTCGCCTCCTACTCCCTCTCCCACTCCCTCTCCCACTCCCTCTCCCACTCCATGGCTTTCCTATTTCCCTCCCAAAAAAAAAAAAAACACCCTTCACAACCTCATCTGGCGCTGGAATAGGTGCTGCCCGCATTTGTTTAATAGTTGGGCGACAAATATGAGCGACTCGTGTAATTTGAGTCATTTTTGAGTAGCTGTCGTTCCCTTTGCCTGCTAACTCTACCTCTCCTGGCCCGTCTGCATACATACATACATACATACATATGTACATATGTACATATATACATACATTGTCTGTCTGTGATCGGCGGTGTTTGATTATGTTGTCGCACGCGCTGTTTAATACGGTCTGTATATGAATATGAAAATAACACCACCAAAAGCCAGCCGAGGGTTGTTGCCAAGACGCTGGCTGGGTTAATTGAAAAACTTAAGTGCCAACAGTCGCTGCGGATTAACCATATTAAAAATTTAATTAATGCCACTTTCGGTAAACTATTTTGATATTGCTGTCGCTTAGACAGGCGTTTACAATTTGAGGGCGTGCCAACACACAAATAGACACTTTTAAGCCACTTGAACCCAGCAAGTAGAAGCCACTTCAAATTATATATATGTGTGTATGTGAACACGATTTTTATTTAAACATTCAATTTTATGGTGTAAAACCTGCTGAATTCAAGTTTAATTTTGTATTTAGAAAGTTACCCAACTATAAATAATAAAGACTCCTTACTTAAAGTCAAGTTAAGTATTTAACACTCATCTTTTAATTCTTTTGTGATGAAATTGTTGAGAGTTAATTAAATATTTAGACAAAAGAGATTTGATCTTTTAGTCTTGGGTAGTATTATATTCTGAGTACAATTTCAAAATAAAATATAAAAATAATTAGATTGCAAAAGCACAAAAACAAAATACTTTAAATTAGAAAATCCAAGAATTCGATTAATAAGTTTGGCACTTAAGATCAATTTTGCGCAGTTAAGGAAAAATAATTAAATAATAATAATGGCAAAGGGGCAGCAAAAGTACCAATAAATTATTGCACTTATGCTATTATTATAATTTTATTGTTTCTTTTTAGAAATCATGCAAAATAATTTGCAATTCTTAGTACAAAAATCTTTGCTCTTTAATGAGGCAAATTTCATGGCAACTATCCATAAATAATGGCTTAAGAAATTGTAGCATCATTTGACTTGGAACAGCAAGTATTCACATCGAGTGAGTGTGAGATAAAATACTCACACACACACACATATGCATATTGTATAAGGGTTTACGAGGGTACGATATGGACATATATATATTTATATATATACGTTCAGATAGCCACAGGGCATTTCGTGTGTGTGTGTGTGTGTGTGTGTGTGTGTAGAGTAAAACACTTTTGGTAATTCATTAAGTTACGGAAGTTGAACTCAGAACTGCAATTTCCCCTAGAACCAATTATAGAAAAATTTAAATTCGTTTTAAAAAGCAGACCAAACGCATGTCCCATGTCCAGTGCTTGGCCCCAGACAGACGATGACGACGACGGCCAGGACGACCAGGACGACCAGCACGGATGCAAAAGCCGCCGTAGCAGTAGCATCAGCAAGAGGGACAGCAGCAGGAGGAACAGTAGATGGCCACTGCCGTTGCCTCTGATGGATGAATGTAATGCCATGTGTGAATGTCGGTGTGTGGGTGTTGAACTGTTGGTTCTTCTGCTCCTGCTGATGCTGGTGATGGTGTGGGTGTGGGTGTGGGTGTGGGTGTTAGTGTGAGTACTGTATGTGGATGTGGGTGTGTGGATAGCGGCATGTTCATAAATTGAAATCACTTCCATATCCAGAGAAAAGTTTGGCAACAAAATAGAGCAAAATAACAAAAAATAAAACACAAATACAAAAAAACGTAAAGAGCAATGGATGAAAAAAAAACAACAAGGAGATGGAAAAAAACTAACGTGAAATGCTGTGGCTGCTAACGTGCCTTCCCCCAAAGACCCCAGTTTGCCACTCCCATTACCCATGGCATGAAAATAAAGAATTCTGTTTTTAAATCGCTGGCAATGGAGTAGGTGAGGGAGGAGGTTGAACAGAAGCCCAGAGCAGGAGCAGGACAGAGTCAGAGTCAGAGTCAGCATCAGCATCAGCAACAGAGTCGGCATCAGAGTCAGAACTCGCCATGTACGACAAGTAGGCAACACTTGACACAGTTGCCACTTTCAATTGCCAACATAACTCGAGTGGCGCTCACTAAAGAACGACCAAAGCAGGAGTATTGGATGACGAGGGAGGATGGGGGCAATACGAGGAGCTGCATAGTTGGGGGCGAGGCGCTCTGTCTGCATATAAATACCGCCTGTGGCCATAAAAGTGGAGACCATCAGACCGACGTGTAACAAGCCCGAAAAAGTTGGCCGATTGCAGCAGTGGAACGAATGACCAATCCTTTAGCCATACCCAACCCCAACACCAACACGAATCTGACCGCCACCCACAACAGCTAAAGCCCGCACTAAAAAATGGCTAACCGAATGTGTGTGGGCGCGGCTGTGGATGTTACATCCTTGGAATGGAGAGTGGGGCCTGTAAGTGTAACTCTGACTGGGTACTTGGCCACTTGCGAGGTTGTCACATCACAAGCTGCAGCCCGGCAACCAGAGAACACCAGAACTGAGAAAGAGAGAGAGAGAGAGAGATGGAGAGAGAGATGGAGATGGGGATGGAGAAAGAGATGGCAGATGGGAGACAGACATTTTTGGATATGGGGCATGGCCAACGGGAATACCCTGTTTTAACTAAACCAGAGAATCCAGTCAAGATATATTCCATGCAATTGCGAATTCTCTGATAATATACATAATATATATATATATAAATAATATTAATATTATTTATATATCATCGATTGAATCAAAAGATTCCCAAATTGCATAAATATTATTTAATGCTGAAACTACTCGAATTATAAATCAATTAATGCATTTATCATAAGAATAATTCGATTTATATTTTATAGAGTATCTGCAGTTGGCTATGCTCGCAGTGCATATATTCTTTACTCCATTTGAACTCTTTTTTTTTATCCACCTATCTTTGAGTTTTTTTTTTTTTTGTTTTAACTTGTTGTGTACTCGTCCTTTTCGTCCTGCCCTCATCGCATCACTTCGCATCGCATCGCATAGCAGCGCATCGCAGCGCATCGTTGCTGTCCAGTGTCCTCTGTCCTGAGTCCTGTGTCCTGTGTCCTGTGTCCAGTGCTGTTGTTTAGTTACTTTGGTAGTTTCGTTATATTTATTGGCCCACATCGGGTGAAAAATGTTCAACGCTTTGGCAATTTAGTTGAGTACCGTTATATGCTGGCAGGCTGACTATCACATCCTGTGCTCCTCTTCTCTCCACTTCACCAAACCTCTCCCGCCATACCAAGCTGCCAAGCTGGCAAGCTCATAAAATGCGAAAAAGCTAAAGCAGAACAATGAATGCCAGTACCAGAAACGTTTCCACCTAGACGACAATCCGTTGCAGGATTTACAGAGCGGAGTGGTGCGGAGCGAGGGGGTCAAGTGTGGAAGGGTAACGCTTGGCGATTTACGAGTTGCCATTCTGCTGCTCAACTGGGCCGTGAAGGGTAAAACGAAAAAAATGAAGGATCACCAGCACCACACACAGACGAAGGTGGACTCAACCAGAATGGGATGAAGATTGCCAATGGGATTGGCTGGTTGGTTCGAGTGCAGTGCACTGCAGGCCAGTGAGTGTATCACACCTCCATCATCAACTCCAGCTCCAGCTCCAGCTCCAGCTCCAGCTGCTGCTCATGTGGTTCATCACTCATCGACCTACGCTTTATATCATATATATATATATTACATAATTGGGCGTGTAATGAGTCTAATTGAGTTTTTATGTTTTGGCCAAAAGGGACTCGCCAACTCAACTCAACTCAGCACAACTCACATTTCCTTCACTTCTACTTCTTCTGCTACTTCTATTTATTTTTTCATTTTTATTTTTATTTTTATTTATTTATTTTTTTTTGTTAGCGTTTTTGTTGTCGCAGAGACTGTTGCAGCCGCTGGTCATTTCAGTGGCACGCCCTCTCCATACACATAGAAGTAAATACGTCTAGCCCATTTTCGTGTGAGACACTAACTCAATTAACGTTGCAGGCAACATGTGTTAACATCCTCTACGCTTCCGCTCGCCCCCAGCAACTGGGTGTAATTGAGTGTGTGATTGTGATTGTTGTCAAATACTGAACGCCTTTCAAAAGTCCTTTGAAGAGCACCTCAAGGAAGTCAATTCGATTCAATCTGTTCTCGAATATACACAAATTATACTTGGAGCAACTATTATCCATTCAAAAGAAACACAGCCCGACAAAGATAACATACTCCACAAATATGGCTATTTGATATGGGAATTTGATGCAGCTGTGCGGATATATGTCAAGTTTAATAAACACTCAACTTCTAAACTGAGAATAATTTGTAGCTTATGAAGTCGTACACATCTCCTTCAATGCATTGCAGACTTCCCAGAAAATTATAGTAATATCCTCCGCAAGGATATTATATATATACAGACTAGGTTCAGTGCGATGTTCCTCGTTGCTCAAAGCGAAATGACTTTCTTAATGATAATTGTTTGATTTGGACTCAAGCGATTTACAATTGGGATATAGCTCTATATCTATCTATATGTGCAAACATAGAGTGTGTAAGAGCAAGTTCCAGTTTCAATTTGAAAGCAATTTGGGGGCACTGGGCTCTGTGGACACATTTGCAGTTAATGGTGGCGCCGCCGCAGCTCGCGAGGCACGCGTTTGTCATAGTTGTTTCTGGAGACGCCCACTGCTGCTGGCCACCCGCTGCCACCCTGTGCCTGTGTCCTTGGGCTGGATTATTCATGCCAATACTGTCGAATGTCGAATGGGACCTACTGCTGAGCGATGTCCTCGACGGTCTAACTGCCAAAAGTCAGCGACTTGGCCAGGATCAGCGTGAGCCATTCTTTCCACGACCGAGCCTACCTTTCACACCGTGCAGCAGCGCGTGCACGGAAGCTGCCGTACCTTTTCAGCACCTATCTGCATTGCTCTCTCTCTCTCTCTCTCTCTCTCTCTCTCTCTCTGTGTCTCTCTCTGTCTCTCTGTCTGTCTCTGTTTCTCGCAGACAGACGAAATGTCCTGTTACCCGCTGAGCTGCACACGCGAATCGCAAACGAACGCGTTGCACCCAAACGAAGAGAGAGAGAGAGAGAGAGAGAGAGAAAGGCAGAGAGAGACAGATTGCTTTCTGCGAACACTGCATGAGAATTGTAGCTTTACGATACGGTCTTCATTGGAATGCGCACCGTTTTACAGCAAGGATGCAAGTCGGGACACAGAATGCAGAATGCAGAATGCATAATGCAACAAACAGGACACTGGCTGCAGGCACTGGGTGCAGCAGCAGCTCCCTGTGGGCAGCTCTCTTGCTGTGCCACCGCTGCGCGAGTCGCGTGCATTTTCAAATGCGATAAATTCGAGACCAAAGCGTGCTGTGCGCGCGACCAGAACAACCTAAAAAGCAGCAGGATGACAAGGTACGAGAACAGGGAGTAGAATTAGGAGGAGTTGAGTGTGGCATATGCCTCACTCTCACTCACACACATATACATATATGCATATATGCATATAGCCAAATGCCAAACGATCGGTGCCTCGCCAGTCACATTTGACGGGACACCACGCGGAGCAATTGATTTGCCGATTTTCCACACGACTTTTGTTTCTAATTAAATGTTACTTCAACATATGCAAAGTAACACCTTGTGTCGTATATATATATATATATATATATATATATATGAATATATATGATCCACCGACTGAATGAGAGATAAGTTTTTGTATAAGAAACGTTTTTGTTTACCAAGAAATCCGAGCTAAACTTCTCCAATATGATATATATATCGACCCACTATATCATATATCACAATATATATATATATATATATGTACATGCGGAAACTGTACAATTTATAATGAATTCCAAGTGAACAGATAGAAATGAATAATAAATATTTTTTTACGTAGAAGATTTCAACTTGTCCATTAACACTATTCATTGTTGATGGTTACAGGGTATACAACACAAAACTTAATTCGCATCTCTGCTAGGGTATTTTTTGTCAGCTTGAACAAATTGTATCCTTTGATCTCTATTCACAGCTTCGTATCTAGCTAATGGTATGTCTTATCAAAGTACAAAGACGAACAACAGCAAAAAGGATATCATTTTTTCTGTCTAGTTTCTTGCAATCCCACAAAACACACAACACACACCACACCCCCTCCCCCACCCCTCAGCAGACACTTTGCTTTAGCAGATTGTGCTCTTTTTTTCTCGGCGCTTTATCAGCCGTTCAATTTTTTGCTTCTTTGTATTCGCATTTTTGCTTTATGACGCAATTGTTTTTTTTTTGTTGTTTGGTTTTTTTGCAGGACAGCATCAACTTCTGTTTTGTGCAACATGCTGCAATTGTCCAGCTAGCCGGTTGCCAGCCTACAGCTACGTTCCCGCGACTCCCCCTCGCCATCATCTATAGAGATTTTTTGCGGGTATCCGATATAGTTGGGTCAGTGCTTGTGGCCAGAACGGTTCTGGTTGCGGGTTTCACAGTTCCAAACTCAACGCGCGCATCTCTGTTTCTCTCTGTGTGTGCGTGTGTGTGTGTGTGTGTGTGTGTGTGTGTGTGTGAGTGCGTTATTGAGTGCAAATAGCAATTTCGCAACAATGCTGCCTAGCAGCATCTGGAAATTTGCTCGTTTTGCCATTCAGCACTTTAGGCCAAGAATTGAGGGTTGAGAGTTGCATGAGAATCATACACACACACACACACACACCACCCATATTCACCCCACCCCACCCCCCCTCCCTCCTCCTCCTCCTCCATTGTAATTGACTTGGACTGCTGTTGCTGTTAACTATTCAAAGGGTACGTGGGGGGTGTGGGGGGGAGGGAGGGGTGCTGAAGGGGGGGATGTTTCCAGGGCGCATTGTAACGGATTTCTGGTAACTGTTTTTGGTTGCCGTCGCGTCGATTTTTGCTGTTTCAACTGCATGCGCCACATCCTGCGCCCCATCGTCGTTCCTCCACACACCCACACACACACACACACACCCTCACACACACACACACACACACGCAATAAACTGTCAAATATTTTTGTGTGTCCGTGTCTCCATTTTATTTGCACTGCATTTGTATGGCGGTGGGTGGCGGGGGGTGGCGTGGGGGTGGTGTGGCAAGGATTACTTGGGAGTGTTGGATTTTTTTATACTGCGCTCAGCGTTCCTGCAGTCGATTTTATTGGATTACGGTTTAGATTGCATTGATAAAAAGTGCACTGCGGCAGCAGGCGATGCTATTCATGTTGCTTATGTTGCTGCTGCGACAGTTGTTGTTGTCGTTGTTGTTGTTGTTTTTAGCGTTGTTTAGAAAACATGCTGAATGCAAAAAGGAAAAATACAAATCCTTGATGATGACACTCGCCTCGCCAGTTGTTGCCCTTAGGCATCCCTGCACCCCACAAACAATTTTGATGTTTCTAATTTTTTGACATTCGATTGCAGGCGACAGCAACAACAACTACAACAATAACAATAACAATAACAACAATAACAACAACAATAACAGGACGGCGTGAACGAATTGAAATTTGTTTGTTTGCTGTTTTAAATGTTGTTGCTGCTGTTGCTGTTGCTGTTGCTGTTGCTGTTGCTGTTGCTGTTGCTGTTGCTGTTGTTGGCCATGTTGTCGTTTAATGTGTTCGATGCCAAGCGCTTCCGTTGCGTTGTACGTGCAACAAACTCCCGCCAATTGGTATTGGACACCGATGGCACTGTGCAGCGGGTGTTCGCCGACCGAGTTGCAAGGGGTGACAGTTCAGTTGTGCTTCGATTGCTTCACAATTTATACACTGAACAAATACATATATATATATATATATATATATAAAGTAAGCCCCATTCATTTATTTGTATATTAATTCATAGTATAATTAAATTAAGTGAAGGCTTCTCTTATCTTTTAGTAAAGTGTAAATTGCTAATAGTTATTTATAGTTGTCTTATTCTGCTCGAGCTCAGTGTGTGTGTGTGTGTGTGTATTAATATATATAACTCTCTTGATATGATTCGATGAACTTCGATTTTATAATTATTGGCAATCGCTGGCAAACACATCGAGACCGCAACACCCACCGAAGGACACCACTGCACCACCAGCTCCTTTGTAAATGAGTTGTGTGTGCACCGCAGGGGGCAGCGTTAAGAGCAACTGCCTCCAGCTAGAACTTGCCTCAGCCCCGACCTATGGAGATTAGATCCCATGTGTGTGTCTGTCTGTCTGTGTGTGTGTGTGTGTGTGTGTACACACATAATAATGTTGCTACATGCGGCGCTCTTGTTTTGGCCTTTGTCAAAGCATTTTTTCGTACTGTGGCCCAATCTAAGCTAATTTAAATTTGGCCACGGCGTATCGCATTTTTTTTTATATGTTGTTTTTGTTTTTGTTTTTTATTTTGTTGGGCGAAGCGGCGGCGAAAAGAAAGCAAAAGCAAAAGCAAATGCAAAAGCAAAGGCTACAGGTCAAAGGACATGAGTTAAATGAGCTGCAGCAGCGTTTTAATTAAAATTTAGCAAAGAGCACACCTCTAACCCCAAAGCCTAAGCCCCAAACAGGATCAAAGGATCAAACGCTATCGCTGATGCGGCAACGGCGACCACAAGCTGCAGCAGGACAACACTGAGGCACACAGGATGGGTTTGACTCGACTAAAAGGGAATTCCCCTTACTTTTTAGTTTGCTTAATGCGTGCGACACACACAAAAACACAAACACACAAACAAACACACACACACACACAGAGAATGAGCGAGAGATAATCCCAATTTGAGACTAATTAAATTGTCAAATATTTGGAGAGGGCGTGCAACACGCTGGGCGGCTTGTTAAGCGTGGGCGTGGCACGCTAGTAAACAAACAAAACAAAATAAATTAAACCGAAATTTTTCAATTCTCTCTCGCTATCTCTCTCTCTCTCTCTCTGTCTCTCATTCTGCGACTAATTTGCAGCTAATTAAATGCTCACCAGCTGCGAGAGTTCAACGCATGTTTTCAGTACGAACTCGAAGGGGTTAAGTTGGTCAAGCAGCAGGTAGCAAGCAAGGATGTGCAAAGGAGTGCAAAGGATGCGCGTCTCGTGCATTGTGTGTTGTTCGCTGTATGTTGGGCAGCGGTGGCTTGGCTCTGGTCAGCCTAACAATATGCTAACCAGGTCAGAGGTTTATGGCCAGTTCAATGTCAAACGGCAAACGCGAAGCGATGCGAAAGGCGGCAACAGAAGGAGTTAAAAGGAGTGAACCATCAGCCGTTAGCCATCAGCCATCAGCCATCAGACCAGAGCCATCAGACCAGAGCCCAGAGCCATGAGCGGGACTCACGAAATATCCTTTTTCGCGAGCGGACAGTTTAATTTTGTTGCTGCTGCTTGTTGCTGTTTATTTATGCACTCGCATTGTGTGGCCAAAGTAAACGTTGATTGCCTAGCCCTCTCTCCCTCTCTCTCCCTCGATGTCTCTCTCTCTCTCTCTCTCTCTGTGTCGGTCTCTCTGCCCTGTTTACCTATGCTTTATGGCCGCTGGCCACGGATCCTAACCAAAGCCTCGGCATTCTCACACACACACACAACTCTCACACAACACACACACAACACACACACACACAGCCAGAAACACAACCCTTTTGGCCCATTCGCAATGCGCCTTTCATTGGAAATTTTGGCTCTATCCGCTTCGTCTCCTTACCTTTAGCACTCTCAACCAGGCAACCTTTCCCTTTCCACTTTCCACTTTCCCCGTTCCCCTTTCCCCTTCAATTGAACTGGTCGTCGGTTCGTGCGCTTTTACAACTTGTCAGTCATTTGAACAAAACTAATTTGCATGTCATTTCTTTAGCACTCTTGAAATTTTTGAACATTTTGCACGAAATACAACAAACGCTGAATGCCTGCAAATTGGTATTGGGTGTTGTGGATTGGTAGATTGTTTTTTTTATTGCTATTTTCTTCATTTTTTTTTAGCTGTGGGTGTTTGATTACCATTTGGAGTCCTCGATGCACTTTGCACAGCAGTAAACAAGTCTGCCTCAAGGCCTCTCATTGAACCCAGGCCGAAATTCAAATTGCAAAGTGCCATTTGAGTTCGCTTAACGAGAATGGCTGAAGAACCAAAACTCTACATTTACTTTGAAGCACAATCAATTAATAACTAACACTCAACACACTTTTCTTCCTTAATATAAGTTAGCTTAATGCTTACTAAAATCAAGTAAAATATAAATACGACTTACGAGTAAATTATAATTGATTTCTTTGCTCGATTCATGTATGTAATCAATATTGTTCGATCTAATTGCATCCTCGAAGAATGTTCAGAAAGGAAGCCAGAGAGTGCATGAGTTGGAGACAGTCGGATCAGTACACTATACACTATATATATATATATACTATTTTATATTAGAAACTATTAACAACTGTTTTTGTATATTAAATAAAAGTCGATGGGTTTCTTGGAGTGCATTCATTTTACTTGCTTTAACTTGCGCGTCCAAAAATGACACGTTACCAATTTTGTATTCTATACGAAACTGATTTAAACGAAATGAGACAAGTCAACAATTCGCAATTTGTTGGGCGTTGTTAGGTGGCCAGGATCAGAGAGCTTATCGAGCGGCCAATCTTGATCCAAGTGTTACCTAATGATGATGATGGCGATGATGCTGTAGATGACATCGCCATCCGGCTCCGGCGGCGATGACGACGACGACGATGATGATGATGATGATGATGTTGATGATGATGATAATTGCTTTTTCTGCCGATGTTGAAGCTGTTTCCTGAGAATGGCAATAAGCGAAGCGGAAATTGAGTCCAGTTGCGCCTGCAGGAAATAACAGAGCTGCAATAATTGTTGCTCACTGCGTGGCCGACGCTGCTCCAGAGTCTCCCGGTTCGCTGGCTGGATCACTTGCTGCGTCGCTGCCTCCTCCTCCTCCTCCTGCTGCTGCTGCTGCTGCTGCTGCTGCTGCAACATCGGATTAGAGATAATCTCTGCATCGCCGCCGCCCAAGCGTGCCATCCAATTCATTGGCTGAACGTAGGGTATGCCAATCACATGATGATTGTCGCCAACATTTGCAACATCTTCAGCCAGCCGCTGATCGTCAATCACCTCCACCAAGTTGCCGGCTTGTTCCCTGGCCCGCTGCTCATTTGGTATTGCCATCATCATCGGCACATCCCTCTGATGGAATATGTGTCTATTGCCTTGTCGGAGTTCGATCAAACTGGGTTCGTCAATTGCGTTGCAGTTGCTTTTGCTGCTTTTGTTGCTTTTGTTGCTGTTGGAAGCCATTGCAATGAAGTGAAGTGATTTGAATTTGAAAAAGCCGAAACAGAAAAGTCTTACGAGTAAAGTCTCCAAGTGAATATCTGAAAGTAAATTTAACTGAGAACACAAATTCAAAACAAAACAAAACAAATCTCATTCAGAGAGCAATGGTCACGCCTACTCAAACAAATCACAGTTAACACCACCATTCACCATTGTTAAATCAGCCCAAAAGAAGCTATTTGTATTTTGAATGTCTGCAGACTAATTTAGAGCTAGAATTAACAGAGTAAGTGGCAAGTGGACTTGGAGGCACCTCCTCCCATGACTGGCAAGTAGAGTCTTACCAGAGCCTCAGGACTTAAAGGACACTTTCAATGGCAAACTTCAAAGATGATCTCATAAAACACAAGATTAAAGCAAATGAAAAAGTTCTCATTGACTTGAGCCAAAGATAAGTTTATTTTATTAATAACACACACACACACACACATTTATATATACATACACATACATACAGATATTGCGCCTGGCAATCTCATCTGAGAGCCAAGCGGATGTGATGGGATAGACAGACAGACAGACAGGCAGACTTAGTTGCCGTTATGCTAAGCTTTACAATATTATGCATGCTCTCGGACAAGAGGGACAGACTGGAGACACTCATAAAAATCGCAAAGCACACAGGTGAAGAGTAGAGACGAACGACACAGGATACAGGACACAGCACACAGCACACAGGACACAGGACAAGGACACTGAAAAGTGGAGACCGAAAAGCGGCCAACACAAATCATATTACAAAACTTTACACGCTTAAGAGCGCATGTAATTGGCTTTTGAAATGTACGCGCGGCAAAAGGTTAACACGTTTCTGGTAACCAGGAGCCAGTTGATGGTAGACGGTGAACGGGTGGATAGGTGGATGGGTGGACAGTAAGTGGTAGGTAACAGTGGCGCTGCAATGGCAAGGACAATGGGCAATGGGTCGACCAGACCGGTCGCTTAGTCCACGATGTGCTAATAACAATAAGTGTCGTTTGTGCCAGTAAAATGTCGTCGTGTCCACGTTTGAAATATGAGTAGACCACGGCCAGTAGCAGTAGGACCAGAAAAAGGCCAGTCCCACTGACTCTGATGTGCTGCTGGCAAGGACAATGGGCTGGCTAGCTGGCTAGCTGACTGACTAACTGACTAACTGACTGGCTGACTGACTGGCTGACTGACTAGCTGGCAACCCCTTTCGGATGCCACTGGCTAATTTTCGTCGCTGCCAACAACTTAACGTGTGTTGTTATTGCGGCTGTTGTTGTTGTTGTTGTTGTTTTGGCTGTTGGCGTTGGTTATATCCTTGAAACTTTTGGCGCTAGACATGTGCTCGTTTTGGCTGTGACGTATATTTAACATGCTACACCGCAACTCCAGCTCCAACTCCAGTTGCAACAACAACATTGAATATCGAACAACCACCATTCAACCCCAGCAAGCACAACCACTAATACACACACACACACACACACGCACACATACACAGATACACTATAGCCGTATCCAAGCCTCAATGTATAGGACTACGATTTTTGAGTGTTGGCATGTTTGCTGTCAGAAAATTGTCAGAATTTTATGGCCCCATTGCAACTACGTTTAACTTGATTCCCATATTTTTTATTCCATTCTCTTTTTTGTTGTGTTTTGTTGTGTTTTGTTTTTATTTATTATCGTTGCTTGTGTTGTTTGTGTTCTGTTATTGTTGTTGAGCTAGAATTTTCATTAGGCTTGATGATTGGAAAAATTGACAGGCGCCTTGCGAAAGCGATCACTTTATAGCAACCATAGTTGTGCCATTTGTTTGGCCAGACAATTGTGTAACATTTATTGTCGTCATTGTTGCTGTTGTTGCTGTTGTTGCTGATACCTCAAATGCACAATCATGAAAACGATGTACAACTAAAACCGACAGCAGATTGCAATAAACATATTGTCACAATTTGAAAAGGAGCAAACAGTTTTCTCGACTGATTATTGATTAACAAATTCAACAATTTTTCAATAACTACAATTTAATATCGCCCAATATCAGTCGACACAGAGTAACAATTATATTAGCCTAAGTTGAGTTATCGTTTGTCACATTTCTTGCCAGACTCTTTACTCATTTCAGCATATTCAACGAATAGTAAATACTTATTTGAATATATATCATAATACATATTATATCTCAAAATAAAAGAAAGCAAAATAAGTGAAATTCAAATCGTAATAACCCATCAAGTATTGAAGTAAGTGTTTATTATTTTAGGTGTATCTATGAATTAAGTTCATACCTAAATACTTACATACATAAATGCATACTAAATACATACATAAATACATACATACATTCATAAGTGCATACATGCATACATATATCTAAATAAATTGTGCATTAGTTGTTTGTGTTGCAGTTTATTTGTTAACTTGGGGTTGCTGTGGTTGCATTGATGTATCTCTCATATTTGACAAACTATTAAGACTATAAAACAAAATCATTCATTGATATACATATCCTATATATCCTAGCAATGGCCGCCCTGCTCTCCTCGCCTCAACACTTCTCTCCACTCCACTCCACTCCACTCTCCTCTGAGTTGTTCTCGAGGCATTTTAATGATGACACTCAGAGCACTCACAACGATTTTAACTTCCTTCTTCCACCACACACCCCGCTTCACGCCTCCTCTGCCCACTTTTGACGGTTTAGCTTACATTCAGCAACTGTTTTTGCATCTCTTTCAATCGAATCGCGTCGCATCCCGTTTAGTATCCGTGTGTGTGTGTGTCTGTGTGTGTGTGTGTGTGTGTATATGCGCCGCCATTGTTTGGTTATCTAATGCCCGCCAGGGGCCGCCGATCCACCGTCAACACTGAAAGAGAGAGAGAGAGAGGGAGAGAGAGCGAGAGAGATTCATAATAAGTGCGACGTTCCGAATCCTCCTCGTGCCTCGACTGTCTCAGTCTGCATATGCCTGATAATGTTATCCGGCCTAGTGGCCACATTGCTAGCTAACTTTAGCTCTATACGCGATCTACTACTATACACAACACCCTCCACCCCCCGCTTTCCGACCCATCCCACTGGCAACTGCTGTTTGAAGTGGTTGTACGATTTGGATTTTGATTTCAATGCCACTCAACCGGCCGTTTGCCGTTTGCCGTTAGCCGTATTTGCCCTGGGAAAATCGCCTTAAACAGTCCAATTCGAAAATGCGAAAAACGCGACCGAGAGAGAGGAAGAGGAGGAGGGGGAGGAGTGCAACCCCGGGACGGGAAGTGGCAGGGGGCAGTGCCCAAATCACTGGGGTCTGTTGCCTGAGAAGCAGTCGCATCACCGTCGACCCATTGGCCATGCACGGGGTGGTTTTTCATTATCATTTCGCCCTGCACATAAATTATTTATTGTTAGCGATTTTCCAAAAAAGATAACAGTAGCAGTGCCAGCACCAGCACCATCAGCAGCAGCAGCAGCAGCAGCCACAACAACAACAATTTTGAGGGCCAGCGTTTTATTTACTCTGGTCGCGAATCCAACGAGGACGATGTCTCACTTGGAATGTGCTCATCAGTGTATATATATATATATATATATACAGACATACATATGTAGACACATACCCACAAATGTGTGCCTACTCAATGTTAACCACTCGATATAGTTGTTGATATTGTTGTTACTCTTCTCTCTCTCTCTCTCCCTCTCTGTGTGTCTGTGTGTGTGTGTGTGTGTGTGTGTGTGTATGTTGTGTGTGTGTTTGTTCACCCTAAATCGACACCCCGAATAACATTTGGCGCAACCCGGATCTACATAAATATTTATAAGTTTCTGCCTTTGCCGCATTATGCGATATATTCCCATATAAAAAGCATATTAATATGAATTTGCGTTAACAAGTAAATAGCCAAGGGATATATATATATATATATATATATGTATACACACATGTACACTCAAAGAAACAAAAATCGAAAGAGAAATCACAGCGTATCGTTCCTTAATTTTAAATGTTGTAAATCATTATACCCTGTTAATATTGTAGATATATATATATATATATGTAATTTTAGCAATTCTATCTTATTTCTTTGGAATCAAATAGTCCTTGATTGCAAATCGCTCCAAGCTCAAATCGTCCCTGAACAGACCATGTTGAACTGATCGAAGTGTAAACCGTAATCATCATTTGTGAGCATTAATCAAGCTCAATAAAAATATATATTAATAAAATATACAACAACAAAATAAATATACTCAATACAAGCATTTAATGACTTTAAATTAAATTAAAATGTTGATTGCCAGTTGTCAAGTTAAAGTTTGCTCTCCTCTCCAACTGCTCACAACTAATGTGATTTTCCGATGCAATGCATTTGGGTTCATCATTGCTTGGCCTCTGCACTGATGCAAGATTTCAATATCTTTACCGCAATTAAGCTGAGGCATTATCCGTAACAGATTTATATTAAATATGTATACACACCCACATTGAGGAGAATGCGCCGCACAACCAATTCTAAGTGCCTGGCACAGAGGTCCTTGCATTTCGTGTTCGACTTTTAACTTATAAGTTGTACATTTGTTTACATTGAAAAACAACAACAACAACAACAACAACAAAATGTATACATATAAAAATAAAATAAAAACCCAATTACAAAATATAAAAAAGGGAACCTGTAAGCGTCCGCCCGTAACCGCCAAACAACACCACTACATTAGCAACGCAAAAAAACAACACCAACAACAAATAAGAAAAAAAAAACAAAACAAAACAAGAGGAGGGGACAACCAGACCCAAACCGCCTCCATCCTTGCATCGAAATTGCAGCCTTCTGCCAAATAATTGGACTTTACGCCATTGCAATGCCCAATACACAATCTATCCTCTCTCTCTCTCTCTCTTTGTCTCTCTCTCTCTCTCTCTCTCTCTCTCTCTCGCTCTCTCTCTCTCTGTGTGTGTAAGTCTCTGTCTCTCTGACTGCCCACATGAGCGGAAGTTAACTTGCGTGCCAGAGCCAGAGCCAGTGCAGACCCAACACGAAAAACAAAAAAAAAGAAAATAGATTAAAAAAATAAAAATGGAGGCCCCCAACGCATCCCGTTCCTTGCTGCTGATATGGCTGACGGTTCGGCTCGTTCGGTTGCGGTTCAAATTTAATATTCACTCGCGCAAATAATCCATAGACACATAGACTCGCAGACAGTGCGACAGACAGCGCGACAGAGAGACAGACAGCGCGACAGAGAGACAGACAGTCGGGCAAACACAATGGTAAAATGGCGCTGCTAAGCTGACATATGTAGTGGCAAAGGGACGGGCAGCGGGGAGCGGGCAACGGGTGGAGTGGGTAGGGGGGGGGGGAGGTGGTGTAGGCCGTGAAACAACAACAACCACGCCCCTTGGCCACAGACGCCAGCTATGCAAACTGCCAACTGCAAACTGCAAGTGAAGTTTGCCTGTGGCTAGCCCCTGGCTCTGTGACTGTTGTATTGTGTGTGTGTGTGTGTGTGTGTTGTGTGTGTGTGTATCGGTGAGTGTATCTATATATGTAAGATTGTTGCAAAATTTGAAAATAACAAAGCAGCCACTCAACATGCATTAACACTTTAATAACCAGGACAGCTTTGCAAATTGAATTCCATTTCCTGTTTCACATAGAATGGAAATAAATTACACAAACCAATAACACAAAAAAATTGTAATGAGAAATACTTAATGTGTTTCAAGATTAAATGTTTTCAATGACTTACAACTTTTATAAATAAATGCAGCAAGTGAATTCAAATTCGATGACTTAATAAAATATGGAAATAATCTCGCTCAGCAAAAGTCATTTATTAATTTATATACTTTTAATTTCTTTTTCTAAATTGTGACAGCATTCAGCACAAAAGTTTGCACAGTTCTTTTGTCTTAGTTAAAGCTTATTTTATTAAAAATTAAATATTTAGTGTATGACAATTTTTACATAATACTTTAAGCAAGTAATTGTAATTATCTAATCGACTGTGTGTGATTCTGATATGATTTAACTTTTTGATTTATGCCGTATTTATATTAATTAGTAATTCATTGTTGGACTAGGCACAAGTTGAAGCCTTTCACGCATTCCTTTGCCGGATTCCTATGGCGACATTGCGCATACGACAGGTATTTCCACGGCTTCAAGTGATTTGTACCGCAACGTGCAATGTGAGCGACGTTTGCAGCATCTTTGACATCTATGAATTATGTAGAAGTGTCCTCAATCAGTCCGACAATGGAATCTTTGTGTCTGCGGCTGATCAGCGTACAATTAAGCAAATGTAAATTCATTGTATGATTCTGCCAAATAATTTGACTTGATTTGCCATCTGACTGACCAGAGAATCGAGCTCAGTCTGCAAGCCAAACTCAGACTGCAACGCTATGCTCTCCGCAACAACACCCACCAACCCACCAACCCACCAACCCACCAACCCACCACCCACCATCAAAGTTCACTCCGACCAGCAGCCAAATGTTGGATTTGCTACTGCATTTTTGTCAAGTCACAGACGAGACACAAAAAAGAGAAGAACAACCAAAAAAGTGTATATTGAAAATGAAAAAAGGCAAAAAAGCGTTGCTTGTCTGCCAAATTGCAACTGCACGCTGACTGACCCCAGTGCCCAGACCCAACCCCAAAGCCCCCACGGTTTGTTGTGTCGCGACTGCTGCTCCTGCTTGTTGCTGTTGTTGTTGTTGCTGCTGCTGTTGTTGTTGTTGTTTGTTGTTAGTGTTGCTTCATTTCACTCGGTTATTTTGTGCCTTTTTCTCAACGCGCTACTCTCGTACAGCTGTCCAAGTGACAGCTGCCGCCGTGCTTGACAGGCAGTGCCTACCGCTCACCTACTCCTACTCAACTTCCTACCTACCCAAAGCCACCCCCCCCCCCCCCCACCACACACACACACACCTCATCCCCCATCCCAGTTGCCCATCAAGCAATGCGCAATCAGTTGCAACGCAATTTGATTTTGTCGCTTCATGGCTCGTAGCAGTTGCCATACACCATGCAATTCCAGAACCGCTACCCCCCATCGCCCACTTCCACTGCGTCGCAGAAACCCTTTGCTCCAGCCCATCATGTGGCAATAGCGTCCATCGCTTGGCCGCCATAAAGTGCACATGTCGCATCGTGTTCGCAGTGACATTCATTCGCCGTTACAGTGCTTTCTTTTTTGACTCGCATTGCCCACAGTCAGCCGACGACACCAGCACACCCAGACCCACACCCACACCCACTCCCTGCCCCTGCAAACAGGCACGCCCCCTTTGACCCGTTTGCCCAAAAACGAGACGAGTGGGCCATAAAAAGTTTGCCCTGCAATCTGGCCATTCCGATTGTGTTTCAACTCTGACCCCTCCCCCCCCCCACTCCCTCCTCAATACACACCCCTTAGAATCCCAACCCAGCCGCGAACCATTTGCATTGCATTTTTGTTCATTTTTTGTTGTTGTTGTTGTTGGTCTTCTTTTTTGTAACAATTTTATTTGACGGCTTCAAGTTGCCGACGTTGCTGCGGTTGCAAAAGTGCATTAGCCGCTGCCTGTCACTCAACAAAAACACACAACAGAAACAATACGAAGAGATTGATGGTGGGGGGTGGATTGGGGGTAGGTGTGATATGCCAAAAACACATTGTTGTAGATGGCACACTTGTCTATCGAGCGGAGCATAACAGTCGCATGTATGCAGCTCAGATACCCTTGCAACAAAATCGCACTCGCCACATCAAAGTCAAGTGGCAAAGCGTTAAATGTCTGACAAAGTGGCAAATACAAACAAAAAATCAAACAATGGAACAAAAATCTAAAGGAATTATAATTATAATTCTAATAATAATAACATAGAATATTAGTGAACATTGAATATTTCAGACACATAAATCAAGTCCTAGAAAATTATGAAACAACTTTCAACAAAATTCGCAATTTATTGTGGCATATTTGAAGCTTATTAATGCTTAATCTGTAAATTGTTAATTGTTGTTTAAGTTGAAAGCAACTTATGATCATTTGAAAGTACTTGCTTATTTGAAGTGCAATCAGCAAACAATAACAACATTAACATCAGCAAGGAGTAAAAGCAATTGTGATAAGGATATATGTGAAAAGTACTCTCCAAAAAAATACTGAACAACGAGTGCAATTTTATTTTACTGTCTGAGCGTTAACGACAATGGCACTTGTTGTTGCTGTTGCTGTTGCTGTTGCTGTTGCTGTTGCTGTTGTTGTTGTTGCTGCTGTTCTTGTTCTTGTTGCAGGTTTTAGCACTCAATTGATTTTTGGCTGGCATTGTTATTGTTACTGGGGGCATAGCCAACATTGCCAATGTTGGCAATATTGTCATGTTATTGTGTTGTTGATCTTTTTGACGTTGTTGTTGCTGTTGTTGTTGTTGTTCTTGTTGTTGTTCTGGTTGTTGTTGGTGTTGGTGTTGTGTTGTCGCCTGTTTGCATTGCCATTGCTGTTTTTTTGCTCGCTGGCAATGCCGAAGCGTTGTGGTCGCCATATTGCGTTTGCATGCACGCCCACAGTCAAACACATACACACACACACGCACACGCATACATGCAGACGCACACGCACATATACAGACGCACGCAGAGAGAGCGAACACTGATACACTGACGTGGCCATATTGATGGCCATGTTTCATGCGCCGTTGTCAGCCAAATTTAATGCGCGCCGCAAATATGCAACAAGCCCTCGCAATCTACGACCTGTGTAAAGCCATCCAGCCAGCCAGCCAGCCAGTCAGCCAGCCAGTCAGCCAACCCCTCACCGAGGGGCGGGGAGCCTTCTGGGGTTGCTTCATTGTGTGGCACATCGCATCGCATCGCATCGCATCAATAAGCGCGACTTTTCATTTGGCCATTTAATAAAATGCAGCATGCTACGTGGGAAGAGGGGGGCGGGCGGGGGGTGGAGTAGCTTGTGGGCATGACTGAAATTGTTGTTGGATTTATGGCAGCATTACATGACATGATTAATGGCCATTGGACGGTTGGCGAACGCTTGGCAGCTTAACTGCCCATCAAAGCAGCTGCCACGCTCTGGGCACACAAGATGCCGATGGCCAGCAGAAAGCAGAAAGCAAAAAACAGAAAACTGAAACACAATCGCAATCCGCATCCGCATCAGAAGTCCCGAAACCAGAATCAGGCAAAGAACCCAGCAAGTTAACCAACAATTGAGATGCGAGCAATAAGTCAAAAAGGCTTAAAAGTGCTCAACTCAACAGTTAAATATGAACAATTTTTGTTTTTATTGTTGTGCTTGGAAAACACACAAAGCAGGCATGAGTAGACCAAGATGATAAGATGATCCCAAGTGAGATGGCAAGAAGAGTGTATGCGATAGAAATGTATTTATTTATTTGCAACTGCATCCATTTAGTTGTTTAGTCAGTCAGACAAACACAAATCGTTTATTTATTATTATCATATGTTGCAGAGGATATTATAAATAATATAATAATGTATCGGAGGTGGAATGCAGATGTTAGCCGATTAACTTCTGTCTAAAATAGGCATTCTTTTTTTTGCTTGTTTTAGCAGAGTCACCTGCTGGGCAGTCAAAGACAGAAAGTTAACTAAAATTCCAAATTAGTGCAGTCGATAGTCAAAGCATATCGATGCATATTTCGTATGCATTGCAGAAAGCCACAACATTCACCTCAACTACATTGCCAACCAAAAATCTCCGCAAATATGACACTCAGTAAAACACTCAAATACAAGTACACACACACACACACACAGGCAATCATATATGAACTGTGACAATCAAGTCTAACATTCAGTTTGCAGCCAAAACTGTGAAAACTCTGTGAACTGTGGCAAGCCAAACAGAATGGCGTTAAGCCAAACCGTAACCCAATCCTGAAAATCCCCAACCAATTCCCAATTACCTCAACGCTCAACGTTGCCTCGCTTACGATTCGTTTATTCTGTTGATCTATCAAATTAAAAATGTAATGCTTCAACATTTAAACTGCCAAACTCACCTCCCCATCCCATCCAAACACGCCCCGGGAATGCTACGACTGCAACGTCGACTCAGTTGCCTCAGGTCGCACTAATAAGTGCAATCAGTGATGGCTAAAGCTGACAGCAGCAGCTACTTGATCAATGATGCCAGCTGCCTACAATTAGAGAAAAATATATTTCGATATTCAGCACAAGTCACTAATAATTGCCAATTTTATGTGGCATTGAAAGTCATCAAAAATATAAACTTATATTATAATAATCATCCAGTAGGCATAAATAATGTATAAATTAATAGTGGATGGTCATTTATTTCTGGAGCATTAATTATGAATCAGAATCATTTTCTATTTTTTTTTTTGGAAATTTGATTCATTATTTTTCTTATTTCAGATATTCAATTATAAATTTTGCTCAGTGTTTTCTCAGTTCTCAGTTCTCTGGTGCCTCGTTGCCTTTTGTTTTTTCGGCACTCGTCTCCTAATGAACTGAGCGCGCAACAAGCAGATAACTGTTGGGGATGGGGCAATAGGGAATGGGATAGGATGGGTGGCAGGCAGGCTGGCTGGCTGCAGCAAGAGACCATGCCACTCTGTGTACCGCTCCATCAAGTGGTATCAACGTTGTCATGATTTTTGCTTGTTAACATGGCCACCGTTGTATGACCACCCCCCCCCCCATATACACGCCACCAACCCCATCCGTGACCAGACATAGTCAGTTAGCAGGTCTCCATATTGGTTCTGCCATCTTGCGAATTGTGAATTCTGAAAATTTAACTCTTAACGTAAAATGTTGGCTCGCTTTTTGGTTGCTATTGACTGTGAATGACTGCTGCCGAGAGAGACAGAGAGAGAGAGAGAATGTAAATAGTGAAGAGTAAAGAATATATCGTTACCCAAGCAGGAACCAACACCAGGACCAGAACCAGAGCCTGCTCCGCTCTGCTCTGCCATAATTCGGCGACGACATGTCAACAGTGCGCATTGCTCCACATTCTGAATGACTACATGGATGGATTGAATGCTCTGTGGCAGGCGGAGTAGAGCGGCAGCAAAGGTAGAGCGGAGATAGGGGAAAGGGGAGAGGGGAGAGGGGAGAAGTGAAGGGATGCACACAGAGCAACGGGTTAGTTCATTTTGATTGCTAATTGGTTTGTTACACAATGGCGCAATGGCTTTTAACGAATTGGCCAAAAATTTATCAGCGAACGAAACAACTCGAAAATTGCTCACAGTTTGCACACAATTCTCCGACTGGATAGCAATGTGGCAGGGAAACCAGCACCAGAAACTTAAACGATAAATAGACTCAAAGGGAACCCAATCAAGAAAAGAATATCAAAAAAATGTTGATTTATATACGGAATAATAATATATATAGATATAATAAACAAAAATATGATATAAGTAAAAAGATTATCTTATAATACTATCCTTAAAGACAACAATAATATTATTTAAAATATTGAAAAACAATGGAAATTTAGTTAAGAATCGTAAAATTATACAAGTAATATTAGAATAAGAAAAAATAAAAATAAGTAATTTACAAAGAAAATCGTCAGTCATTTGAGACGATAAGTATAAGAAAATGTGTCAATTTAATTATTGAATGAATAGGAGGAAATTTAAATTCAGAATATTCATAATTGAGACAATCAACGAATCGACCGATTGGCAGCTAAAAGGCTGCCACAAAGGAACACAGCTTAGCTTGAAGCATGCCACATTTGTCCATTCTCAAGTTGTTGCATTTCTAAGCGATTTTAGCTGACCCAAAGTGCGGCATCCTTAGAGTTACCTATGCACAACGTTAGTCGTTCCGTAATTGCGTCCTGCCCCAGACAAGCATCGTAAATCTTGTAGCATTCATCGTTGTGGGTGCAACTACATATGTAGCAGTCAAGTAGTGGCTGCAACCAGCAACTGTTTGGACTTGGGCTTGAGTTCGAGTTTGAGTTTGAGTTTGGGATGCACAATTAGAGCCAAGGACGTGCAGATTTTACCGCCTAATTGCACGATGGGTGGACGGAAGGACATGCGGCGTATGTCACAATTACGGTTATGTTGCTGCAATTGAGTTGCCGCTGTGGCTGCAATCTGCAATCAGCAATCTGCAACAAGTGAGCCAACCGCATAATCCACAGCGACCACAAAGGTCACACTCACACACACACACACACACACACACAGACACACACCTACAGCGATTGGTATTAATAAATTTGCAGCAAAAAGCTGTTGGAAAATATTGAAAAAGCGATCTCTACACAAGGCCCATAAAGTGAGCAGCTGCGAGGCAATATTTTTATTTTTATTTTTATTTATTTGTATTTTATTTGTATTTGTATTTTTTTTTTGCAGCAACCACAGCAAGGATTAAAGTGGACAGTACAGCTAGCAAGCAGCACAAATGTTCATTGTTGTGACAATGTGGCAAACAAAAGCAAACAACAACAACCACAACGATAGCAGCATTAACAATGCTGTCTCGTTGTTATTGACAACTTTTTAATCACTTAATAAATTCAATAAAAATTAAATGCGGTCGCGCGTCAACAAGGACAACAAGCGAACCAGCGAACCAGCGAGACAGCTGGACAGCTGGACAGCTGGACAGAGCAGCAGACAAGTTGAATGGGTAACATGAGCAAAGACTAGGACACAACAAGCCATCGTTTAGTCAATCAGTCAGTCAGTCAATCAGGCAGTCAATCAGTCAATCAATCATGCTAGAAACAATGCTAGAAACGACAATGCCAAAGGGTTCAAACTAAATGTTCTCTACACGCCCACCTTCTCCTCCTTCTCCTTGTCCTTGTGCTGTTCCAGCTCCTGCTCCTGCTCCTGCTAATGTTTATGTTCCTTGTCATCCAGCTATTTCTGGTTTGCACAAATCGAGCGATGCAAAGTTTGTGACAAGGCATGTTGAGTCTCTAATTAAGTTGGCAGCGCTTCTCACTTCCACAGTTAATAAATAAACATTTGTCCAATCAAATCAATCAAATACTTTAATTATTTCTATTTGAATTACAAAATAGAATCACTAAATTTCAGCTATTTTCTTATAGCTTTTAATCCGTACTAATAATTAATTATTAATAGTTATACACTAGTGACTAAAAGTATTCTCAATCTATTGCCTCGCATAATGTTGGGTCTCAACTGGATTTGATTTGAAAGCACTTCAAAATTACAAAAATGAATTAATAATTGCTGGGTACAAAATTCATGCTGGAACTGAATGAATTATTGATAAGATTATTTGGATATTTTAATACTCTCTATATATATATAAATATTAATATTCTTAATAATAAAAGTAATAATAATACATATTTAAGAGCATTCCAGCTTCGTCGTTGGATTAGCGCGTTTTGTATTTTTTGTGAAAATGGACTTTAGCTACCAAGTTGCTGCCCTCTGCTCAAATTGAATGACATTTAATTACCGTGAAATATTTTTTTGCAGCACTTTAATTTGGCAAATTAAGTGGATCTTCAAGTCCAGTGCGAATGGCGTGGCCGTTGACTTTTAACACGGACTGTGACAGTGGGTATATGAGGATGGGGGGATGTGGCTGTAGATGTGGATGTGGATGATGATTAAGGGACAAGGGCGAGTTTAAATGTTTATCGGTGGTTGGGGGCATGGTGTGGATTTATGCGATGTTGCTAATCTAGCCGTATCGATATCGATATCAGCATCGACTAAGGTAGACCAAATCTCAGCTATTGCGGATTACGGCGCCTCTTCCAAATACACACACGCACACACACACACACAGAGACAATCGGCTAATTAGCTGGACTCTTGATTTCCTAAAACCAAACTAAGCGCATTAGAAATAAAAGCAAACAAAAAATACGTACACACAATAATCATTAAGAGTGACCAACCCCAAGCGGGCTAACCGCGAACCCATCGGCGGCCCAGTTAAGTATACGTCTGCTCCTCCTCCTCCTCCGCCTCCTCCTCCTCCGCCTCCTCCTCTGCCAGGTCACCACTACAAGTATGTGTCTTATTCGATGGATACTAGTGGCAGCAGAGACATTGTGTGGCGTTTAGTGACAAGTAACAAATCGCCAACATTGGCATTTAAATTGTAAACCGAACAGCTTTAAAGTTGCCCAGACAATTGACTTCGCTTGCGTGACATGCGGCCAAAATCCACTTCATTTTGTGGCGGGTGAAACGGATGGCGGTGTGGTGCAGCGGTATTGCTGGACTTGTAGGTAAGAGGTGGTAGAAGGGAGGAGGGATCAGTGAGAAGGGATGCCTGGGAACGGGACAGGACTAGGCCACATGCAATCAGCGTCGCCAGTCGCATTTCATTAGCGCTAAATTAAGCAAAAATCAAACCAAAAATGCAACAAAAAAGAAAAGCCAAAATTAAGTGCATTCTGAATGCAGCAACAAACCAATATTGATATACACTATACAAAATTACAGATACACAATTTAAAAGTCATTTTTAATATGAATGTGGATATTTGTAATTTTATTCGAAATAAAATCAATACAAAATTGTATTCAGTCGGGATACAAATATATGAAATAGATGCTGTTTCGTAAATGGATTCAAATACATCAAATGATTAACAAATGTGAAATGTGAAATGTGAAATGTCTTAGCTAATGAAGCCTGACTGGCTGCAGTGTAATTATGTGAACAAAGGCGATTGCAATTCATTTTCCAATGTCAGGCGCCCAAAAACTCTCATTTCGTTTGTAATTTGAATGGGGGGAAGTACGGATGTGGTAGGTGTAGAGCTGGTGGAGGAGGGGAGGGAAGCGTTTGGGCTTGGTCTGTTTGTGCCTGCCCCCATTCAGCCATACAACATACTTTCGCCAATTTCCACTGATGCGCTGTTTGTAATTTCTGACCAACCATTTTCCATTGCAATGCTGGACCAATATTTTATTTTTGTTCTCTTTCTACCCTGAACCCATGGAATAGACACAGAAATGGTATATATGTACCAGCAAAAGTCTGTCATCAATTATATATATACATATATTCTTAATCAGCAATAACAGTCGAGGATGTTTTTTGAAATGCCTGTTTACATTCAAATGTTGTTCTCGCAGATATCGCAGATATAAGTTTAAGTTTCCAAATTAGCCCAATCGATTTCCGATCGCAATAATCACATATTTATTTCTCATCGAGAATGCTTATAATAATCGGCTGGGTATCTTCTAGTCGAGCCCTCTCGACTACAATGTTCTTACCTATTTGTTTTTTTTTTTCTTTCTTTTTTTTTATACATATTTTCAGTTGATTTCTTTTCGTTAACGTTTTATTCGACGGCGGGTTGCGTTGGGTTGCGCGGTTTTTCCTCTCTCTCTCTCAGTGCACCAAATGAACGCATACACATACATATGTTGTGTCTGTGTGTGTGTGTGTGTCTGTGTGTGTGTGCGTATGCATTTTTGACTTTCGCAGTTTTTCTCTTACCGCCGCCAACAATCACACAGTCAACCTCAGTTGCGGCTATGGCCGAATAACAACAAAAACAAAACAGCAGCAACAACAACAACAACCACAACAACAACAACAGCCACAGCAACAGCAACAACCAATGCTAAATAGTCAAATAGTTTGCCACGCACAGCATTTAACAATAAAAGGGATAACAACAACAACAACAACAAACACTACAACATTTTAACGCGCAACCAAATTGCATCGAAATACAGCAACAACAAAAAATAAAAGAAGGAAAAAAGAATTGCAAAGCTGGCAAAAACATGCAGAAAAGTGTAAAACACATTGTGAAAATGTAAATTTTCCATTGATTAAAAGCGAAATACGCACAGTAGTCAGATATTTAATATGTATGCATGGAATACGATAATCTTGAGCAATTAAGCGAGAGAGAGACAGAGAGAGAGATAGAGAGAGAGCCGTATGCCTCAAAAATTATAAATTAATGAATTCCCAGCAATCATTTTGTTGTTTTTTTATTTTTTATTTTTTTTTTTTAGTATAAATATGCATAAATGTATTTAGCAGTATGTCAAAGGTGAAGTGAAAATTTACCGATCAAAACTTGACCGTTTGCAATTTGCAGCCACCTTTGAACCCGGGACCATTTACCGAATTTGGTGTTGATTTGAAATCTTAAGCTGACAAATGGAATTTCTCATAGATTTGCCATAAGCTCAGCTCAAAGACAGCAGCCATCAAATCATCAACATTCTCATAATTCTCTTCGTGGTGAACAATATCAACCAAAATACGAATCGGATTTAGTCCATTTTCAGTGCACCTAACAAAAGTTAAACGAACAACAATTTTTGAATACAAATAAATAAAATAAATATAAACAATTAAACCATTAAAATTCTGCTGAATGCAAATTATTGTTACTTAAATAAATCTTTATAGTTAATGTAAAATTGGTCAAATGAATAGGAGCAACAGAAGAACGGGGATGCTTAAAAATAGTTGGCATTAACCCTTAAATAGTATTTGTATAATTGAAATAATTAAAATCGATAATGGGGAAATTTATAAAAATAATTTAGGTATAATTACACTTAAAATAACTACAAAGAAGCAATTCCAATAAAATACAAATGATGGGCGTGACAAATAAATGTCTTAACAAGCCTTACTATCAAATAAGGGTTGCTGCTTCGATATATATATATATATATAGATATATAATATATATGTGTGCCTGTCAGCGACTGTGGCCAACAATTGTTGGTCCTTGACTAACCAATTGAACTATCTACGTATATCTAAGAGTTGAAACATGTCCTGGTTCCCTTAACGATTCTGGTCGTGACAAAAATGCACTGCGGTTGGTCAAATTGCAATGCGTCCGGCACAGGATATGATGTCCTTGAGCGATGTCCACTCTGTGTGCGTCTGTAAAACGCACAGTGTGAAAATGATGGGTTTGAATGCTAATTAATGGTGTAAATGTATTTAAAAGCCGCATGCTGATACAACACCAGGCCAAATGGGCCAATCACAATGAGCTGTGGATAGCCAGGACGAGCCGGACTTGGCAAAGAGATTGGATTGCTGCTGGCCACCCGGCTTGTCCTCATAATCTCCAATTATGCGTTTTAATTGCCATTATCGATTGGTATTGAACACGCTGCGGTTACCAATGTCCTTCAATTTGGGACAATTGGCCAACAGATGGACTGCGACTAAAAAGGTTGACAGAATGGGCACCAAGCAGAGGAAGACATTATTAGGGAGCAGCAGGCGGTAATTGAAGATACGCTGGTGTTTGTGTTCGAGTGTGTGTGTTTTTGATAGCGAAACGATAGGCAACTAATTCAAGGTTGCCCAAAAATACCTAAGAACAACTACTAAAAATCCAAATGAGAAAATCTATAAACAGAAATCTTGAATGAATAACATTTGTTTAGCTGAATAAGCAGCAAGAAATCAATCATTTGACTATTTGACTCTGATATGGTTGCTCTACGTAAATCATTCTTTTAACTAACACGTTCGATTAGCTAAACATAATCATACAAAAAATAATGCCTATTGATGAGTTATCTATAAATAATTGTGAACTGTTCCCATTAATAAATACCACTCTCAACTCTATTTCCCATTTTGTGGCATTACTTGAGAGCTTCAAGTGTTTGCCACAAGTAAAATTTTGCATTCCCCTTAAATTTGATTGCTAATATGACAAATATAAAATAATCAAATATAAAAAATTACTCTACAATCTTAACTGTATTCATATTGTTGGCCTGAAATCGAATTGGCTGACCACAAAATTGGCATTTAGCGGATATGTTTGTCTTCCAAATTGGGGATATTCCCTTCATGATGTCAGTCTAGAATATTTGATAGTAAATTAAGTAAGAAAGACAAGTTGAATTTTTTGTTATTTTGTTTCAATAATTTTCATTTGTTTTGTTTTTGTTTTTATTTGGTTTCAGAAATTCGTTTGTGTTAATTTTTTCGCGCTAAAACTTAAAGCTATACAAAAAAATTGTTTGCTCATTTGTTCTTACATGGCTAATAACTTAAACATTATCAATTGCTAAATTCGCATTGTTAAAAAAAAAAGAAAAAAAAATCTCTCTAGATGTATGTTTAGATATTTATATCTATATATCTATATATATCGCTTCTATTTACAAGACAACATTCAAAAGTTAGTGTAGTGAAAAGTAAAGAAAAATAAAAAAATATATATATATAAAAAATGAAAATAAAAATAATTTAGTATCGTTTTTTTTTTTTTAGACTAACTTTTGTTTGGGTGAAAAATTAAAATGTGTGTGTGAAAGACAAAAAAAAAAATAGAAATAAAAATCATAAAATTGAACTAAAGTTGTGGAAGTGTTTGAAAGGGGGGGTGGCGGATATGCGAGGGGGGTTGGGGGTGGTTGGTGCTAGTGGATGGGCGTTCAGTTTCTTAACATTTTCCTTGACGTTCGCCGCGTGGCGATCGATTGAAATTTTAGATGGATTTGCCTAACTATCCTTTGCAATTTTTTCCTCTTTTGTTTTTTATTGGGTAATTTGTGCTTGAGTATTTCAGTGTGTGTGTGTGTGTGTGTATTGGGTGTGTGTGTGTGTGTGTAGCGAACTCGACGCACGACTTTATGTCTCGAGCATAAAACTTCGAGTGAGCTCGATGCACTTTTTTTGTTGTTGTTGGTGTTTTTCATTGACCCCTCTCCCAAAAAGGAAAAGAAAACAAATAGAAAAGAAAATTCTTTGCTTGATTCCTTTGCCCGCCATTTGCTTGCTCCATTTTCCCCACCATTTTCCTGTTCCACACTCCGTTTGCCGGCCGGAGTTTTGAGTTGATCCTTTAGCTCTATGTTGTTTGTGCTGCTGTTGCTGTTGCTGTTGCTCTGCCGCCGTGGACGTGTCTAACTTATATGACTATATCACAATGTTGCTGCCGCTCTGCGCCTGCATCCTTAATCCTTCTTCATTCTGCTCAATTCAACTATCACGCTGTCTGTCTCTCTGTGTGTGTGTGTGCTGTGTGTGTGTTGTGTTGTGTGTTGTGTGTGTTTCTGTGATTTATTTTTAGTAAGGCCGCCACACAGTCTTCTGCTGGACGACGGCATTCTTCAGCTTCGTTGCCGCCGGCAGCGTCGTCTCTGGCGATGCTTGACGTGGAACAGCAGCAGCCACTGCCACTGCCGCTGCCGCTGCTGCTGCCGCCGCTGCTGCCGCCGCAGACGTTTCGTGGTAAAGCGGCTTGAGGGCGGATGGTGCTTTCAGATCGCAGCGCATGCGAAGCGGCACAGAGATGTGGTGTGGGTGTGTGGGTGAGCTGCGCGTAGAATCGATGGATTTGTCCAGTTCGTATTCGGATTTGACAACATCGATCTGCTCGTCATCGGAATCCGCATCGGAGGCGGACTGCTCGTGGATGGAGCTCGTCTCGATCGATGTGTTCAGCTTGAGCAGCACATGGGGCGTTGCAGTGGGCGTGGTCATTGGCGTGGGCGATGAGCTCGATGGCCGCGATGAGGCGGGACTCATGTGTGCGGCATCTGTTGGCACACCGCCATGATGCAGTGAAGCAGCGGCCGCATTGCGCGCCCTCAAACCCGCCGCCGCCGCAAAATTGTACGGATGGAAGGCATGCGGCGTTGATTTCTGGCTCTGATGCGCTGCTGCCGCAGCCGCGGCGGCAACATGATTGAATGGAAATTGGGGCATCGCATATGCAGCAGCTGGGGCGCCACCGGGTGGCGAGGGCATCATCGAAGCGGGCGGCACAATCGATGATGATGATGACGATGCCGATGGCATTGGTGGCGGATAATCAGAGGAGGCGCCAGCATTTGGCATCGCTGGCGAGACGACACCGCTGACGCTGCCATTGGGCGATGTGGCCGCCTTGGACAGCGCCGGATGATGCACTGCTGCCGCAGCGGCCTGCTGATGCCGGAAATAGTCCGCATACCCATATGTCATATAGGCAGCGTCCAGCCACGCCGGATTCAGCATGAAGGGATTAAAGGCGCCAGGATGTGGATAGCCATAGCCTGCAAAGCCACACAAAAGAAACAAAAAACAAAACAAAAATAAATACAAATTAGTAAAATTTAAAAAAAAATACAATTTATTTTTTGTTTTTTTTGTAAAAATTGGAAAGGCTTCGGATTTGGGATGTGGGGGATTGGGATTGGGAATGGAATGGAGAGCAAACTGAAAACTGTAATGGAAACTAAAAAACTCACTTTGCTTACTTCTTGGCTCCCGCGGCCCGTCGACCGTTACTTTGATCGCCTTGCTATAGCTGGCTATCTGCACCGGATACGTGGCAATTGTGATGGTCAGCGTAAAGGATTTGCCCCTGCCGGATCGTCCAACGAAGCGCAGATCATTGAATTTGGCCACCTGATTCTTCATCGTTGTCGTACAATTGCGCAACTCGCCGCAATAGTTCTCATCGTTGCCGCACTTGATCGAGACGAGGGTGCCATCGGGCACATCATCCAAGGCGATCACCTTGAATGCGCCCGGCAGCGATTTGTTGGAGCGCCAATGGTTTGGCAGTGCGCTGCACAATATTGAGGGGGAGCCCGTTTGGGCTAATTCGCCGTGATATTCCTGCAGCATTTCGTGCAGGCTGGCAAACATGTCCGTCATCGAGCTGGGCATTTTCGCTGAGTTCGCCGCACTGGCAGCACTCGTGTTGCTGCTCGAATTGTTGTTGCTGTTGTTGTTACTGTTGCTGGTGTTACTTGTGTTGTTGCTGTTGCTGTTGTTGTTCGAGCTGATATTGCTGATGTTGATGTTGCTGCTGTTGTTGTTGTTGTTGGTGTTGTCGGGCGTAGAGCTGCCAGTGCTGCTGGCCGAATGTGTGCTTATGTTGCCAGGATGGCCACCAACATTTGTGGCCGCTGCTGCCGCTGCCGCCGCTGCTGCTGCGGCGGCCAGCACCTGTGTGTGGGCGCTCGTATTGGCCACCATTGTGGGTCCAGCGGGCAAATGCATATTTCACTGTTATTATGCTTCTTCTTCTGCTTAGCACGTGCTCAAAAAAAAAAAACAATTTCGAGTTTATCCAAGTTGCGTTTCGTGTAATCCTTGTTTTTCTCCTTTTTCGTCTTATTTTTTTTTTGTTGTGTTTTGTTATTTAAAAAAAAAAAAAAAAATGCAAAAAACTGAATATTTTGCTCGCTAGCTGGCAATGCCGCTGCTTTTCACGCTTTTCTCTAGTCTCCTTTGGTTTCTCTCTCTCTCTCGCTCTCTCTCTCTCTCTTTCTCTTTCGCACTGCAGAAACACGTTAAAAAAAATGCAATATTTTTCAATGTTTTTCGAATCAATTTTTGAAAATAATGGCAATTGATTGTTGTTAATCGAGTTTCACTTGGGTGTTTTTTGTTTTTGTTTTTGATTTGTTTTGGGGGAGGGTGGGGTTGTTGTTGTTGTTTTTGCGAAAACGCGGCGAATAAAATTGGAGTTGTGTGTGTGTGTGTGCGTGTGTGTATGGTGTGTTTGTGTTTGTGGATGTGTTCGTGAGTGTTTATCTGGTTTCGCTCGGTCGCTCGCTTTCACTGGCTGCGTTCTCGACACGTTAAAGTCGCTGTGTGAACTGTTTCTCAACTGCGATCGTTGCCAGTATTTAAAGTAGAATGCGCTGCCCGTCGCTGTCCGCTGCCGGCGTCGCTGTTACGCCGCTGCAAGACGGCAGAGTCGCGCTCCCTTCCACTTGTACGCTGGCCCAAATAGTCTCGACTCGCTCGCACTCGTTGCAATAATTCAGGACTGCGCTGCGTGGTTTGGTTGGCTCGTTCGCTTACCTATCATCTCTGTATGTGTGTGCGTGTCTCTGTGTGTGTATATGGGCTAAGGGTGCAGTGGCAGCCGGCGGCGGTGGCGGTGGTGACCGGGGCAGGTATCAACCACCATTGCCACAACAACAACCACAGTAAAAATTTCCCATTTTTCCATTGCGGTGTACACTCGCGCACACAGAAAAACACACGGCCAGCAGCAACAACAACAACAACAACAATAGCAGCAGCAGCAGCGGCAGCGGCAACAGCAGCAGCAGCAAGAAATAAGGGAAGTCGACGGCAGCAGCAGCAGCAACAGCGACTGAGGCAGAGGCAGAGGCGTGTATTGTTGCTGCTGCTGCTGCTGCTGCTGCTGCCTTTGCTACTTGTGGCCAGGGGCGTGCGGTCAAACCGACAAACGAAAAAGAAAAATAAAAAAAAATAAAAAGAAGCAGCAGCAGCAGCAGAAAGCACCAAAGGCGAAGAGGGCAAAAAAAAAAAAAAAAAATCATTGGAAGCAAAATAAAAATGTGCCATTGAGAGAGAACGAGAGCGAGAGCGAGAGTGAGAGAGAGAGAGAGAGAGCGCGCGAGTTGGCTCTCTGAGCATATTGGAAAGGCGCAGGCGGACGTTGAAAAAAATTACAAATGAAGAATAAAAAATCACAACAACACTCGTTGGGGTTTTATGAAAAAAAAAAGAAAAAAAAACCAAAAAGAAAACAAGGAAAACAAATGCTAAGGAATCACGCATCTTGCTCTCTCTTTCGCTCTCTCTCTTTCTCTCTCTATCTCTGTGTGTGTGTGTCTCTTTCTCTTTCTCTGTCTGTGTCGCTGTCGCGCTGGATGTGCTGTTGCATGCAGACCGAGGCTGCTCTCTGAGCGACAACGACGGGCGGTCGCTGGCTGGAAAATTTGCTTTCCTTACGCACGCAACTTTCAACATCGACAGCGGCAGCAGCAGCGGCGGCGGCGGCGGCATGCAACAGTTCCAACTGCGCGCGTGTGAAGGCACCCCATTGTCCCACTGTGCCGGGGCCAGCAACTAGGCAGAGGCCGTGCTCAGTCCCAGGAATTTAGCGTGCCACAGGTAGAGCCGGAGGCAAAGGCCACGCAAAGTGGGGCATTCAACAGTGGCGTCAATTTCAAAAGATCGACACAAAATCACAAAGCCAAAGGCAAAAAAAGCAACTAAAAATTGAGCAAAATCAGCGGATTGGTCCTGCTCAAGGATCTGTTGCCAGATCAGCTCTAATCCCGGAAGTGATTTATGTGGTTCAAGTCATCCTTGACCCTTCCTTAGACTAAGCTAATCTTGCGGAAGGAATCACGATTTGCAGTGCAACAAATTTTAAATCTGCTTGGTTTTATTGACCATCATATAATAATTCTAAAATATAATTAATTATATAAATAAAATAAATAAAATGAAATCAATTTTGCAAAGAAATACAAAAAGAATTTTATTTGTTTCTTTTTAATTTTTTATTGTATATTTACATAGAAATAATTGGCAGTTGTTTATTTAAGATTCGAAGTTTTTGAACGGCGGAAAATCCCTTTTTAAAATAAAAAATACTGTCGTGAATCCAAAAAAACTTTAGCATTGAAATATAACTTAAAATATAATTTAATTACTCAATTTTTGTTTTAGGAAAATTGAGCTTTGACATTTTCAATAGAGTTGGCATAAATCGATTTTATTTTGAACAATCAAAAGTATTTTTTTTTAAATGAATGTCCTCAATTGATCAATTAAAACTTTCCAAAGGAAAATCGAAATGAAAATGTACTAAAAATTGAATTCAACATAAATTTTTGTGGAGGTTCCACTGTATCCATTGGCCGACCCCCCCTTTAACAGCAGCGTCTCTTAGTTACAGGACGACAAATCAAACCCGCAGCAACCCAAAAAAATTGCGGAGCACCGACCAAGTTAAAACGAGGCCACAAATGTTGCACACAAAACAGACACGGCCAAAAAAGGGTCGTGGCTGGGGTAGGTGGCAAGATGGCAAGCAGCGAATGGTTATGGCAGGGCAACCACAATGAGGGGCTGCCAAACTTCTGTGGGGAGTAGTGGGTAGGGGATGGCGACTCAAGTGCGAATTCAGACTGTGTCCGGGCTTGTTGCTCGAGCCAACCAAAATGTTGCAAGAACGCGCCTCGCAGCGGGTGGCAACTGGCAAAGTGCTGTGGGGTGAACGGTGAGGGGTGAGTGGCGAGTGGCGAGTGGCAAGGAGTAATCGCTGGGAAAGTACACGCACACTTCCAATAAACTGCGACGCTGGCGTCTCAGTTGACGTCGACGTCGACAGCAAAGAATGCTGCGTGTGCGGCCCGCTTGCTGTGCGAGTCGGGGAACTTGGCAAGGACGACCGATTGCCAGAGCGGAGAGCGATTTGACGGATAGCTGTGTGTAGCTGCCACAGGTTAGTAGTAGTTAGCGTGCAACAAGGACACCCAGTCAAAGGACACTCGTCTTTCTGATTTTTCAATTGACTTCGCTGGCCATTTGCGAGGTTTTCCAGCGAATTCGCAACGCTCCTGTTGAGTCTCTCTGTCTGTCTGTCCGTCTGTCCGTCTGTCTGTGTTGTACGTGCGTTGGTTAATTCTACTCCTGTCGCTTTCCATGGCATTTGGTGCATGGCTCATTCAGCACCCGCTGATCTCCAATGCGATTGCACAGAAGCTGCGCACATCGCAACACGCGCATCGACCGAGCGAGATAGATATATATTGAAAGAGAGAGAGAGGGAAACGTTGAATCCTAATTGTGCCCTTTACCTGCTAACAAGAAGCAGGGAGAAACAAACAGCAAACAGCTGTTGAGCCACCCTTTTTTATTTATGATCGACTTTTACGTTTTTATTATCATTTTTTTGCTGCCAGCTAAAAACCCCCGTGGTAAAAATATAAGTTATATATTGCGCACAGGTAACCACACCCAGCGAAGCAAGCGACCCAACCAACCCAACCCACCCACTCAGAGCCAGACGCAGAGGTAGCAAACCACATAAACATTTGGCAGGTCGCGCAGGATGCGCTTAATCTTAATCCTTTACTTATGAAAGTCAATCGGGCCGGATTAAGCAGCACGCCCAACAAATATTTTGGGCGATTAGCCGCCCCGCAAGTGGCCATAAACGAGGCCAGCAAACGGAGGTGCCTTGCAATCCCCTGCCCCGCCCACAACAGCATTTCCAGCTTGTAATCGAATAACCTGATTCACTTGCTATCGATTGTAAACGAAAAAAAAAAACAAATGCACAAAAATAGTTGCAATACAAAACTTTATTTGAAAATCATTTTATTCATCTAGAAAATGATTATTTATTAATTATTTATTTTTGTTTTTGGAAATTGGATTAATTTGCATAATTATTTAATCAATCTCACTATTTAAATGCGATTCACTTAATTCATTTAATAAATATCTTCGAAAGCGATCGCCTTCCAATGCAACCAATGCCAGCTTTCAACTTGCAACACACCACCACAAATAACTACTTGTGGCAAACAACGACAACAATAAAAATAAACAACAACAAAAATAAAATAAGATTAACCGTTGTTTCATCTGTTTATTTATGATCTCGACAACCATTCTGCGCACGCAATGCAAGCAACTGTAGCAATTTTTCAGTAGCAGCAGCAGCAGCAGCTGATCTAGCCCAACCCTCACACACACACACACACACACACACACAGAACAAATAGGGGAAGGGGGCGCAATTGAGGCGAGCCAAAACCAACGACCAATCAAAAAAGCAATCAGAGCACTGGAAGTGGCATGGTTGAATGGATGAACTTGAGCCACAGCCAACTGAGGCGCACACACGATTTTATCGGCACGATCAGTGGCTGCTGCTGCTGCTGCTGCTGCTGTTTTTGGGGGTTGTTTATAAATAGAGTGAAAGAATTGAGTGAGAGGCAGACAGGCAGCCAGCCAGCCAGCGAGCCAGCCATCTGACCATTTAAATGGTGGCCAATTCCAGTGTGCGCGAGCGAGATGCACGATTTGTTTATTTTTTAGCTCCGCCCCAAAAACTGACAACAACTGACGATCAGCGATTAATTCAGCGGCAGCTGATTTGCGTGCGCTTCGCCTTTGGCTCCAAACGCGCCCGCTAACTAGGCAACACTAAAAGCTCTCAATTTCCAACGGCGCAGCAGAGTCCCCCAAAAGCAGAAGTAACAGCAACTGAAGAAGAAGTAGCAGCAGCAGCAGCAGAAGCAGCAGCAGCAGCAGCAGTGAGCAATTGAGAGCCATTTTTAAAATGCTGCCAACGCTGCTGCTGCTGCTGCTGCTGCTGATGGCAGCGACCGCGAACGCCGCTTGTAAGTGAATTGCGGTTTGTTGTTTTGGTTGGCGCACGCTGCCACTGCCACTGTCGCAGTCGAAGTTGACGTTGACGTTGACGTCACTGCCAGGATCAACCACCGAGCGCTGCCGACGCAAAAAAAAAATACATAATAAAAACAGAAACGAAGCACAAAACACAGAACCAACAAAAAATTGAGACAGCCTTTGAATTTTTTCCAACTGCTGCTGTTGTTGTATTTGTTGTTGTTGTTGTTCTTGGCTGCTTGCTCTTTATGAATGAGCTCTCGCGTGCATGAGTGAGCGAGTGAGCGAGCGAGTGAGCGAGCATGTGTGCGAGCGAGTGGGCAAGTGCAAGTGAGTGAGTGTCCTTCGCTGTGCGAGTGAGCACAACGAGCACCACATTTCCACTGGCGACGGACCCATCAGCATTCCAAACGAACACAATTTATTTTGAGTGTTTTTTGTGTTTTTTTTTGTTCTGTGTTTTTTTTTTTTTGTTGTTGCTGGTTCTGTTTTTGGGGGTGGCTACTTCGAGGAGAGTTTGAGCGTGCAGCTGAACAGCAGCGACTGTGGTGAGTTTGAAGATGAGCACTTTTCCTTTTTTTTTTTTTTGAGTGCGGCGGCAGTTGGTGGTGACACTCCCACACCCACACACACACACACACACACAGAGGCAGAGGCAGACTGTCTTTGCTGGCCGCAACATCGACATCGACTGTGCCCACAAGTTTGTGTAATATGTTCTTTGCCTTAGTGTTGGTAGCAGACGCCCAAGCATTGGCTGCCTCAGCGTTGCAACCACCGCCCCCTCCCCCTACCACAGCTCATTCCAGCTGCTCGCTGCTCACTGCTCACTGCTCGCTTCTGCATGCTCTTTGCCTTCTGATTTTCTGATATTCTTTGACGCGCTCAATTTGTACTTTGTTCTTTTCCAATGGCAAGCAAAACAAACAAATGCATTTTGTAGCCAATCCATGCACCACATATACATACACATATACATATATACATATATATATATATATATAGACATATCCATTGATCATTTCTATACATTTTTATTTTGAAAAGAGAGCGGCGACAATTAACAGCTGCAGATCGTCGTTGAAGTACTAATGATTGTTCTTGTTGTTGAAACGTCATTTGGGGCATGAGATATGAATAAATAGAAATCACAAAAAAATGAAAAAATAGAACAAAAAAAAATGAAAAAAATAAACAAAACAATTTGAAATAAAACACAAAAGAATAATAGATATTGTCAATATGGTTAGTACTCAGTCATAAAGAGAAAATTGATAAAAATTACAATATAATTTGTGAATAAATATATATTATATAAATAGGTATTTGTAAGTTGTGTGTGTGTTTCCAGAATATGATTTATACTTAACATAAACAAATATAATATAATAATAATTCTTATTTCGATCGCGTATATTGTTCAAACTTGGATTGTTTGTGAAAAACCATTGAATAACATCATTTTAAATTTTAACGCTACTTAATGCTATAATTTACAAACTACTTGATTAAATGGAACACAAAGGAAATAATTAAATTTGATATGAAAACTCTGAGTTAGCTTCTCGAGAATTCTTATAGAAGCTGAAATCTTTCCATATTCTACAGATTAGAAAGAAGCAAACAGAGAAAAAAAGAGTTTACTTGTAAAAAGGAAATACAAATGTATTTTGTTTAGATCAAGTTTAAAGAACATTCTCTAAGACAAAGCACATTTATAGAAATTATATATATATATATATATTAATTATATATGAGAATACTTTCTCTTTCTCTCAATCTCACCCCCTCTACTCGGTTATGGCCTTGGGCGAAGTTGGGCAATGCAACTTTTCGGCCTTTGTCATGCGATACATGGGATATTGTTAGGAATAATGATGCTAATATTAGAGCACACTCCACACTCGAGGGCACTGCCACCCTGGTACCCTCCCCTTTTGCAGCAGGGCACTCGAGAAATGCGTAGACAATATAAAGATTAAAACTGAAATCCGTTAAGCCCAGCAATGGGCTCTTAATGCGATTGCGCCCTATGTAAAAAGTGCCAGCAACAACAACGAACAACACACAGCAAACAACATCTATGATAACGGACAGGAACCGGGAACCAGGAACCAGTTTCATTTCACAGCGCAAACTGAATTTGAGTAAATATCAAATTTCATATAATTGTCGGCCATTTTGAAGTTTTGCATTCCAAAATGGAAAAACTCGTCCGTCGCTTTTTTAATACATACATATTTGTATATATATATATGTATATATATATGTATATATATATATATATTTTTTTTTTTTTTTAATTTTGAATAGTTGTTACAAATCGCTGACCAGATGCAAAATGCCGATTCTTTGGCAGGGCAGCAAAGCCAAGCATAACGGTATCTTGGGGGGTGGGGATGGTCTCTGTTCCTGCGTGTGTGTGTGTATGTGTGTGTGGGGAGTGTTTGTAGTGGAATTGATGGGTGCATATGGAATGTGGAATGTGCGTTTGATGGAGCACCACTTGCAGTCAAACATGATTTTTTATCATCTGCCTACAGCCAGCCAGGGGCGTCGTTGCGAAAGGGGCCAGCCACAAGCGATAACTACTTAAAAGTTCTAAATATATATTCAGATTTAAATATTAAATATACACAATATTTATTAACTATCATTAATAAATAATTTAATAAAATATTGATTTCTTAAATCATCTCTTTGGACTGTCTTAAAACATGTTTATATATATATATAGATATATATATATATATATAGAGAGAGAGAAAGCACTACAAATGCTATTTATCTGATCATTATATATATATATATATATATGTATATATTTCGAAAAAAACATAATTATCAATAATTCGATAAAGTTTAATGTTAAGTCTTGAGTTGATTTTGGCATTATTAATATAAATTTCTTGCGACTATGTGAAAACTGGAATTGTTGGGGGCAACACCCCCCTTGAACTGACGCCACTGGCAAAACACCGTCCGCTTCCGCAAGTGGCTCCATGATAACTCTTTCGTTTTTTTTTTGTTGTTCTTTTTCAATACGAGTGTTTGCAATTTTTGTTCTTCGCTTTGTTGGATTTTTATTCGCAAGCCAGGAAAATGAGAGCGCAGCAGTCGGCCTGGAAATGCCCAACAAAGCGGAGAGCGCGTCGCAGTTGCGTCGCAGTCGTTGCCTTGGAAATGTGCAGTCGCGTCGCAGCAACGCTTTTTATTTTCATTTTTTTTTTCCTTCTTCTTATTGCTGTTGTTGTTGTTGTTGTTGCAGCGTAACGAGGGTTTGTCGTTAGCCCTACCCCTTACCCCCGACACTCAACTCCCATTTCTACCTCTTTGCAACATTGTTGTTGTTGCTGCTGCTGCTGCCGCTGCTGCTGTTGCTGCTGCTGCTGCTGCTGCTGCTGTTGTCGTAGTCGCTGCCGAGTTGGGCTGCCACAAAACTAGTTTGGCTTTGGCTTTGGGTTTTGGGTTTTGGGTTTGGGTTGTGGGCTTTGATAGCGTCAGCGTCAGCGGCTGCCACAAAACCAACTTTCCACCCACTTTTTCTGGTTTTTCTCTGGTTATTCCGGTGGCTGTCTTAGAGCTTTTTAAGGGTTGCAAATCAAAACGCGGTTTGTTGGTTTGTATTTTTGGCCAAAGTCGTCGTAACTTTATCGGCCGCACGTGGGAACGACAGAGAGCGAGTAAGAGAGAGAGAGAGAGACAGACAACGTGTGAGAGTGAGAGAGAAAGTGAGCGAGAGAGAGAGAGAGAGAGAGAGTGAAAGGAAGAGAGAGAGAGAGAGGGAAAGGGAAAGAGTGAGAGCGAGTGAAATAGAATGAGAAAAGGGTTAACGTTGCCAGCTGAGGGGGTTGATTGGGTGGCCATATGAAAATCGCAGCGTTAAAGAGTCATTATTGACACTTACCAAGTGTTGGTTAATGCCAGTGCTCCCACACGACTCCACACACACTATACCACACACACACACACACACCCACCACAACTGCTTGGCCTGGAAGTTGTCAACTCATATGCATAATTGCCTTGAATTTTTGTGGGGCACCATCGCTGCGCAGTTTTCTGCTCTCCAACCCAGTTGGGGCTCTCGCTCTCTGTCTCTCTCTCCCTTTATCTCTCCCTCTCACTATCCCTCTCTCTCGCACTCTCCCACGCAATTGCTCAGTATGTTATCTCTTTCTCACTCGCACTCTGTAACCCACCCGCCTGCCATATCTTTCTCTCTCTCTCTCTCGTCTCTCTCTCTTTCTCTCTCTTTATGTCTCTCTCTCTCTCTCTCTCTTTCACTTAGTAAGTGTGGCATGTTGTTGTTGTTTGTGTGCATTTTAGTTTGGGATTTTCGTGGCATTTTTGTGGCCTTTTGTCTGGTTAACCGTGGTTGGTTATTGGTCAACACGCACACACAGAGACACACACACACACACACACACAGAGAGCCACACATGAAACCGCTAAAAAAATATTGACTTAACCAAAAATGCTTGATTAACTGTTATCGTTTAAAATACAAGCCATTTAATAAATGCAATAAAAACAACAGCAGCATCGACAACAACAGCAATAAAGATTGGTGTGAAAATGTTGCTGGCCATAAATTGATCATAAAAAATGCAAAGGTGGCCAACAAAAAAAATAGCCAATGATTTTACTTGATGATAGTGTTAATTATATTCAACACTACTGACAAAAATGGCATTTAAATAAAAGAAATTCAGTTTGGTTTTTAAAAACTTTACTCCATTGTTGGAAAATACACATTTATTATTAATTCAGTAGTAAAACAAATTATATAAAATTGAGTATATCAGTAATAAATAACTATTAATCAGTTAACTTTTGCCATTTCTTATTTACTCAGTAAATTATATAAAATTAAATTATTATTATCTTTTAACAAATTTACTGCAACTTAGCCAAATTGAACAGATGAACCTGGCCTAGCCAGATTTATACACAATTGAACACTTTCAATATTATGTGTTATGTAATCTTTCCCAATGAGTTCAGAGAGGTTTATTTTAGTATATTCCAAAAATATTCTCAAACGAACACAACTTTTTAACCATGACAGCTGTATGATATAGACCGATTTACGGAGCAAACATCTGAAAGGTTTTCAACTTAATTTCCTTAATTGAACTATCTTCCATAACACTTGAAACTGTGACAACTCTTTGGGCAATTTGTTACGCTTTTATTTGTCAACATCTCTGAGAATGTTTTTGTCGCCACACAAATCTCAGTTTCTCAGTTTCACTTTCCGACCGCAAAAAATAAAAATATAAAGAAGGAAAGAAATATAGAAAACAGAAAATGACACAACAATGATGACTAAAAAGCAAATCTGTCAGCCAATTGACACAACAGTAGAGCAGAAAGGAACCCACAAAGACCGATGGTCATAAAAAAATACTACTCCAGTTTTTTGACCAATTTTTAGTGCTGTTTTTTGTGCTGGGCTCGGTTTTTTTTTGTTTTTGTTTTTTTTTTTTTGCAACAAAAGATGAACAACAGACGAGTAGATCGATTCCCGGGAAGCATTCGGCAGTTCTCAGATTAATTATGCTGGCAACACAAAGAAATTGCGCTCGACTCGCAAAAAAAAAAAACAAATATGGCTCGTGTTTTATGAGCTTGTTAAAAAAAATCATAAAAACTGTTTATGCTTATTTTTAATCTAGATCAGGTCAGATCTAGATCCACACCATGGGTCATTTGAGGCTCATAAATCTTCCCCTAAAGATCTCCTGTTGAAAAACTGCAAGCTGACCTACAAATTGTGAGGAAAATGCAAAGATAGTTAAAAAAAAAAAAAAATAACTAAAGATAAATAGAAAAAAGAAATGAGAAAAAAAACCAACAATAACATTGATCGAGTTTCCACGAAACGAGGCCTTGCATAATAATTTGCATGCATTTTTTTTTGTTGTTTTCTTCAATTTGGCTCGTTTTGCGACGCTTCATTCATTGCACAAAAGGAGGCGCGATCCTGGCCAAAAAGACCAGCACAAAAAATTGGCCTAAAAATTACCTAAGCGGTGTAAAACGAGACCAGAGCATCGTAAAAGCGGACGGACGGACGGATGGACGGGCGGAGGAGCGCGGACTGCTTACGTAATGCACAGCACCACGCAGGATAACAGGACATGAGGACAATTATAGGGCCTCGACCCGCCGCTGTGCGGTGTTCTACTTTTTTGCATGTGCCACAATAAAAATCCACAGAATTTTTTGTTTCTCGTGTTTCGCTGTTTTTTTTTTTTTTTCCTCTTGTTGTGTAGCTCTCATAAAATTTGAATTCTGGCAGGATGATTATCGTCCTTCGCATTTCGAACTAATTGAGGCGGGTGGTGTGCTGCGTTTATGGCTCCTTGATCCCCGCTGCCTAATCCTCCAGATCTAGTTTAGGTTTTTTCTTCTTTTCCATAACACCATAAAAATTACTCAAAAAAAAAAATAAACACAAATATTTATACCAAAAAAAAAACATATAACAAAAAACATTAGAAAAAAAAAACAGAAGAAAACAACTGAAGCTGCACTAAAAAGTGGTCAGCAAACTGGAGCAGTATTTTTAGGGAACTCGTCGGTTTTCCATTGCTCTCATTGTTTTTTAGGCATTATCTGCAGCCAGAGAGAGAGAGAGAGAGAGCGAGAGAAAGCGATATGCTAAGTAGAGAGAGAGAGAGAGAGAGAGAGAAAGTGAGAAGGATTCTGACGCATTGTTGTTGATGTTGTTGATGTTGTTGATGTTGGTGTTGTGTAATTCATTTGCAATGTCAGCGCCACCTGCTGTTTATTGGCAATATGTCGCGATTTTTACCCTATATTATATATACACATGTTCCCAGTGGACTCCGCTTGTAATTGGGCGTTGGGGTTGGGGTTGGGAAGGGTGTGGCGTGGTGTGGTGTGGTGCTGAAGCGATTGTTTGCCATCTAACCCCAACATGCTGCTCGCTGGGTAATCAAATGGAACGGCAAAGCAAAGAATTCGCCAACAACAAGAAAACAACAAGGAAACAACAAAAAACAAAATAAAGCTAAAGAAAATCAACAGAAACACCAACAATGTTGTGTTCATAATTTGACATTTTATTTGTCAAACACGAGGCAAACAATCAAAAACGCTAACACTTTCAACAAGCCATGCAAATGGGCCGAAACGAATTTTGTATCAGCTACAAACCAAATATACTTTCTACATATTGTAAATGTTGTTATTTATTATAATAATAATGTATTTTGCACATATGTGGGTTCATTTTCATTTAAAAATATTTCATTATTATTTGCAATAAAAAATGTTTATAAAAATTTATAATAATTTTATATAATATTTAAATATTATTTTAAATTTATTTTACAGAGAAATCACATAAAACATTTTAAAGAGAGATATATAGATCCATTTAATATATACATATAAATCGATTTATTTGGAATTATACATTACTTAAGATGATAAATATATTAAACGAAGTAAGTTTTTCATTTTAATAAGCACTAAATGATTTATTTTATACTCAAAGAGTCATCCTTTTGATCTTTCTCGCGTCCTGTACTCCAGAGGAACTCGCTTATCCTTGGATGTAGCGCCTAGAGTGAACCCTATATATATATATATATAATGTGTTTTTGATCATTTGGTTATCATATAAATGTTGCACAATACCCTTCATAGACACTTTTAAAATAAAGCACATCCCGTTTGAATAGATATCGGAATATTCTTGGCCATATATTTAAATGTTCATTTTGTGTGCTTTGCGTGATTGCATTTCGACTTTAGTTTTATTCCATTCCCAAATATTTCATGTGTTTGTTTATTGTTTCTGCTGTTGTTTTTGTTGCTGTTGTCGTTGCTGTTTACACTAACAAACTGGGTATAATAACTATGCGTGTAATATAAATCATTATTCCCTTGAATTACAGAGAATAGTAGATCGAATAGTTATATAAGGTATGTGATCCCTTTTAAACTTGAAATGATTGTACAAATTAATAATGGTTAACTGCATCAGCAAAACATTTATTTAACAATAACAAATAAGAGATTTTCACGTGCGAATTCATTTTAAGATATGCTTTTCTTGAAAGATTCATTAATCAACTTTTATTTAAATTAAAGTTAATTAAACATATATAAAAAACTATTTGCATTCATTTCAAAGAATGTTAAAACATTTCATTTATCAATAAATAAACTTCTTATTTTAATTTGCCATAGTTGAAAATATATAGAACAACAAAAAATACAGTTTTTTATTTTATAATCATTATTAAAAATGTTCAACTATTTGAATTTGATATGAGATTATTATAATAGTTTAAGGGCATGCATTATTCGATGCGCTGTGGATTTCAATTGGTATTTGTTGATTTATTTACTTCAGCAGCATTTTGCAAAAAGTAATTCTTTCCGGCAGCAGGTCTACACACCTTCCGCCCAACAACCACCCAAAGCAAAACAACATGAAAATAAAGAAAAACATGAGCAGTATATGAAAAAAAAAAGAAAACAAAACAAAATAAACCCGCTCTTGAATTGTGCGCTGACATTTTCGCGTTTGGCTTTGTCAGCAACGTCCTTGCTGCTGTCATTTGTTTGCATTGCAACAACAACACCAACACCAACAACAACAACAATGGCAACAACCAAGCGACACTCAAACAGCACAAAAGGTGATTGCGATTGCGAATTCCGTTGACGTTTTTATGGCGCATTCAGCAAACCTAACAATTGCAAAACCAACAACCAACAACCGGCAAAGGAAGCCAAGGTAGCCAACTCCTTCGCGTGAATGCAGCCAGCCAACCAACCAGTCAAGCCAAGCAACACACACACACACACACACACGCACACACACACATACACCGCATAGCCCGCGAATATGAACACTTGCCTTTTTAATGTTGACGCCGAGTTGGAAAACTCGAGTCGAAAGACGGTTTGAAGTATTCCTCTTCCTATCTTTTCTCGGTCGCTGTAAAAAGGACAACTAAGTAAGTAAGTAAGTAAGTGAGTAGGGGTGGTGGGCAGGAAGGGAAGGAGGGATTCACTCATGCATGACACGACACCCACGCCGAGTGCGATAGACTTCATTCCTGCATTCCTTTTTTGGGCCTATTGTTTAACGCCTTTCCGCATTGTTGTTGTGTTTGTTGTTGTTGTTGTTGCTGTTGCTGTGTTTGTTTCTGTTGTTTGTTTTGTTTTGTTGTTGTGCTTTTTGCAAATTTTTATGGCTTGCTTAACAAAACGCAAAGTTACATGAAGAGAAGTTAAACCCTTTCATGTAGCCAGATAAAAAAAAAAAAGACAAACATTTTATAAATTCGTATTTTTTACGATTGTTTAAACAGAGTTCTCTCTCACAAAATAGCCTTAAGAATCATCAGGAAACATTTTTCATATTGCTACCTGTAATATAATTTAGTAGGAACCAAATTCATTAAATATGCAAAGGTTTATTTAAATCAAATTTAATCAATGATTCACAACCTTTCAGAAATAAAGTATTATAAAATAAATAAGTAAAATAAGTGTTAAATTTAAATAAGATCTTAAGGCAGCTTAGAGTTGAAGTTTAGCCAAGTTAATTTTAGTAAAACTAACGTTAACCTTAATACGAGAAGTTACTTTAAGCCGACTTGCAATCAGATGGATCAGTTGGATAGCGCAAGGCTAATGAACTCTGAGAAAATAATCAAATATGTTATGAATACTTGAAAATATCTAACACTTTATTATGCTCCTAATATCAGATGGATATATATATATATATAGATAAACACTCAGCAGTTCTAGTCAAATAATCACTTACGTTATGAATGAAACTATGCTTAAATTAATATGTCCACATATATATATATATATTTATATGTATATATATATGCTCAACTTAATAAATATCTGTCTGACTGAACACATACGGAAATCCGAGTTTATTCAATTTCAATACAAATTGATTGTCCGTCCATTGAAGTTGAAGAAGTTGGTCTCGACATTTCTTAAGATATCCTCTGTGATTTATCAAGTGCAGAAATGCACAAACTGCTTGGCCCACATTTGGCAACTTTGCGTTGACGACTGCTCAGCTTGGGATTGGCAAAATAAAAATGAACGAAGGACCTTCTCTTGTTTGCCTGGCGCTGTTGTTGCCCTTGGCTGCCATCCTCAAGTGGCCACTTGGCATTTTGGCACTCATGTAAATCGACACAAATCGCTCGACAAATTTGCGATAAATCCGAATCATTTGCCCGAGATTCTCATTTCACAAATGTCAAATGCACATTAACGGCAACCCTCCGCAATACACACACACACACACACACACACACATATATATATATAGATACATTGACAGGGGTTACGGCCTCTAAATCGTATGAGAGATTACCAGCGTATAGATGCTTTGAGGGATAGATTGGGAGGGGGTAGCGGGTAGCGGATAGCTACTGACATTATGTACCAGCAGCCTTGTGCGAATATCGAAATTGAAAATATGACAACGGAATGGTTCTTATCTGGGTGTCCGTCGCTTATGACTGGACACAGTCGTGCCGGACCAGGGTGCTTAGGGCAGGGTGGGAGGCTCTTCCTGTGTCCCCGTCCGCCTGTCAATGCAGTTTGACAGTTAGCCCAACAGTCGAAGCGAGCCGATCCGATCCGAGTCGAGTCGACTCGAGTTGAGTTGAGTCAAGTCGAGGCAAGCAGGCAACTGTCATCCATCTCCCATAACAGCGGCAACAAACAACAATTGAACATATTTTGGTGACATTTTAATTAATTTGACACTCGTCGCACGGCATTTTGGCATTTTTCGATTTTCGATCCGATTTCTGAGGGGTTTATTGCGCGGCATTCCCAAAAACGACGATTGCCACATTTAATAATAAACGCAAAGCGTTGATTGCATTTCAAACAATGGCCTTAATGTGTGCAACAATATAAATAAATATTGATACAAGCCTTAATTGCTAACAGGACGAAATTGAAGTTAGGAGAGTTCGACTTGGAGATAATCTAAATGGAAATCTTCAACTACCCATGAGTCAAACGCAATTTAGATATTTAAATCAACTATCTGATACGTAGTATATATATTTTACTACAGGGAAATATCGATTTTTATCGATATAGGGGAAACAAGATATTACATAAGCTTTAACATATTTGATGGGATCAGAGATGCCACTCTCTATTTTGGCCCAAGTAACAAATTATTATTAAACCTATATGCATATGTATAACTCTGCTTAAACAGATACGAAATAGAGAGAGAGAGAGAGAGGAGTGATGGGATCAGTGGCAAGTCAAAGCGCGTCCAAAGTGTGTTAATTATAACTAAACCCCTTCCCTTCTGGCTTCGAGCGAAACAACAAACGCCCCTCACTCAACCCACATAGTACACCTACATATATCTATATATATATATATATACATATATATATTGAGGGCGTGGCTGGGCAGACAGGCAGCTTAGCAGGGCGATGCGAGCAAATGTTAATTACCAACTTTGGATAGCGGAACCAAAGTAAGCCACACTTTCCGGAAAAAAGCGCGAAGACGTCGTTGAGTTTGGCCAGCTAAACTGATTCGGACTAAGCCAAGTGTTGGGCTGAGCCCGAAAGTCAAAGGATTAAAGCGCGGATCAGCCGCTGCCCGCTGCCGCCTGCCTCCGGCGAAAGGGGTGTCGCTTGTTTTCAAAATAAACAAATTGCAAACGCACACGCATGCGCAAACGAGGACGACAACGAGGACGAGGACGAGAGCAGCAGCAGGACTCGTTGTGTGTCGATCGATAGCCTTGTGAGCGACCGCGAGAGGTTCTTAATTGCCTGCAACTAATTATGAATAGGATGTGCCGCTGGCCCAAAAAGGATTGAAAAGGAGTGAGCAGGCAGCAGGCAGCGGGCAACGGGCAGCGGGCAGCGGGCAGCGGGCAGCAGGCAGCATAGTTTTGGTAGTGCTTGCAACGTGGCCAGAATAAAAATAGCAACACTACTGTTTGTCCTTGTCGCGATTGTCGTCATTGTTGTTTGCAATTGTCATTTTATAGATGATGCCATTGTTCGACGTTGGCAGCTCGCTTCAAGCCCGCCCGCATCCGCCGTAAAACTCGGCCGGATTAGTGGGCATGAAATCTAGCTGCTTGTGAAAGGATTAAATGGAAATTAGTAGACTGCAGAGTCTGCAGCACAGCCACTCTGTGGCAGCAACTCAAAACCTGCTCTACCTATCACTACATATATATATCTATATATATATATATATAGTATGGCTGATGTGTAATGGACCAACAGATATTCATTTTTAATCCTCCAAAAGTACAACAACAACAACAAAATCTATTTAATATTAAATAAGCATTTATAGAATTGTAAACATTAAAAAAACCAAAATTTAAATACTTTAAGAGATGCAGAAAATTGGAATAAAATCGCCGCAAAATCATAAGTAAAATATATATGTCAAATCTTAAAATAGAAATACTTAACAATAACACAAGTAACAAAACAAAAAAACTAATATAAGAATTCCAAGAAGAACAATCTGGGAATAGGGCAAAGACTTTTTGTAAATTTTAGAAATATGTATCCAGGAATTGAGAAAGTTATGCGATATTCTAACCAACATTTGTTTTAAGTGTATGTGGTAGATGTCTATGTATATGTAAATAAACTATGTCCTGTATTTACATTCCTAACAAATAAAAGAGAATTTATCTAATCAAATATTTTATTCAATATGAAATCTATGCAAGTATCTGAGTATGTATGCACATATAAATTTGGCTATATTATACACTGTCCAAAAATGGTGCAGGTTCATTTGGAACATAGTAAAGAGAAAAGAGTATTTGGTTTTAATAACATTTTTAATAAACTATTAGAAGACAAAATTTGCCAGGGTATTTCATGCACTTAAATCTCTCATGTCTTTACTTGAGTATATATATATATAGATATATATACATATATATATATTTGCAACACCTTCTGCGCAAGTTTGCTCAGCAATTGAAATTAATTGTGTGGCTGTGTTAATTTTGAGCACTTGAAACTTGATCAATTATGCCAACTAAAGTCGAAAATTGTGGAAGGATAACGTGGAGCGAAGGGAAGAGGACACTGCTTATGCCAACTCATCATTGTGCCATCATCATTAATGCAAGCCAAGGAAATTAAAGTGAGTTCTGGTGTTGCAAAGAAAGTTTGTTGGCCCTGTCCTGTGACGCTTTTCGGTGGTTGCTCACAGCATTTCAAGGACAGCGAACAACCACATCAAGAACCTTAATATGCGCATCCATTTAACTGGCGGCGGCTGCTGCTCCTGCTACTGCTGCTGCCGCCGCCAACGAACAAAAATCAACTCACATAAAACGCCGCTTAATGTGCCCTTTGTCAATAATCAATTTACGCTGAGCTGCGAGCTCTCGTGTAATAATGCCAATTTATTTACCCGTCGAAAGGGTTGATGCCAAAGTAAAAAATAAAAAAAAAAAGAAAGGGAGTCCGGAGACCGGAGACCCGCCCACCTCCCTGGCCAGCCCACCTCGCAAACACATGTGTGTGTTTCGGTGACTCACAGCGGCACGTGCCCCAGTCTGTTGCACCCAAATACCCACAATTTATCTATTTGATTTTAGTACATGCGAGAATCCTTTGCGAATCCTGAATCCTGAATCCTGATACCAAATGCTACACGCCAGTCAAATGCTCGATCACTCAATCTGCACTGCGGATTATGCTGCATACATATGTGCCACAGATTGCCCTGATATGAATACATTACATAAGCCGGATTATGGCCAGACGGAGGAGTGTGCCAAAAGACTGGAGCTAAAGTTTTGCTATAGACTGCATAAGAAGCTGTTTAGCTTCTGCAGAAGCAAGTAACTTTCAATCAAAATCACATCTGGGCTTACATTGATCTCTGATTAATTCTCAGTCTTATCTCGGTCTTTAATCTGTAAATTATCTGTATAAGCCTTAGATAATCCATCCATATAATTATATTATGAAAAACTAGAATACTCTAAACTAAATTTTCTATTTTACATAAGCAACTAGCAAGGAATCTTGTCAATGTTGAATCATGTTTTACAAATGTGTTTATTTTTTTATATTTATTATAAAATAATCTACAAAATTATAATGCCAAGCTCTTTCAGGACAAAATCTTTGATTTATATAGATAAGCATAGAGTAGGTTTCAAGATCAGATTGATGATTACGTGGTATATATATAAAACATAGATATATATTCATTAGAACTGAACCATTGATGAGTCAATTGAATTGAATAGTTGAAAAGAGTAAAGAGAGCGAGAGAGAGTGAGAGAGAGAGAGAGATCAGAGAATTCGAGCCACCTTTGTTGCATGCCACCCAGCTTGTCGGGTGCTCAAGTGGCCCGTGGTCCATTGATAATGTGCCTTGGCCACGACCAACTGGAGGTGACAAAGCAAATTTCATGACTTCATGATTTCATTTGCCAGCTGACCACACGCACTGCCCCCGGGGCAACCTTAATGACAACAATTAGTTCAGATTTCGGACGGCATTTGCCACATTTTCGTTTGCCGTATTTTTTGCATCTTTTTTCATTTTCATTTTCTTTTTTATTTTATTTTTTTTTTTGGTTGTTGCTGGGTTTTTGTGTTTAGTTTTGGTGAATGGTGCGTGGAATGGCAACTGAGGTGAGTTTTCCCGTACTATTTACGGGGTCAAGCGACGGGAGACTTTGCTCTGCAAGTGCAACACACACTCAAAGTGGACTCAACGGCGACAACATAATCAGCAGCAACAGCAACAGCAGCGACAGCATGGAGTACTATGGGGCAGCAGGGTGCACTGTGGCCGCTGTGCGAAGGATGCTGGAAGCCATTTGCCAAAACGGCCGCGGGGCAGCAAGAGCAGCGTGCTGCGTGCTGCGTGCAGCGTGCAACGTTCGGCATGCGGCGTGCGGCGAAGCGTGAAAAGGCAACGGCAGCAGAAGCAGCAGCAGCAGCACCAGTCAGTCAGTCAGTCAGTCAGTCTGTCTGTCTGTCAGTCAGCAAATTATACACTTGAAAATAATAGATGCTACAAGAACAAACACAGTTCAATATCGCTAAAGTTAGCAAATTCTAGAAAATAAATTCAAATACTTCTTTGAAGAACGCGTTTCTGAAATCACAAAAACACAAAATCTCCAAAAAGTTCCACGATTTGCGAACCGGTTCAGCTTCTACTTAAGTCGAAAGACATTTTGGTTTCATTAAGAAATGTTTTAGGAATGTGAGAAAATAAAACTGAAAAGATGAATTTCAATTAAAAATTAGTATTTGAACTCGAATCCAGAATTATTGACTCCTATTCATATATAATAAAATAAAGAATTTTCTATCTCCTAACAATATTATTAAAATTTTAAACTAGACGCAATTCGCCTACAAATTATATTTGTAGTTTTGAACAACGATTTCTCCGAGTGTACGGATAGAGAGTGAGACAAAAACAATTAGCGTGAGTGAGAGGGTGAAGCTAGAGAGAGTGCGAGAGAGAGAGAGAGAGAGAGAGAGAGAGAGAGGGAGAGGGAAGCAAACACAAATGGCGCAAAATTGCACGCCAGGATGCTAAAGGATATGGGAACGTCACTCAGCACAGACACTTCAATTATGAGAAAGGTAAATATTTTGTAAAAACAACGCAACAGGATATCAATTGAGAATTATGTACGAAGCGCATTATCAAAATGTGCCCATGTGTGTGCGAGTGTGTGTGTGCGTGTATGCGTGTGTGTGTATCCTGACATTTTAATAACTCAATTTGACACAAAGTCAACGGATGAGCCTGAGGCTGAGGCCACCCCGGAAGCCAAAAACTGGAGTGCCAATTGTGCCCCGTGTCCCTGATATTCTATATTCTGTATGTATGCGTGTGTGTGTGTGTGTGTGTGTGTGCCATTGGACATTGTCCAATATCAATGCGCTTTTTTCCAGTTTTCAATTTTGTTGTTGTTTGTTTACTTTGCGCACACAGCTGCTGCACAGTGTCTACCTTGATAGTTATTGCGAATGCCGGCGCATCCTGGCAGGATCGAATCGTTACGTAAGCCGTGAATAGCAGATATGTCCTTTCCGCGAACCTTTCGCAAATCACCCGCAACCGCCGCGTGTCAACCTAAAAAACTAAAAAGATAAATTTATTTAAAAAGCAGAACTGCAGCACGCAACTAGAAGTTCCACTGCCTCATAAAACTAGACTCGCAAAAATAAAAAAAAAAGGACACTCGCACTGAGACGCACACGGTCAGTGTGTAAAGGACGGCCTAAAAAATGGACAGCTCACAAAGGGCTGGCACAAAAGGATGGGCGTGTTACGCGTCCGCGTCGTAAAGTACTAAAACCAATTTCGAAGCAGAATTGCATAAAACGCGAGCGCTAAAAAAATGCAACAAAAATTCGTGGAAAACAACAGAAAAAAATACAAATGAAAATATAAAAAAAAAAAAACCATAGTCCTCGGTAGTCTTAAGTATTACGCAAAATGCAATCGTGTATCCCAGAAAACCAGCAACAGCCATTTGCATTATTTGTTTTTTTTTTCTTTAGCATTTTTTATGTTTGCAGTTTTTGCTGTTTGTATTATTTTTTGTTGGCCAGCGTAAATTTTTATGACGCGTGCAGGCGAATTTATGATAGGGATCGAACCAGAGATTATGTAACATGGAACATGGAACATGGCCCATTAGAGAGTGCTGAAGGAACGAGATTTATGCCACTGGGTTGATCCGGAGAATGCCAGTTTTTTACTGTTAGAGAGTAGAATACTCGAGCGCCATAAAACCAATATATTGATTCCACTTACAAATATATCCCGAATAATATAGTAAATTTTTTTCCATTTAAATATCTAATTAAGAATATTATTAGGCTATTTAAACAGTCAACAATTTAAGAAGAGAATTACCAAGAAATAAGTGAATAATCAAATTAAAAAAATATTTATAAAGATATAGATGTCAGATTCCGTTTAAATATAAAATTTGATCAGAATAAGTTGTTCGCTTTTGCGATAAGTATATTTATACTAAAATATTGAAATATTGGTAATTTGTCAATTGTATTAATCCAAGTGGAAAACTCGACGAACAAAAGAGCTTTAACAGGCCATGAAAATTACTGGTAGCTGGTTAGCTGGCAACAGTTAACAGTTAACAGCAAATATATTCCCAGGTGGAATGGGCCAATTGTTTGCTTGCTGGGATGCCGATAATGACTTCAAAGTGCCGATGTGTAAAATATTTTCATTAGGCGTTAATTATGTTTGTGCCGCACAGTAGCCAAAATATTTGCAGCAAGTGGCATGGAGAATGAGTCAAAGGATGCGCCGCCCCCCCAGAGTTCCATGTAAACGCGTGTAACCAGGCGACAAAAGCCGACTAATGAACAACCATCCAGGATGATAAGCAATTTGACTGGTGGTCTTCGCTGGAATGTGGCAACAACATCAACGGCAACAACAATTTGTGCCTGACTAATAAGATGCTTTCCACTTTTCTTTTTGCAACGTTTTCTTTCTATTTTCGGCTTTTTGTTTTTTTTTTTGCCAATCATGCGCCTTGACCGGCGAGTGTGTGGCACAATTAGCGGAGACTTGAGGCGGAAGTGGCAGCTACTGCAATTTATAACGGATCTCGACAGCCAACGCTGACAATGCAACAACTGCAAAAAAAAAACAAAAAAAAAAACAAATTTCAGTGCTGAAAATTAAAACGAAAAATTGCAATCCACCCTGTCATTAGATGTTGCTCCTGCTCCTGCTCCTGCTGCCTGTCGATGTCGACTCAATTGTTTGCCAGTTGCTGCTGCCACAAAAGGGTCCAACACACACACACACACACACACACAGACAGAGACAGGCAGAGAATAACACACGCACACATTGATTGGGCATTGAGTTTCATATGAGTTCCTTTTGTTGTTAGCTGCCTTGCAGATTCATTGCCTCATTGCCTCGTTGCCACATTGCCTCATTGCCTCGTTGACAGGGGGATATAAATGTTGTGATTTCTTAATTTTTGTTTGCATTTTTCTCGAATTTAGTAGGCTGTTGAGGTAATTACACTAATTATATGGCCCCGATCTCTCTCAGTGTGTGTGTTCGCTGTGTGTGTGTGTGTGTATGTGTGTGCGCTGGTGACTCGTTAAGGGATGCTTAGCTACCCTTTGCACCTCGTGCAACGTGGCAACGAGGTCATCTGGCGCACTGGATTAGTTGACATGTCAAACGGCACCAGAAACTTAATTCAACAATACGCATTTTGGAGCGGGTGTGATGCCATTGACATTGATACTTGCCAGGAGTACGGCGTATAGGGATCAAGGATATGGCGCAAAGAATACGATCCACATTTATTATTATTATTATTATTATTATCAGAGCCAATAGCTCCTCCATCAAGCCCAGCTTCTGCACGACTGCATGAATATTAGTTGGGTTCTTCTTTGGAGCTCATCGTTTTCCTGGTTAAGGCGACACACTCTGCTGCTAAGGATCTGCCATAAGGATTCCCCTCGCTTTCACAAATACCTTATTTGGTTAGGTGAGTTCTTAGTCGACAATGGGCAGAAGAGATTTAGGATACTCACCGGTCTACTACTGACAGGAGTAGAAGTCTTTTCCTCCTATTACCATTTATTATTACTTTTGTAACTTTGGATCACAGCTGATAGTGATGGGACATGTTTATTAATCAGGTACGAGTCGAGAGACAGGCTCCGGGGTGGGGTGGAGACGCTGTGCGAATCCAAATACAAATAGGTATGGATGAGGCAGTGAGAAGGTCCTGTGTGGCACGACTGTGTTCGCCTGCTCGCCAGGGGGTTGCAAGTCAAACGTAAATGACCCAAAACAGACATTATCATTATGGGAGGATAAATGGGCAACCATGAAAATTGTGGAAAATCGACGCACGTAACGGTAAAAATGAAATGCATACAAAGAGAAATTGAAAAACTTGCTCGTCTACTCATCTCTCTCTCTCTCTCTCTCTCTCTCTCTTGCTCTCCCTCTTGCTCACCCTCTCTCTCTATCTCGGTTGCGTCGAGGGGTGCGTGTTGTCAAAATAAATATATTCGGTCGGACATATTTTATGCATTTGACAATTGCCACTTCAAAATCCAGCAGCGAAATCAAAGCGAATTTATGACTACAAGAAAATATAAAAATAAACTTATGCATAATTTATGCATTCCATGTAAACAGACAAATTAAAGTGCCCACATTTGATGAGAGGGTGCGTCTGATTAGTTTGAGGGGAGGTGTTCTCCAATCACATAAACCATAAGATGTTCAAGCGAGATGTGCTTCAACATTTTATGATCATTATTATTATGATTTTCACTTACTTTCCACATTTATTATGTGCTTTATTTACATGTTTTTCGTTCATTTTACATTTTTAATCTATTTGTCGCAATTTATATCTGTGTTCACATTTTATACAAATAAATAAATACATCAGATAAATGCAGAAAATATAAACATTTCATTTTGAACGTAGAATGTGAGCAAATAATTTTGCCAAACTGATGAATCAAATAAATTGATATTGTTGCATTCTTTTCCATATAGAATTGTATTTGCATATTTCGCACTGTGGCAACCCTCGCAGTTGTGGCCGAGAAGAAAAAAACGAATTTCAGTTGACAGGCAGCAGTCAGCGCCACATCAGAAAAAGGTGGCAAGAAGCTGATCCAGCTCTGACTGGGGTTGGGCCGAATGCAAACTACTTGAAACAGCGAGCGAGCAGCAGGCCAAGGGATGGGCTGGAGTCCTTCACGAATGTGATGGGTCCATGGTTCATTGACGCAACAAATTGGAACTTCCTTTGGGAGCAACTCAATGATGACGATGATGATGATGATGTAACTGAGCAAACGCAGCAAGCTAATACGTTTTTTGTGTAACGAGGAGGGCAGGTAAAGCATTAACTGAAACTGAGACTGTGCCACGGACCGGAAGTGCAGCGAGCGACGCAGAAAGAGCGAAAGAGACAGACAGACAGAGCGACAGAGAGACAGAGAGACAGAGCGACAGAGAGACAGAGAGAGAGAGAAGGAGAGTATGTCACAGATATACGCATATTAATGGCACTGATTGTGCCGCACTGATAGCGCCAGCTACTTGAATTACATTTACATGGCACCATCGCTGCATCTTCGACCCCGTCTCAGCTCTGTATCTATATCTCTATCTATGTCCATATCTATATCTGAATCTGTCACAATTTTGCCGCCCGCACCGAAGACGGGTGACGAGAATGCGTCAACCCGTCCTAAGCGCATTACGACAATGAATGAATGAGATACGATTCAGCATTTAGCATTTAGCATTCGGCATTCGGCATTCACTATTCATATTCATTCATGAAAATCTGAGCGAGCTCTTTGTGCAATTTTATTATTATTATTATTATTACTACTACTTTATGTGAGGCAGTCGGACGAGTTTGTTTACCTCACAGATATCCGAGCTGATTTACAACAGATACTACTGCAGATAGTAGACTGTAGACACAGATACACACACACACACATATATATATATATATATGCATATATATATATGCATGTATAAACATGAAAAATGTGCGAACTGCAGCAATATTCAGTAGACTCTGCCTCCCCCCTTTGAGCCCGAGACCGTGTTCGTTGCGGATGCGGCATTCTCTCATCCGTTGTTGATTCGCTTTGGCAGCAGATCGTTAAAATTATCCAGCCACTTGAGCATTGAACGTAAATCTTTGACTGCATCGCGGAGTCGACACACGAGGAGCCACTGTAGAGACATCAAAGTGGCGACCACATGAAAAGCAACTCGGCAACTTTGTTGCGAATGACAACAGAGCCTGGAATATTTACAAAAAAAAAAAATAAAAGCATGATATTAAAATAACAGAAAAGTCTTTTAAGAGAGCTTTCATCATCTGAAGTTGGTTGCCAATTATCAAATTACATATTCTGATTTGATATTTATGAATTGATTTGCATTGTAATTTTTTCCCACACTTTAATCTAAGTCGGCATCGAGATTAAACAGGTTTAAATAGGCAAATCACCATTTCTAATAGACAACAACTTCAGAAATGTGACTTATTCAGTTTAGACCTGAAACAAGCATCATAGGAAACATATTTCTTTAAATCGAAAAGTTTGTTTAATAATTATTCTTTTTAGATTCAACTTTTTAAAACTAAAATTTAGATGCCAGCAGATTAAATCTGGTCAGGTACGTTGTAATATTTACCCTAAAAGCCAAATAACTTTGCTAAAAGTAAACCAATTCTTAATGAATCATAATTTGACCTGTAGAATAAAGTACATTTAAATTGGGTAAGCACAACTTACTGCCGAAATTAGTCTTAACATTTTGGCACTAATAGAAAAATGGGGCAGTGTTTTGTGGCTCTCAAATTGATTGCATTTTTGATAGATTCGTTTATAAAGGATACGTTTACAAATACCAATTCCCAACAATCAGCAATCAAGGTAAAACACTTGGTTGCATGCCGCATGTGGCTAGGGTCTACCTGCTACAACACGCACAGCTGTTGTGATCATTAAAAAATTTTGATGAAAAATTCATAATTTTATTGAAGAAAAAAGAAAAAAAAACGAAACAAATGTGACAGGTTTAATTAGTTTGTTACGGCTTATGGATAACAGCCAAATGAATATACGAAAGCCGCCGCCAACTGCCAAATGATAAACTGGTAACTGGTAACTGGTAACTGGCAAGTGGTAACTGTTTACTGGGTATAACTGATAAAGGGCAACATCCGCTTTAACCATTCCCCTCCATTCCCAAATTGGCATATGCATGTGGTGACCATTGACGATTGGATTGGATGAGGATTGGGCGATTGAACTTGTGCTCGGCTCAAGCAATTTGTGATCATTAAAATGGTTCCGCTGCGGACACGTTAAAGGCGAGACGGCATTCAAAACGTTTACACGAGAGATGCATCCAAACACTAACCGAAAGTGTCATTCGCCCAAGGGCCCAAGGGAGCAAGTGTCTCGCTTGTCTCTCTCTCTCTCTCTCTGAAGTCCGACAGACACACAGAAAAAAAAACATGTGGGAAATGGGCAATAAAAACGCAGCCAGGAAATCGAAAGACAATAGAATTGCGGCGGCCAGCGTCGTAATTGTTGGCGTTGGTCATGGTGAACCGTAACAACAGCAACTGTCAGCCATATCAGTTGTGTTGCGTGCATCGATGAAGACGGTTGGAGGCGGGGGTGGGGGGAGTTAGAGTGGGTAACTAGGGGTAGTCCACTCTTGAAGAACAAGTGTAGGCTAACACGTGCGTGGGAGCTGCTCAGCTCAACTTGGCCAGGCTCTAATTAACGCTCAATGCACATGCAACGACGACGAGTCGACAAAAGAAAACAACAACCTGCTGGCAGCTAGCAACTTGCAACAGCTGTTTGCTGACAGCTAAAGGCGCTCTCTCACTCTGTCTTTATCACTCTCTCTCTCTCTCTCTCTCTCTGTCAGTTTAACTGCATACTAGCTAGACTCAAAGTGTGTTTACGTAGATTTATGTAAATTAGGTGGCCAGCGTCCTTTTCAAATGCACAATTGATTCCCAGAAGGCAGCAGCAACAACAACAGCAGCAACAAAAGCAACAACAACAACAACAACAACAATAGCAGCAGCAGCGGCAACTCTTTCGCTTTCGCCATTGCCGCCGCGTTTCATTCACGTGAAAAAGTGAATTTTATTTAATTTACATAGGCACTCAACAAAACTGAGCACACAGAGAGAAATATTTGTGCAGGAAAGGAATGCGCATTGCTTTATGACATTGTTGTAAACCCTTTTAGCACACACACACACTCGGACACTCGCACACACACACAAATAATATCCCTTTCTTTTTATATGTGTCCAAAACAGGCAGACAAACAGACAGCTGACCACCCTGGCCACTGTTGATTTTTCGCGGTCTAATAAAACAGGCCCGTTGAAATGGTTTTGGTTTTTGGGCAGCCAAAGAGTTGAGGCTTTGGTAACAGAGGCTTCCACAACCGCCGCCGCCGCCTTCGCCGCATCGTGTTAAATGCTAAGAAAAATCAGTGCATTTTTCCATGGAAATCACAAAACAAATCCTTTCGGGGTTCCTCACTGCGGCATCCTCGCTTTGTACTCGGGGTGTGAGCATTTGCATAACGCTCTACAACTTGCACACACACACACACACACACACACACATATATATATATATATATATATATATATTTCTATAAATATGTATAAGCATTGCTGCCCCCATCATTGAGAAGCTTTCGTTGTTTCCCATAAATCCAGTCAAGCAGCCCCCCTCTCAACTACTCATCCTCATCCCCATCCTCCTCCTCCAGCTCCACATTGTGAATGCCTCAGTTTAATCAACAACTGCTTTGACTTTTATACAAAAATATTATTACTAGTTATTTTACTTCAATTGAGTTGAAAACAACAACAACAACTGTAAATTGATAAGAAAATGTGATTATTGTAATAAAACTATAAAACATTTGCTGTATTGTAACTGAGCATTAAATTCGTTCAACTATTTTTATATATATATTTTTTTTAATTTTAATTTTAAATTCTATTCAATAACTATAAATTTTGAGTGTATTATTTTCTAATCGAATTTTCATCGTCTTTTTTTATTATTTAAATAACAATAATTATGAAAGTTCGTTTAGAGACTTTACAAGAGAAATAAAATCATCTTGCAAATATAAAACTAACAAGCTCGAGCTAGTTTTTTGTTTCCAATGTGAATTCATTTCATAGACTTAGTCATCAAAGAGCTAAAATTATCATATTTTTGCGACATTTCCAAACGAATCAAGCAACCCACTCACTGCGTAAGTATTTTGAAGTTGTTTTGGTTGTATCGGTTTTATCGGGAAGAGGCACGGAGGGAGGAGGCGGGTGGTTGACTATGATGTGCGCTTCTCACACACCCAGTTCGGATGACAACACTATTGAAAAGCGAAGGGGAGCTAGAGAAGGAGGTGGGGGGGTGGGGGGTGTCGAGGTCGCAACTGGTAGCTGATCAGGCCACCAATCGTATATAACCAAAGTGCAAGCTGAATACTGATAAGCTATCAAGGGGGCAATGACAATGCAAAAACTGATTTAAGGTAAGGCCGTAAATATGTTTGAAAGGCAGATAAAAAGAGAACCGAAAAGACAAGAAAAGCAATCATTAAAAATATAAAGTTCTGCCAATTTTATTTGACCGATACGAGAAATATATATATATAAATAAATATATATACACTGCGCATAATGTGTGAATTAAAAGTTGAGGTTAATGCTGTGATGCGTGTGGATGGTGATAATAAAAAAAATAATGTTGGTGTCGATAGCAATGATGCTGATGATGAGCAGGGATGTTGGGCAGGGCTGATGAGCAGAACGATGAGCTGGTCTGGTCATGAGATGACCTTGCTATATACAGTCAGCAACTTTGAGGTAGATGCAATGCTTGCTGGCGAGCAGTGCAAACTTGGCATCGAAACTGATACGCTCCACAGTCTTCTCGCAGAACTCGACACGATGCTGCCGCAGAAAATAGATGAGTCCCAATTTGATCATCAGCTGGGCAATATGCAGACCAATACAATTGTGCGGCCCGGCGCCAAATGGCAGATACGACATGGGCGTCTGCTTTGTTTTGTTCTCCACACTAAAGCGTTCCGGATCGAATTGATCGGGTTTTGGCCAATACTGCAAATAGAACCAAGAAGAAACAACCAGGAAATGCTTATATTCTAATCGAATGAGGATCGGATTGGAGTCACTTACCTCCGGATCATGGTGTATGGCCAGATTGGATATGAAGACGGGCATGCCGCGTCTCGCATAACACTCGGCATGTGGCCGGAGCGAGTAGAAGCGTTTCTTATTGATTGGCGTACATTCGCGCTCGAGTATGGGCACAATTGGGTACATGCGCAGTGTCTCCTCGACGACCATCTCTAGATAGTGCATGCCAGCGATCCGCTCATAGCTGAGACCTGGTCCATCATTGAATGCGTCACGTATCTCACGACGCAATCGCTCCTGGATGAGCGGCTGTTTGGCCAGCTCGTATAGAGCAAAGGATAAGGTGGCCGAGCATGTGGCAATGCCGGCAACCTCAAAGCTGGCCGCTTGGGCGGCCAGAAAGTCTTGGTTGTGCGTAAAGTGTGACTTGTCCTGCTGCAGATCGGCCTCCTTTTTGAGTGTGAGCAGCATTTCAATGAGATCATTGCGGAGATCACCGCCCCGTTCACGCTCCTCGATCACCAGCTGGATGACGCGGCGCAGGAACTCTGAGTGCGGCTCTGTGAACAGCTTGCACCGTAACAGTGGCGCCAGCTTGGGCAGAAAGAATATCACAAAGAAATCAACCATTCGACGCACATTCGGTCGGAATATCTCTCGACAATGTGAACCGATCTCCGACTGCGTATTCCGTAAACTGTATGAACGGAGTCCAAACGCAATGCTCGCAATTATATCCGTGTTGTACAAATCGCACACATCCTTGATGCTGACGACCACTCCTCGATCGGCGTCGTCACGTCGCATAGTGCGTGTCAAACGCTTCAGATACGATTCCAGATCGCAGCCAATCTAACAAGGAACGCAATTTCTATTAATATCTCAAATCTAGATCGATAACTAAAACACTGTGCAACACATTTCAACTAAATACGTATAAACATATATATATGTATATAGCTATATATATATATGTGTTTTTTTTTTGTTTTTTTTTTCCACTTAGGGTATACAATATTGATGCTAATTTTGTTTGTTATGAAACGAAAGATTTGAAAGGCCACGTAAGTTGTCAGAAAACAAACATGTTTGGTCGATTGAATCATCTAAAAAATCAACAAAATATTTGCTCGCTGTTTGTTTATTTCCAACCCGGGGGGCCAACGACAAATTGCACTTATGGAAAAATATTTTGAACTTTGATACAAGTCGGAATAAATTAAGCAAATTTATTTGTCACTAGCACTTCATGTACAATGTATTTTTTGAATATTTTGTTATTATTGACTTGTGGTTTATAATGTAAAATAGTACACTAAAACCATAAATTGTTTTTATATAATTGTATATATAATATAAAATAATTAAAAAACAAAAAAAAAATTCTCATGTTTTATATGTGTTTCATTGTTTTGTTGCACAGTGTTGACGAGCTGATTGCTTGTTGCTTGTTGTTTTGCGTTTGTCTTTGGACTCACCTCTTCCATGAGTGAGAACATTTGCTTGATCTTGGCGCCGGTGAAGACCGGCGAGAGTCTTGTGCGAATATCGCGCCACTCGGGCTGGCGGGCGAAAAATAGATTTAGAGAGCCCATCTTGTCGCGCCGGAGATCGCACTGGGCAAACCGATTCGAGAAGCTGACAAAATCCTCGACGAGAACGGTGCGGACTAGTTGCAAGTCGCGAATGAGCAGCGCCGGCTGATGGAACAGATAAATGCCGACGACGGGCTCGTTGCGGAACCGTTCGTTAAAATAGAAGCGACGCATCTGCATCGCAAATGACTCCTCCAGCTTGAGGACCCTCTTCAGGTTGCCCAGCAGATGCGTCGGCTTCACAAACTTGACGCGACGTCGCTGCCAATAGACGTAGGTGCGACGCGACCAGATGAACACTGCGGTCAATATGGTCACAATGCACAGCAATATATTCGTCGAGTAGACCATTGCGGGTGAGCGGGACAGCGTGCCAGAGGAGACGGAGACGCGCAGACGGCAAGCTATGAAGCTTTTTTTTATGTTTGTTTTTGTTTTCTTTTTTTGGTTTTTTGGTTTTTATTTTTTTTTTTTGGTTTTCAACGATTGCGGCTGCGTCTGGTGCAGCTGGCTGGGTGCAGTCGTGTTCCGTCGTGGCACGCCGTGCCGAATACAATTAAATAAATACTTAACAAATTATATCACAATCGAGTTGATTTTCTTTTTTTATCTTTTTTTTGTTTTGGTTTTGTTATTTGGGTCTGCGCAGCGGCCACGACGGCATCAACGGTCAGCGAACGATGGCAATAAAAACAATGCGGCGACAACGTCAACAGAACAGAAGCGGGCAAGAAGAAGAGCAAGCTGCTAGCTGTAGTCACAGAAGAGTACTATCACACACATACACACACACAGAGGCACACACACCACACACACAGAGACACATGGAGAATTGAGAATTGCGAGAGCAAAAAAAAAAAAAAACACTAGCAAACTCTACAAGCCAACGCAATGAACTGACGTGACGTCGACAACACTGCTTGGCCAATGGGCCCCAAAAAACTTAAATTGCGAACATTGCGACCACAACGACGACGACGACCGCGTCGCCGCTCCCGATTATCAACAAAAGCAGAATACAAAGCAAAAGCAACGATTGACAACAGGCCACAACAACCACAACTGGCATCGCAAACGCCCCCGTCATCATGATTAACCGCAAAGTGTTCATGCTTTTGCCAAATGAGGGGACGGGAAGGTGAAGGCAAGCAACGCTGAGATCTACTTACGCTCTCAAAGCGAAGAAGAAGAGCGATAGGAGAGCAATGCAAAGCAAAACGGTCTGTTGGAATCGGCACATGTGCACAGTGTCCACAAACTAATGACACACACTTGATAATTAAGCAACGAGAACATTTAACCATTGAATTGGTAGACAAACATAAGAGACAAATGCAAAGAAATATACAAAAATAGATGAAAGCCAACCACTGGCAAACCTGATCAGTACTGTGCTTTTGCCTCACTGTGCGTAAGCGGGCCAACACAAATGTCAAATCGCAAATAAAAGTGAATATTAAAAGCGAAACGACGATAGCGACAGCAGCAGTAGCAACAGCAGCAACATCGATAGCAAGTTTTCCACGTGACAAAGCTTATTCGCTCAAAAAAACAAACTACTCTCTCTCTCTCGAAGAACCCAAACACGAACAAAGAGAGCAACGCACAGAAAGAGAGTGCGAGAGAGAGAGGCGCCCCAATATCAAAAGATTGACTGGGCAGAGAATGCGATAGTGAGAGAGAATCGTGTATGGTTTAAAAATAAACGCATGTTCGTTTTAGCTCACCTGACGTTGTTCTTATTGCTGTTTGCTTTTTGCTTTTTGTTTTCGTTTCAGCTTTACCACATTCCTCTTTCAATAATAATCAACCAGGGCGCAATCACAATTTTTGCGGCCAGGGCTACAACGCTGACAAAATGCCATTCAACGTTGAAAGTGCGCGTAAATTGAATCTAAGCCATTGCCAACCTGCTGAAGCCAACTAAAATTCAACAAATCGTTTGCCCCGCGCCCCACCTACTTTTGGGCAAATTGCTGCAGACCGACAGGCAGGCAGACAGACAGACAGACAGACAGAGAGCAGGAAATAGGAAACTCCATTTACAACAATTGACAGAAATTTGCACTTGTGTGTAAAACTTTGACGTTCTCCAGTTCTCCAGTTGGGCACCCATTGCCAATATACTCTAACTGCGTGAGCAGCTCTACCACTAAGTCATTCAATTTGCTTAACATGAATATGAAATATTATACTCTTAATTTTTGTTGCTATTTTCAAATTTATACACATAATGCAATATGTGTTTGTCCGTTTGCGTAATTGCCATTAAAAAAAGGGTGTTCAAAATTCGATACAGCCAGCAAAAAAAAAAGAAAGGAAAAAAGTTTCCTTTCCTTTTATCTTGTTGCCCATTGTGTGTAGAGAAAACACCCGAAGCAAGTTACAGTTACAAATGTGCAACATTTCCGCTTGCTTCAGTTTGGGATACCAAAATCTGTTGGCCACATTGATGGGCTGAGATCGGGTTATGCTGCATGGGAAAAGGGGAATGTGGAAAAGGGGCGGCAAAGGGGCGTACGCCTTGCTTTGATTAAATTTCACGCACGACCGCATAACAAGGGAGGGGGTTCAGACGATTGGTCTACAAATCTGAATTTCGAATTGGTACACAAGCACACACACTAACACACACACACACACACACACTGACACACAAACACACACTGACACTTACACACACGCACACACACTCGCATTCACACGCGAAAGCTGACTGCAGTTCGATTTGCATTTGTCTTCTTCGCGCTAGTGTTTGTTTTTCAGCTAGAGAGTTCACCACCCCACACCACCCACCCCCCCTCAATCCCCTCATCACCCAGCCCCACCCCTTTGTTGAGAACCCTTAACCCACCCATGAATCGCATAGCCGGTGATGTGTCAATAATCGGCGTTGCCTATGCACACAACAGCTCTACAAACACGCGTGTACTTGTCGCGGTGTGTGGTGGATGCGCGGGCGGTTGGAGGGTGGTCAGTGGGGGGGTTAGCATCAAATTCAGTTCAGCTTGGATTGCTGTGGACTCGACTCGACTCTGGTTGCACAAATCAAAGCGTCGCTCAATAAACAAACGACGTGCGCATTTCATGCCCAGCCGAAGCCAGCCAACCACTCGACACAGGATTATTATTTTGGGCTGCGTCTTGTGTGCCATTTAGTTTTGGGCAGCGACTCTGTTTTGATTCCATTTACGCTGTTGACACTAGAAATCTTTTAATTATTGTCACGCATTGCCGACTTGCCACGCAACCCTGCCACGCACACAGTCCACAATAAACAAATAAGGTGCTGAACAAATTCTTGCAGCAGCAGCAGCAGCAGCAGTATTAGTCGTAGTAGAAGAAGTTTTTTTTTCCTCGACTGTTGACATTCTGGTGTTCTACTGGGAGTTGCGTCAGGTGGCTACACTTAAACGCCCGGACGCCTCCTAAGTGCTTTCCCCAGTTCCACGTAACGACGACAATTTAAGGTTCTGCGGGTTGCCTCTTGTTTTTGGCTGTTACATTTGGAATCCGTTAAGCATTTGCCTTGGGATAATGTAGCACTTGTCTGGACCGCAGTTGCGGCTAGTTGGATTTGCCAATATTCTTGTATGCTTAATCAATTGCGCTTTATCAACAAATGATGGGAACATCAAAAGATGGCATTATTTCTATATATATATATATAGATTTATAACTTCGTAAAAAACACAAACTCAAACGAGAACTGACAGCTAAATGATAAGCAGCCCCTTCAAGCATATTTAATCTTGTACTTTTTAATGTGTATTTTATACATGTTTATATTTCTATAAGCACATTGCCACACTCAGCAAAAAGAATATGCAAACAGCCCTGACAACAATTCAGTTTTTTTCATGTCTTATGAAAATATTTCTAAAGTTTAAAAGACTTTTTTTATTCTTCAGATATTTATTTCTTAATAACTGAAAATATTTGTAAATGTGGAAAATAAATTATTATTATACTAAAATTCTTTGTATATGTCAAAGTTCAAATACTAATTTTTCTATATATAATATAAAAAAGTTAAAGATATCTAATGGTTCAACAAAAAATAACATTGGATATTTGATAAAATTTGTAAATTTGTACAAAAATGTAGCTAAGGAAAGAGAAACCCTATATAATAATATATATATATTTTTCGACTAATAAGCTGAGTTACACTTGATGATTTAAAAAACATCTGTTTTTCGAAGTGTACAATTACTGTACACAAATACATAAATATGTTGAAATTAGCTTATAGCTTAATAAATAGTATTCATCATTGTTGTTGGTCAATCAGCTCACCTGCAACTGCACTGCATCCACTCAATAGCAAGAGTCCAGTCTTGGCTAATCTAGAGCCAACAATGGAGATCCAGAACTCATGTGTGTGTTATGATTTCAGATTAAGATTTGTATACCGGTTGCTATTGATGTCGATGTCGATGTCGATGTCGGTGCGCTGATATAAAGTGCGCAAAATAGATGCGTAATTTGACGTTAATGTTACGCTAATAATAATCTGTCAGCTCGCATTAGCCATGGCCCAGAAACACACACACACACACACACATATGGGAGATTGTAAAGATTTGGGCGTACCCAGCGAGCACCCAGTTGCCAGCCCAGGCAGCTGATCCTTATCTAATGTGTGTGTGTTTGTCTATGTGTGTAGCTCCGATTGCAATCAAAATGCGAATAAGTATGCGAAAAGGAACAAGGAATGCAGTACGTAATGTGCTTAGTGTCCTGTGAGGCGACGTAACGACCTTACGAGCGATGCCGCGGCTACCTTTATGTTGATCTTAGACCGGTAGTAGCAAGCAGTACCCCCAGTCCATAGAGTGTGTGTAACTGTGTGTGTGTGTGTGTGTGTGTGTAGTGTCTTGGGTCCGGTGCCGTTTTCATTGTTTCGCTTGCCATTTTGACGGGTTTCGATTACGCTTGCAGTTTGTTTGTTTGTTTGTTTGTTTTCCTCGCTATGTGTCTCTCCCGGGCGATATGTGTTCGTGTCCTTGTTGTATTCCTTTTGTGCGCATCACTCTATGCATTATTGGAGATGCTCTGTCATGTGTGTAATCCACTCTGCTCGTTGCTCAAAGTTAAATGATGCGCGCCTAAGTTGAGCAATTTCCCAAAAAAAGAAAAAAAAAAAAATTAAAGGGCAGACCAAAGAGGCCGAGAGTTCGTGGCCCAATTTCTTTTTAACATTCCATTCCATTTCTTTTTCTTTTCTTTTTTTTTTTTAGACACGCCTCGACGGCTGATGAAAGCAAATTGCATGAACAAATAGAGGCAAATGCATTGCAATTAATGGATGTAACTACGATTAGGTTATTGTGGCAGTCCCACTGGGCCAACAGCCGCACCACCAACCACCTCGAATTGCACTTCCCCCGGGAGCTAACAGAATAACGATAAGTCTCTCTCTCTCTCTCTCCTTCTCTCAAAAAATATAGTATGTAAATCTCAATTTTGCTACCAGGCTGGCCATTAAGTCAAAGTCCAACAAATGCAGAGTCAAAACGCAGCAGAAGTCTTTTTACATTTTTTTTATTTTTCGGAAAAAAAAGAAGCGAAAATAAAACTCACAGCGTTAAATGGAACTCGGAACTGGCTGGTTGCATCTTCTAGGAAATGCGAAAAACAAAACTAAAACACGAAATATAATAAAAATAAAAAGGATGAATAGGGCGAAAAAAAAGAAGAGAAACAGATCTTTGCGCTGCTCTGAAAACCTAGAAATCTAAATAGTTTGGTTCAGTTCAGGGAAAGAGTTGGGCAAAAAAACAAACGACAAAAAAAATAATAACAAAAAACAACCAAAAAGCGAAGAAAAAACATACAAATAAAGAAGTAATATCGGCGTAAAATGCATTTCCGAGTATTAACGGTAGGTAGGGACACGCCTTAACCCGTTACTGCCGCACAATTGCAAATTGTTGTTGCTCGAAGGGGTTAAAAAATAAAATGCGCCCTTTTTTTAACGCTCGTAAAACAATAAAATGCCGTAAACCTCGGAGCGACATAAATTAGAAGATGTGGAACAGTGTGCCTGTCTCCGAAGGACGACGCACAATGCCAGGACGAAGGGTTAACTGTAACTGTAACTCGAACTCGAACTCGAACTCTAACTGTAACTGTAACTGTACGATTTACACACTCGTTTTTTTTCTTTTCGTATTTATTGCCAGCTTCGTTTTTTAATGTCATTTTATTTGCCATTTGTTGTAATCGCTGCCAGCAATTGTTAATTGTTTTTTTTTCTCTTCTGTTTTTTTTTTTTTGGATTTTACAACTTGGTCAGCAGCCAGTCGAATGGGTTAAGTAATGCAAATATTTCGCGGAATTCTGAACAGCTACGAGGAACTTGTAAAAAGTGCATGCCAAGTGGCTGGCAAGGTAATGGCTAAGGGGAACAACGGGATCCGTTGACTTTTCACTTGGTCATCTTTCTCTCCGCATCTCTCTCTCTCTCTCTCTGTCTCTCTCTGTCGCTGTCGCTGTCTCTGTGCCTTTTGAACTCTTTTTGACTGCTGCGGCTGCAAGAAAATCGACTTCTATTGCCGCTTAACATAAAGGCGCAATTAACGTTAACCCCTTTGTGGACATGGCTGGCAATGCAACCGATGCCGCCTTTGAGTTGGCCAATAAAACTGTCGCATAAGTTAGAAATTTCGTTGCGCCGCCAAACAATAGAAATATATACATTTTAATTAAAACCAAAAAAAACAAAAAAAAACACCAAACTAATATTAAAATTGATGTCTTAACCTGCTGCTGTTTTTTTTTTAGTTTTAGTTTTTGTTTTTGTCTTTGTTTTTCCTTTTTAGTCTTCTCACTGTGCGGCCTTCCTTCACTTTTCATTTTTTCATATTTCTTCTTTTTTTTTTGTTGGTCTTTCAATTAATGGCGTTCTCAGGTCTCCTCGACTGTTTCAACCCCAACCCCAACCCCAACTCCAATCCCAAACTCTGCCGACGCTTCGCCATGTGTTGCATTCGAGAAGCCGCTCAACATTTTTATGAGCCTTAACAAATTTGTACAAATTGCTGTTGAATGTTGTTGTTGCTGTTGTTGCTGTTGTTGCTGCTGTTGCAGTTGCTATATTTATCTGTTAGCTGGTCAGTTTGAAAACCAAATGCGTTCAGACAAGACAATTGGCTCCCAGAGTGCCCAAGAAGCGTACAAATTGATGTTATGGACGCAATCTGGGAAACTGGGCCACAACCATAACAAGTGGAAATGAGTTTTCAAAGTGTTAAATTGATTTTTAAAACATAATTGCAGATCAGAAACAGCTATAAATTTGTCATCTTTTATTGAGTTATTCAACAACTTGCCACTGATTTTCACATCTAGTATAATTAAGAAATTTTTTAAAATAAAAAACAAGAATATTTTTCTAGTTTTCAATGCGTTTTTCATTTTAAAATTTAAGACGATTTTCTATCTGAGTATAGAAATATAAACTATAAATTTTTTTAAATTGAGATATTCAACGTTTTGCGTTGTAATAATTTTATATTTTTCAGCAGCAAGTTGTTATTTGTTTTTTAATTTTTTTTTTTAAGATTTGTTTTATGTTTCATTTACTTTAGTTCAGATTAGATATTCTATAGAATTATGTTGTTGATGTGATTGAAATTTTCGGGTTTATATATAAGAAGTTGTAGAGATGTTTTTTTCTATTGTTTTAGTCATGTCACATAAAAGTTTATTTGGCAAACTAACTCACTTGAAACTAAACCCAAAAAAAAACAGAACCAGAACCAAACCAAAAAAAACAGAAATTGAATCAAACACACACACACATAAACACACACACATAAACACACACACACACACATAAACACACACGCACATACGTAATGTCGAATGTAGCCATTAAATGGAGCTGGCAAACATTCTCACGTTGCACGCCGCACATGGCACAGGGTAAATGGCACGTTGCAGTTGCAGTCCCCTGTTGAGAAGCTGCACCATATTTGGGCATTGTGTGGCTGGTTAGGTGACTCAATCAACATGTCGTCGTGGCCATGTCTAAACTGAACAAAGCCGACTGGCCAACATTTGGCCACAAGTGCAAGCCCGCAAAACTGCAGTTGTGCTGTCGAAAAGTGCAACGGAGCTGCACTCACCAAAAATCTATGCCACAAATCCTGAGAAAAAATTGTATACAAATTGCATATAATGTTTGTACTTATTGTCTTCTACTTAGTAAAAGAACAATGATTTTAAACAAAATATGTCTAAACTTAACTCTACATTTAAAAATTTGATTTTCCCGCAGAAAAGTAGAAATCAATCAAATGAATGACTTATAATTAAAACAGACACTTTTTATCTTAGAAAAGCCTTTGTCGACAAATCGTAATCTAAACATTCCTGATGCATATAGCAATATTTACATATATCTTTAACGTTTTCAAATTCAGTTCAAGTCTGCTTGAAATATATGTGAAAGTAATCTTCTAAATCTACATTTTCTCCAAGTGTGTTGAATGCGTAAATCTCTGCAGAATGCAGAAGCCAAAATTGCCAAACCGAAACAGCAGCTAAGTGCGTGTGGAGCAGAAGTTGGAGTACGACCAGAAGCGGGAACAGGAACAGGAACAGAAACAGGAACAGGAGCAGGAGAAAACCCGCAATGTTTGCTTTAACTGAGACTGGCTGCCACAAGCCTCTGATTAATGATGGCACAGCAGTGTCGTGACCTTGTGCCTGGTGTTTGGATGCTGCCCCTGGCATCCATGCGGGTAATAAACTTAAAGAGACCTGTGTGCACTGTGCAGAATGCAGTGTGAAGTGTGTGGGTGTGGGTGTGGATGTGGGTGTCCTTTTGGGGCATGCATATATACGGGCGGCTTAATTAAGCCGGTTGCACGTTAATGCAGCCGCCAGTGAGAAGCCAATATTTTTGTTTGTTAATAAAATCAATTGCGTATCATAAATTTTAAAATGCCAGTTACCGACACAGTCCAACCGGGATAGTCACGGCCAGGGCAGGCCAGGCCAGGTCAGGTCAGCAACCGATTGGCCGCAAAGCTTGCACACCCACAGCCATTTGGCATCCAATGCGGCGCTCCATTTCGTGGTCATGTCAGCAGCAGCGCTTTGGTCGTCGCCTGGGTGCCACATATTAATTCCAGTTTCGCACTCTCGCAACGGCATCACAACATGGACATGCCGTAAATAGTTCAACTCCACCTTTCACCCCCCCCCCCCCACTCCTCCCTCTGTGCCCCTTCCACTTCCACTTCCGCTGCCCAATTTTCTCTGCTGCATACTGCATTCATGGCTGCTGCTGGCTCTGCTTTTGCATTTATTAATAATTATAATGTCTGCGCTTGTCGTACACGGCGGGCATTGCAGCCCCCCCCCCACGCCCCCCTCGATCCTGCCGGCCACCCATTGTCCTAGATTGGGTTTGGGCTGGTTTGGGTTGGTTGGTTGTTTGGTTGGCTGTTGCTGCTGCAACATGGCATTCATAAATCGCAGCTCATTTCGGCGTGGCCACGGAATGCACACGCATAATTATTTCAACATGCATTTTGCACATTGCGTGGGCGTCGCCAGTTTCAGGCATCTCTGGCTCTGGGCCTGCATCTAGGTCTGGGTCTGCGTCTGGGCCTGGGTCTGGGTCTGGGTCTGAGTCTGGGTTTGGTTCTGTTGAAAATCGCGTAGAAAATGAGGCAGTAGTGCAGAATGGAGGGAGCTGGGGCAGGCAGTGTGTGGAATTCCTCTAGAGGCGAATCAGCAAATGCTCCTCACCTCTCCACTCTGCGGCGAAATGCTTTCATACATATCACATTCCGCATCGGCATTCACAATGCACACATACATATACGATCCATATAGTTTAGTATGTGCTCTCTGGTGAACTCAGTTAAAGCTAATGGAGCTTCTCTCTAAGAGAACTAGTAAAGAATTATAAATGAACTGTGGCTGAGACTGAGACTGCAGATTCAGTTACGTGATATATACAAAGCCTATCAATGAGAGTTGTGTATCTGTTATTCATCTATTTTGTTCAAAATAGTTTAAATAAATATAATATACCGACAAGAAGAAGAAGAAGAAGGTTTTTGCAAAGCATAATTAGTCGGTGGGCAATAGAAAAGTGATTAAGCTTAAAGCAGGTCAAATTGGAAGCAGACAAGTTGAAAAGACCAAGAGAAGGAGCAGCTTTGTATCTTATCGATACTGATAAGTTTTCTACGGATCCCAGTTAAATGATTCCGCACAGACTCAATGCGATCTAAGATGACCAAGTCAGTGTTCAAGCAAACAACTAAATAAGAAGTTTTGGTGGTAAAAGCGCCTTTAAATTGTGGACTCATATTTTGATTGACATCAAAGAGATGCCATATCAAAAGTATTTTATTCTCAGTGTACGTTGCATTGTTTATATATATATAAATATATATATGTATATATGTATATATGTTGCTTGCCTATAATTTCAGCACATTTCGAGTGCATTCTATAATATTGGCTCTCAACTTGAACTGTAGCATTAAAGTTAACAAATTGTTTAGAAATTCATTTAACATTTGTTGCTGTTGTTCTTGTTGTTATTGTTGTTGTTGTTGTTGTTGTGTTTGTTGTAGGCTTTTTTGAGTGCGTATTGCGAATAGCGGCCATCAACTCTTGGGGTTAACCAGATTTCTCATTTGAATGCAAATGCAAAAGCCGCCATTGACTACCATAATAAAAGTTTGCCAAGGAGCGACAGGAAATGGCAATTGTACACACATACAAACACACACACACACACACACACACACACACACACACTCATTGAATTGTTAAGTTGGATATTATTGGATATGCCTCACTCCATCCTTTTCACACTCACAAACACACACGCACACGCAGAGAAGCAAAGTGTGTGTGTGTGTGTGTGTGTGTGTGTGAGTGTGTGTATGTTGCCAATTAGGGGACGCCCGGCGCCCAATGCCCGATTTATACCGTTACAGAGTAACCAATTCTCCATGGTTGCGCAATAACTGCAAATTTAATTTTGCAATTTCGCGCCTTTCGCCCCGCCCCGCCCCGGTCCGCCCCAGCCCAGATATACAGTTCCGGGGCCCTGCCCCGCTGCCCATCGTCAGCGCAACAGCGGAAAAGTGCTTGCGTTTCTTCTTCATTCCATGCCGCAACCCCGTCTCCGACTCCGATTCCGACTCCGTTCTACTTTCCCAGGCGCACATAAAAATCTTTTGCACACACACACACACACACACCTAATCTCTGTATGTGTGTGTGCTATAAATTTACAACTAAATTGGCAAAATGCTTCAAGGCCGTGAAAGCCTCAGAAGCATTGCAAAATTAGCGGCAAGTATTTTTTTTGCTCACTTTTGGGATTTGCAATTTGGTTGCGTATTTTGGATATTTTTTGGATTCTTTATTTGGGGTTGTGCCGTGAACAAATTGAGAGTTGGCTAATTATTTTGTTATGTGTGTGTGTGTGTGTGTGCTAGAGTATGTGTTAAAGAGCTATTTAGCCCGAAACTGCGTGTAATAATTTCAATAAAGTTTTGATAAAAGAAGGATTCACGAAAATTTGTATAATATTTCAACAGATTTGTATTGAAAAATGTAATTGATTGTGAGTAATGATGAGATAATAATAATAATAATAATAATAATAATTTCATTTATAATTAAATGTCAAAATAATAGTTGCGAAACAGTTGTTAAGTTTTCGTAGCAAATCTTTCGTCAAATCTTTTGCTTTTGCAAGTCGATTTGTGTCGATAAATAGCAGCAAATAGCAAATTTAAAGGTTTCTAGCTTTTATAGTCGCTGAGATCGGTGAGTTTACAGAGCGACTCGTTTGTTGAACCTGAACATATTTAATATGAATATATATATATGCTCGACTTACAAAACTAGACACTAGATAAGGTTGCATAACCCTCATTAAACAAATAGTTGTAAGTATTTCAGCTGGCATTTAAGTCACACTTTTTAAAGATGCGAATGACATAAACCCAACCTTTAAATTCTCTAAAGGAATACGACATCGAAATCAGATACAGATACTGCTTCAGATACAGCTACAGCACAGCTGCCGGTACAGAAATGACGTAGCGAATCTTTATGGAAATTCTCGCACAAAGTGAATCGCTAATATTGCCACCAAAAAGCAATTGTGGAGAGGAAAAAATCCATTTCAGGTTATCCGCGAATTTCAATCAGTTCCGCGACTCTTAACAAACAGTAACAGTACATATATATATATATATATACATATATATATAAAGGTAACTGCTGCTGCTTAAGAGTGAAAATCTATGAGAATGTGGCAGGGGCGGGGGCGTGTGATGGGGAAGACATACAAATAAATAAACAACACAAAGGGCATACGTGATATGCAGAAGAAGGCGAGCAGTGGGTGGAACTCAGTGGCCCCTGTCACTGATGGGCCAACAACGACTACAACCAAAATAACAACAGCAAACAGCAAACAGCAACAACAACAGCAACAACAACAACAGTGATTGCCACGTGCGCCATTTAAGAACGCGTCACGTTGATAAAGAGCTGGGGGAAGCAGAAAGTATTATATATATTTATATATATATATATATATATATATATATTTGTATTTTTTTTTGGTTGTTTTGTTTTTGGTTAAATTGCCATAGGAAATCCACTTAGGCTCGTTTGACAAAACTACTCGTCAAGAGGTGCTTTGAGCTATGGGATTTTTTTTCGCTCTGACATGGAATGGGGGTTGGTGAGGGGTGGGTGGGGGTGGGGTTTCGATTTTGGTAAAGGGATCGTGTTGTGCTGTGTGACGCAGCTGGCGCGCGTGAGCAGCAAAAGATTTATGGCATCTTTTACGTGGCAGCTCAACTCTTTGGGGCTGGCAAAGAGTTACGGCAAGAAAATCTCATCAAATTTATTTAAATGCACATAAATCTTGCAAACAGCTGCACATACACACACACACACACACACACACACGCACGCACACACACATGCACAGATAATCTGGGCAGTGCTAAACAGATGCATTTATATAGTTAGGATAGCATTTTTCCCAAACTGTGTAAATGCGCTTAAGCGCATTGTAAACAATTATATTAGGGGGCCTGCCAACTAAACCAATAAAAATGTTAACCATTGGCGCCACTTTCTGATAATAAACAAAATGTACAGTTAGATAGTATCTGTATCTGTTAGATACAACAACAACAACAACAGCAGCAACAGCAACAACAATACCATCTTCGTCATCATCATCATCATGTGTTGAATGTTTTGCCATTTGGATTGTTTATGCATTTGCTGGCGTGAGAAATTCGCTCGTGGCCACGCCTTCGACCAGCGCCCATAAAAGTTGCGCCATAAACAAATCAAACACAACAAGAACAACAAACATACACACACAAGCACACACACACACACTCGCACACTCGCACATCAGCACAATATTTTGTGTAGCAAAATATTTGGTTTTCTGGTCATGCCGAAAAGAGCAAGGCGCCAACGCAACAAGAATTGAATTGATTTGATGCTATACTCGATATATAGACGAAAGATCCAATACTCCGTTCGGATAAGGGGTGCAGAGAGGAGGGTGGGGGGATGGCGGGTCGGGGCGGTGCGGTGGATTACCAGGAGTGTACCAGGTCCCGGTGCTCAAAGCCCCTTGAACATTTTCATTAAAACATTTTTATGATGCCTGCGTTTTTATAGCCAGTAAAACAGCAGCGGCAAAAAGAAAACAAAAAAGACCAAAATGAAAATGGAATATAAAAAAAAAGCGAAAAATGATGCGTAAAACAAAGAAAAGTGAAAAGTAGCAAAGCCAAACTAATCAGTTGATTGAAAATAAACAAGTTGGCATAATTCTACTATAAATTACACACAAGTTTATTTCAAATCTGCGTGGATATTTAAATATATCTCTAAAAATAGAGATAAAGAGAGAGAGAGAGAATATTGAAAAAAAGTTAAATAAATAATGCTTAAATTGTATATTAATATTTTACTTGAATACCATTTGAAAATTCGATTTTGAACCAACTGTCTTCAAAGCAATAATAAATTACTTTGTTTATATAATCAAAAACTAACGATTATTTTACATACGTATACATATGTACGTAGATCGGAGTGTATATGTTAATAATTAATTATAATTATTAGTTTGTTGCTGTACGATTTAAACAAATATTATTCAATTGTTTGCTGTTTGCCGAATTTCTTCATTTGGAAATGTTGGTGAAAAATTAACAAATTGTTCCTATGGCAACTGTATGATATAGTGGGCCGATCCATATATAAACCAAGTTTTGTATACATAAAACATAAACATAAACAGAAGACAGACAGACTGACACACAAATGGCTACATCGACTCGGCTAGTTAAGCTGATCAGGAATATATATGTATATTACTTAAGGGGTTGGAGCTGTCTGCTTCAATGCATTAAATGGGTTTAAGAATGTTAATAAATAATGCATAAATTGTCCACCGATTTTATTTTAAATTTAAAAATGCTTAGCTGATAGGCAGCTTAGAACAATGTTGTTGACTTATAAAAGATGACGTTTAAATAAATAAATAAATAAATAAATAAATCGATATGTGAATAGACTTTTATTTCGGTTGTACTTAATTCAGTGATTATTTTAGCTGGCCTTTAAAATAGAAGCGCCGTCAACTGATTGACAAAAGTTTTGTGATACTTTCTACCCCCTGCGATGCAAGGAACACTGAGCCACACAATAATGATTGGGGCTGCTGCTGCAGGCAGAGACAGGGAGACAGGGAGGCAGAGGCAGGGAACGGAGCACCCTTTTATATGTAGCAATGAGGCTACGCGGGGCAGGCACATCAAAAGTATCTGGGTTTGCTATATAATAGTCGTTGTACTTCTAAAAGTTTGCGAATTGAATTTGCCACACGACTATGCCACACGCGGCTCACCAAATTTCGCACAATTTTGCGTGCGAAGCGGCCGTGTAATGATGCCATGTGCCCTTAGCGGCGTGGGCGTGTGTGTGAGTATCAAGGGGGCGTGGCAGTGTCAAAGCATGTCAAAGTGCCGCATACAAATCGCAAGAGGGTGGGGGCAGAGTGGGTGGAGGGGGGGTGGGGCGATGGGTGCGTTGCCTTTGCAATGAGCCCAATAAAGTCAACATGAGGTCTGCTAGCCGAATGCGGTGGTAAAAAAGCAGCAGCAGCAGATGGAGACGTAGAAGGGGGGGCAGTAGAAGGAGGTAAAGATATAGCGTCTAGGCACACACACACACTTAGAGAAAAGCGATGTTCGAAGCTCAAAAAATTCCTTAATTATTGCCAGCTAAAAAAAAAGGAAACATTTTCGCTTATTATTTCAAATGTCAAATTTTGGATTGAGTTTCAATTTAAGAACTTGGCTATATTAAATGTGATCTAAAATTTGAATAAATATGAATCTTGTGAGGAATGCAACATTTTATAATTGAGAAAAATTAGAAATAAAAATATTTTCAGATTTTAAATGACAAAAATCGTTCCTCTGAAATATTTTTTGTTTTAGAATTTTAAAAAAAATAATAAGAATCTTTAATTTTTGATCTTGATAATAAAAATGCACGTTTTTTTTTGTTAGTGGAAGCACACAGGGGGCAGACAATGAGGCAAGCGACAAGCGGCACGCCCTTAACCAGCAGGCAAACTTTGGCAAGCTCACGTCCCCCTCCCCCTCCTCCTCTTCCCACCCCCTCTCCACTCACCATTCCACACTCCTCCATACCCAAGCGGAGAGCTTGAGAGTCACTCCCCAAACGCAATTCAATTCAACTATTACAGAGTCCATTGTGTGCGCCTGATTTTTGATTATCGTGCGTTGCGCGAGGCACAAGAGTCACGTCATGGGCCCTTTGGGCTGTGGCTTAATCGAAGATGCCGCCAGACAGTGACTACGCCACAGAAGCTGCCACACAGTAGTAGATGTGTATGTGTGTGTCGCATCATCAAAGTCAATTGTGTGGAAAACTGGGTAGAAGAAAAGCGCGTAAAACATATTACGCAGATTGTATTGATTTCTTATTATTTTGTCGCGACACGATTGCCTTGCCTCCCGTTCGCCGTTCGCCGTTCGCCATTCGCCGTTCGCCGTTTGATGCTTAGATTTATGGGGCAAGTGAATTGGCCCACAAGCTCGCTCCAAAATCCCGATGAGCACTCAATGTGTGGCTTTATGAGCGGATTGTGGATGTGGTTGCGGCTTGCGACATCGCACCGATGCCCCAGCTATTGTGTAAGTGCTAGTATGTGTGTCCTCATGCCCCATTTCGTGCAATCAATCGATTGCTCAGCAGTGTGGCATAAATCCACTTAGCCCCATCGATAGACAAACCGAGTAGATGACAAACAGCAACATGCAACTTCATCTTCAAATTGGAACTGCTTAAGTCAATTGTTTCTTTAGAAGATGCTGCTTGAATTAAGCTGCGCTGTAAACTTAAAATTTAATATTATTCAATAATCTTGTCAACTTGAAAAAGGTTATGAATAAAAATCTGAAATCTGAATATTCTTTTTTATTTTAATATTTATTAAAATATTGCATTTAAAGCAAAGAAGCTAAATTTTTTAAGTGTTTTTAAAACTTATTTTGCAATTGGATAAAAATCACCAAGCTGAATAAACATTTTTATCAATGCCAATCTTGTGATGAATAAAAATTGTTTAAACAACGACAGTTCTTAAGTTCTTTAAGCTTGTTTTTAAATATTTTAATTGCCAAAATCAATACATAAATCTAAGGCATATTTGAAACTTTCAAACTGCGCTAACTAAATTTGGGTTAATTTATAATATTTCTTTCGATAATCGATGAATAAATTGAGGTGAATTGTAAGACATCTCCAACTCAATTAGCAATTGTTGATCAATTTTTTAAATATATAAAAACAACAAAACAAACAAAACATTAAACGCATTTAAAAAAGTCAACAATTTTAATCTTGTTCGAAGTTGTTCTTTGTAAGTTGTTAGTTGTTGCTCTCCTCCATTTTCCCCGCTCCATAGTTGTCTGTACACACGCCAAAAATCAACAGCAACAACAACAACAACAACAATGACGACAAAGAGACTCGAAATGTATACGAAACAAGAAACCAACAAAAAACCATTTTGGCCAAAGACGCGCGGTGCGCATTGCAACCCGCAGATTGCCACGGTTTCCATTCCCATTCCACATATAGCCTACTTCTCCTTCCCCTTCCCCTTCCCCTTCCCCTTCTCCTCATCCTACTCATCCTCCTCGTTCTCCTGCTAGTGGTGCTACTGCTCCTGCTCCTCCCCTTGTCAATGCCGTTGCCCTTCCCCCTGCACAGCTCATCATTCTTCGCTTGATGATTTTGTATTTTTGTAACAGCCGCAGCAACAACAGCAACAGCAACAACAACAACAACTCTAGCCGCCATTTTGCGCGCTGCTTGCGTCTATGTGTGTGTGTGTGTGTGTGTTGGTGTGTGTGCGTGTGTGTCTTTATACAAAGTAGCCAGCGAGCACCCCAAAAACAGGAAAAAAGAAAAATACGCGCGCCCCGCTTCGATTTCATTTAGTTGTTGCTGTTGTTGTTGCTGTTGTTGTTGTGCGGCTGTTGAAGAGCTCGTTCTAACAAGCATAAACCACCGCGTGGCTCTCACGCTGAGTTCTGCAGACGTTGCATGTGTGTGTGTGAGTGTGTGTGTGTGTGTGCGTGTGTAAGGGAGAGAGAGAGAGAGAGATTGAAGAGTGTGAGTGAGTGTGTGGATGGCCGCGCGTTTTTGGTTGGTGACGGCGTGCCACAGATGATCATCAACAAAAACAACAACAATAACAACAATATCAGGGAGCATCAAGAGTATCGCCAGCCGCCGTTGCAACGATGGTGGAACGGTGCTGGTGCTGGTGGTGGTGATGATTTTGGTGATGGTGGTGCGACTGCTGCCTCGGCTTGTGCTGCTGATTGTGGATTGTGGAGGTAGCTGCCGCCGCGTGTCATTATGTGTGTGGCATGTGTGCATATGCCCAGATAGTGTTGATAATAACAATAGCAGAGTCTGCTCATCAAAGTCAAGAATGCCAAATACATATAAATATATATGTATATATTTATATGTATATATATATAAATATGTATTTTATGTACAAAACAAACACAGCATGTGATAATATGGCGTCATTATTAATTTTGAACAACAACTTTCCATTTTGATAGCTGTGCACAACAACTTTCTTGCTTTTGAGTGTCAATTCTTTGCAGGCATCAGAAAATATATAGTCCAAACATATAGATTTCGATTAGCAGGCTTGACATAATCAAACGACAACTTTTTATACAACATTTACATTTAATACAATTAGACTAATGTGATTGAATTTGTAGATCTTGTTTTAATTCAATTCTCCATATTCTTAATTCTTAAGATCGGATTATAAATAGATAAAATGTGTAGAGGTTTCATACTTATTTGGTTACTAATAGAAAAATGCTCAATTTACGCATTAATATTGACTTGGATTGCAGTGTAAAATTATCACGTAAATTGTATGTTTTTCATTTAAGTTTTATTTTCAATTAAGATATGGCTACATTTAATATGTAGTTTGTAAATGATGTAAGTTTGTAAATGAACAAGCAACTAATTACTTTCTTTCTTTATTTTTGCCAGTAGAATATAATAATTTAATAATAACCTTTACGAATTCTGTTAAAGGCGAACCAGCTGATTACTCTGTTCAAGATCTCTTCTCTGAACAAACTATGCAACATAACAAATTTCCATTGTTTATTATCTAATCTATAAAATTGCTATTTTTGGTTAAGTACTCATCATGAACAATAAGCCAACACCTGGCACAAGTTGATTTGAGTTCGATTCATATATATATATATATATACATACATGGACATAGTTTCGTAGTTGTATACATATGTATAATATTGTAATACCCTATTAGAATTGCCCTAAAACCTCATCAGTTTTGGGGTGTGACCGTAAAGCTGCTGTTCTCCTGTTGTTGCCACACAGTTATTCAGTTTTGTTGGGTGCTCGAATCTACCCGTTGCTGGAGAGTGAAGTGTTTGGGCGTGCAGCTCTTCAGCACTTCAGCTGCCTTTCTGTCTGGTAGTGCTACTGCTGATGCTACTGCTATTGCCATGCCATGCCACACCTACCCCCTACCCCTACTCCTCAAGAGCAGCCCCTGTGCACAGCTTGTAGTCGTCTATATATATATATATATATATATATATGTGTGTGTGTTTATGTCGCATAATCGCAGCAAAGGTATATGAGACTTTCAATAAAAGGGCGCGTTTACAAATATTTGCCGTTGCATCCGTTGCAGCGAAAAGGACATTAATTTTTTTGTTCCCTCTATTTAGTTGTTTTTTTTTTTCTTCTTTTTTTTTTTTAGATATATATTGCATCGGCAACATAATTCTTAGTAGCATATACGACAAAGGGATAACATTGCATTTGTTGTCAGCCCAAAAACTGTCACAGCTCGCCAAAGGATCACATTTTCATTCAGCAGTTTTCATTGATTCCGACGCCCGAGGACGACTCGGGAATCGAGGCCCGAACCCCTCTAGAACAATGGACGCATTCGAATAGAAGGAAAATGTTGACAAGACACATTTTTCAACCAAATGCCAACAATGTTTGGCGTTTTCAAACATTTTATAGCGACAACAACAGCAACAACAACAAATGGCCAAAGTCAACAATGTCCTTACGCGTTAGAAGCATTTGCTCTGTATACACGATCAGCCCCCTTTTGTTGTCAGCGCCCAGTTGAGTTTAGTCAGACAATGCGGAGACGAAGATGTGATGTCTTCGTTTATGTCTTACCTACACAGCTACACAGCTACACAGTATCCTGCGTCCTGCGTCCTGCGTCCTGCGTATTGCGTATTGCGTACTGTGTCCTTTGTCAATTTGCTTGCGCTGCCGCTTTTGTCACGTCAACGTCGCTTTTGTCTCTGGCCAAAGTCAATAGATTTCCAAAAGCCGTTAACAGTTTTATCTGCTGCTCCTGCTCCTTGCCTGTTTGTAGTTTGATTTACGTTATTTACGACATCGTCGACATCTCCCGTTTCTGATGTGTTCATTTACACATCTCGATTCAAAACACACAAAAATACACAGTAAATACAAATACAGATCACTCAAGTAGCTAGTTAAATTACGCATTTGAATGCACAACTGTTTTATTGACTGTACAAGTGCATATTTCCACGAAGCTGCTCTATTATTTCTACAACAATATATTTTAAAGTAGTGTTTTTTCATTTGTTGCTTATAAAGAATTGTTCTTATGTCTTTTTATCACAGATTTGGCATGTCCACAAAAAATAAAAAATAAAATACGAATGCTGCCAAAACCACCAAATAAACTTTGTCATTTTCGGTGGCAATATAAAAAAGTTGTACATAAATTATATCTTTCGACTGTATGTCGAATATTTAATACACTCACAAATTATCCATCTCAATTATCGGATTGTGAATAATATATCTGTTTATATGCAAAAATATCTTTGTTAAATATTTAGTTATACATTTGAACTTCATGTATATATTTGCACAATTCATAATTTAAAATTTACAATTGAGAAAATGTTCCCTAAAGAATATACCATATAATTGCAATATTTGTAGACTTAGTTTAAGGCATTACATATTCAATGTTGAACTGATTCAACTCGCAGAAAGTGTATGCAAAATAAAAAAAAAAAAAATAAATGGAAAATTATTAGCTCAAGATTTATGCGTTTCAGAATATATATCTGAGTGCACACGCTCGCATAATATACATACATAATATATATATATATATACTGTATATATATGTATGTATTATTTTGTTTATTTCGTTGTTTTTTTCCATAGATTTATAGCATGGCCATTTTGCGGGGCGGCGCTTTAAATTGTGGCCGCATTTTGGCGAGCCACAAATATTGAATAATAATATATAGATATGGAGATATATATATATGCGTGCTATATAACACTAAATCATGTCATATTTTATATATATATATATATATAGTTGCGCAAGGGGACCAAGTTGGAAATTAATGACCAAACAAATCATTCACAATTGTGTTGTGTATTCTTGAATATATTCTTGAATAATTCACTTGCTATGGTTTTTTTTTTTTGGGGTTTTGGTTTTTTGTTACGTTTTTCGTATTCACCATGAGAATTGCGAATCCAAATCCGAATCCGATTTTGATTGCGATTCCCACGCCCCATTTGCCAGATCGGTTTTGCACTGGGAGACAATGGGACTTTGATTTGCTTTAAATTGAGTCCGACTACCAAATGCCAAATGTTTTGTAAACATTTTTCCAAAAACATGTCAATGGCTGACCCATGGACAGCCCAACCCATTGTTGACCCGGGTCCTGGCCAGTTGACCTGCCGCTTTTTTGTCTGACCCGCTTGCCATTATGTTTTTGTTTTTCTTCCTTTTTTTTCTCATTCTTTTTGGCGGCGGCACACATGAAACTCAAATTGACTTGTTACAATTTTGTTGCTGGTGTCTCAATGTCTGGGCCGGGCACTCAATTTCAACGGAATCACACCTTGGCTAGGACCAGAAGCAGGACCAGAAGCAGGAGCAGGAGCAGGAGCAGAGGCTGTGGCTGTGGCTGTTGTGCAGGTGGAGAAAAGGCAGCTAATTTATTGTGGCGGCAACTCTCTCAGTACTTTCTTTCATTCGGGCGTGCAACAAATTGTGTTGCACAATCGCAAGAAAGGTCCACACATGTTCCACATGGCATTTCTATTATCTCGTACACTTTCTTTAAATTAGTTAGTTTGTGTTTATATTTTTTTTTTCAGGAATCGACATAGAAAGTCATAACAAAAGTCTTAATGGACTGACCCAGCCGAGTTTTGTATCAACTGAGTTGGTATTTCAATTGTAGTCACATTCTTCATATACAAATGCTGTTGTAGCTGACAATTCCTACAGCAAAATGAAAATAATTTTGACGATGGGTCAGAAACTTTCCAAATTCTCAACATTATAACGATTTTAAAAAGCAATCAATTTATATATATATATATATATACTTATATTTAATAAGATTGAAATAGTCTCTGCACATGTTTTGCTCATTGACACATTTTCTTTCCATTTTGAAATTCGCTTCATTTACGGCGCCTGCCAGGGAAAACTGGGCTAGAAAGGCTTAAAGCGCCAGCTGATTTATGGGCTCGCTGCCAGGTATTTGTGAAGTTGTATTAATGAGGCGACTGTCTGTCCAATGCCCGCCACTTGCCACCCGATAACTGTTAACTGCCACCTTGCCACCTTGCCACTCGCCACTTGCCACCCACCAGTTGTCACTTAGCATAAAGAAACAATTAAAAAATTGCCCAAAAGCCAAAATGCTTTTGGGGGTAGCCGCATAGCAGCCAGATAGAGAGACAGATGAAGAAAGATACAGATGGAAACTGATAGACAGAGAGAGAGAGAGAGAGAGAGAGAGAGCGACAGAGAGAGAGAGAGAGAGATGGAGAGATGGAGAAAGAGAGAGAATGAGTTGGGAATTAAGTGCACCCGATGGTGGCATTTGCCAGGCGCAAAAGCGCGAAACTCATTAACTTGTGTCAGGCGCAGCAGAGCTCCCCAAGAAACCGTTGCTGGCGGTTGGGGAGTGGGGTGGCCACCCCACCAGCCTTGAAGGAAAAGTGCGAAAATTATCATTATCACCAATCCGGCTAAAACAAGCAGTTGTAGCAGAGAGAAAGCAACCCGCCCACCATTGTTGCGCTTAATTAACAAGCCGGCTTGTGGGCCTCTTGTATGCTGGGTGGTGGTGGTGGTGTTGTTGTTGGTGGGGATGGGAATGCGTGCCTGGGTTTCATGGTCTGGTATCTGGGATCTGGGGTTGGAGATTGTTGTAAACGCAAAGTACTAATCATGAAAATTAAAAATAATTAAAACTTTTCTTTCAATTTGGAAGGCCCTTCCTTTTGCCTTTTTGTCAAGTGAATTTCCTTGGAGGCCATAAAACGTTGCCGGAAATGTTGATAAAGTGCCCGAACGCACAATGGGCCCACTGAGCGATACGGGAATCGGCAGGAGGGGGGGAGGGGGGTTTTGGGTAATGGCCGCCGCGGTTAAATGGCGCTCCAGCGATTTTAATCACAATTTACGCGCATCGTTTTTAAAGGGTTATTCACATTGTGAAACGTGCATTCTCGTAAATTATCACAGCAAGTGGCAGAAAGTTGGAAAAGGGAGTTGGGGGTGGTGAGGTCGAGAGGACGAGAGGACGAGAGGACGAGAGGGGTTCTTGGCCTTTATGGGTTATGGTGCATTTGTGTGCGTGAGTTTGTTTAGCAAACATGTTGTTGCGGCAGGATTAGCGCAGCTAAGCCGCAGGCAGGTTAAGACGCATAAGCGGCCTAAATGAAATGTCCCCCAGGATCAGTTGTTCCCAACTGCCACGCTGGCACACTGGCTCTCTGGCTCGTCCTGTTGCCTGTTGCCTGTCATCTATGCCGACCAAAATGCTGAAAATGCCTGCTGGCCGATATTCATTCATGGGAAATCAGTGTCGTCACTGCCTAATCGCATCGTAATCGGCTGGGTAATCAATCTGCTTGCTTGCTTGCTTGCTTGCAACTTGCCTCCGCTGCATTGACACAGGTTGTGTCACCATGCGACTTTCCCATGAAGATGATGTTTTGCTGGTGGCGGTGTCAGTGTCCTTTTTGCCGCCGTTATCTGTGCGAAACAGAACTGAGCCGCTTGCGCACGACTAGCTGCATTGTCCTTTTCCTAGCCGATTCCTTGAGCTACGCATGCAAGATGATGCATTATGCACTTCCGACTTCCAACTGCCGACTTCGACAACGATTCTCATCGCATTGCAGTAATCCGCTTAGCCAAGTGTCTTTGCCAACATGCTGCACTCAGCAAAAAAAAAAAATAATGCTAACAAAGTCACCAATTTTTCAAATAGTTTTTGAGAAAAGTAGCAAATCTTTGCCTTAAAGAAAATAAAAATATGCTAAATTGAAATAAGATATTTCTGCACTTAAATGCAAGCTCTTTTTGGACCAATCTTTGAATTCATATCATTCCAGATAGTAATATATTAATATAGAATAATAAATTAAAGGTTTTTTTGTCTGCCAATAAAATTTAGTTGGGCATTGGGCATATTTGTTTTTCTGAGTGTACTGATAACTGGCTCCTGTATATGCCTATTGTCTTGGCCAGGCTCCATTTGAGTTTGACATTTGCATTGTATTTTCACTCGGTGTGTGTGTGTGTGTGTGTGTGTGTGTGTGTGTGGTTGTGTGTTGGTTTAATGCATTTTAGCAAATGCGCTTGACAGCTGAGGCCGGATCAATGTCAGCATTCAATCATCTTTGACTAGATTCGCTGCATTTGGGTTCTCAAACAGCTGACAAGCGCACAACTCTCTTACTCAATGCTTCCCCTGCCACTGCCACTGCCACTGCCACAGCCAATGCCAATGCCACTGCCACAGCCACTGCCACTACTCGTGTGGCTCTTCCGTTTTGTTAACCGCTCTGACCGCTTTGGAAGCAGCTAATTATGTAATTATGTTGTCACGAAATTCGCCGGCACTTTTTTGGCCGCGCCAGTGCTGCTAAACGTTGCTCCCGCCACTTCGGAACTGGCTAATCAATTTTATGTTCTATGTTTTTTTTTATGTTGTTCGTTGTTTTGTGCTTTCTCAAACACCCCCACTTCTCCACTGTCCACAGTCCGGTCTCTGGTCTTCCGTTGCGGTTGACCAACTCGCTGGCCATTCACTTGGAACTCGACATCTTTAGCGGGGCATCCTGTGAGAAGTGAGAAGCATGCAGCGAAGCATGCACCAAGCCCGGCATAGCGCACCCTAATGCACATTAAAAACAAAAATACAACAACAACATAAGAAATGGGCGTGGCCGAGCTTAAGAGAGCTGACAAACAGCTGTCGACATTTTGCAGTTAAGTTAACTATATATTAAGTTAACTATAAATATACTTTTGGCAAGTGTTTAACAACTTGTTCTATTGGTTTGAATATTGATTAATATTAGATATCATTTTTGGTGTTTCACTTGATCGGAAGTATATATAATATATGACAATTAAATGGTCTCAGTTCTCAACAGATGAATTTTTGGCTGAAAATATAATTGCACTCATTTCAATCATATTTTCAGCTAACTGGCAAACTGTGAATAGTTTCTGCCTTGTAATTAGATGTCTGCTTTCATTATAGACTCAATTAGTGAAATTTGAGTAGCTGTCTGGCTGAATATTTGGCAGTTAATTATGCTACTTATATATTGAATAAAATATACAATACATAATAAATACATTTGCACAAATTGTATGACCCTAAATCACATTTTCAATAATATTAGTACATTTTATTTATATCATTTTTAATGGGGCATATTTAAGAGCCATTCGCTTTTCGTATTTACAATTTATACTAAATTTAAGTTGGCCTTCTTTGAGCCTGTTGTGATTATCAGTTATTTTATCCCATTTAACCAACTATTACTCTGATTTCCATATACTTTTCTCCAGCTTGTTCCATTCTAAGCTATTCTGGCAGTGGTCATTAAGCTATTCTTGGAGCAAATATGACAAATCCATTGGACCCTTATTTGAATGGTTCCATTTTTAATAATTAGGCGTATTTATGTATGGAATACTATTCCAGACAACTTTGTCTTCATTTATGACTATGAATAGAGTGGTTTATAGCGTCGCCCATTAATAAGATAAAATGCAGTAAGTTTCTCTTTGGGCTTCTTCTTGCACAGTAGTTGTTGTTGTTGTTGTTGTTGTTGTTGCTGTTGTTGCTGTTGTTGTTTGCGCTGAGTTAAGTGTTGCCCTTTGTTTGGCTTCATGTCGCGTTTCGCTGCTGCTGCTGTAACTGCATTTTGACATTTTGACGAAGAGGAAATGTCACGTCACGTCGTGTTTTGCCGCACACCTCCAATTTCCGGTTGAGTGAGCTGCCGCCGTTGCTGTTGCCGTTGCCGTTGCTGTTGCTGTTGCCGTTGCCAGCCAGACCAACGTTGCGTAGGTGAGCAGTTAACCCAAACTCTGTTAGCTCTCTCTCTCTCTCTCTCTCTCTCTCTTTCTGTGCAACTGCAACTCCAAATGCAACTCCAAATGCAACTCCAAATGCAACTGCAAATGCAATCAAAAATTTGCACGCACGCACGCACAATGCTGAAAACTCATGTCTCTCTGCTGTACTTAGTCGCTGCCCCAAACCCGGCCAGGCAGTTGGTCTCTGGGCTGCTCGGTTTTGCTGGGTTGGTCTATTGGTTAGCATTTCTGGTCGTTTTGCGGATGCGGATGCGGATGCATAGAGACAGACGCATGGACACCACGCTTTGTGGTATAGCCGTTGTCTGATTGGGACCGTACCCCCACCACCCCACCCCCCTCTCAGTCTTTCCCTCTCTCTGTATCTTGTAGGGGCATGCAACAGCATTTAGAAGTTGGGTTAGTTGTTGGCGTTGCAAGTGTGGTTGCAGCAGAAGCAGCTGAACGTCAACAATAGCTTAACAAAAACAAGACTCAATTTGAAATCATTAGTGAAATATCGTTGCATGTTGAGAAGAAGCATTTGGTTATTTGCTTGAGTTTCGCCGAGAAAAAAACTTGAAGAAGTTTTCGCTGGCGCCATCTGGTGCGGCACACTTGTAACACATTCCAAGCTGTTTTTTATGCTGGCAGCTGGCAACAAAAAGCACCAAGTTACAGTCCAAGCTGTGTTAGCACTAAGCCACAGCAAGCAGCTAATTTCAAAATATATTTATTACATTTGTACACAATAAATGTGTTTGATACAATTAAAATCCATTTAATGTGGCTTTAAAAGTCGCAAGGAAAACGGAGCTGGCAACGCCATCTGGCGGCAGTTGCCAGCAAGCACAAGCATTTTTATTTAAAATGGCGAAAGCTTTGGCGCCATGGCGCTCGCCGCTTGGCTTAAAAAGCGAAAGGGTTGCTGCTGCCTGTTTGGTGTCGCCTTTGTATTTTGTATTTTGTATTTTGTTGCCCGCCGTTTAAACTGAAAAGTTTCAAGGCACAAGGCTGCATGGACGGTGGACTAATTGGGGTATTGCCACTGCGGGTGGCACTCAATTTATATGTTGCAGTTTGTGCAGTTTGCGTCTGACTAAATTGCTTTTGATGTTCAATTTGCATATTAAGCGCAAATTATCGAATTTGGAATCTGGCTGAGAATAAAAAGCTATTGTATATTTATAGTTTCCATAATTATGCACAATGGCACATTGTGTGGCCAATGTTTGAGTGACCCAAAAGTATCCCAGGCAACGTATCCCAGGTGTTTCTAAAGCGTCATTCGTTCCAATACGGATGCACTTACCCCAAATGGAAAGGATATCAGTTGACATCCCCTTTTTTTTTATAGCATTATAACTATTCAATCTGTTGAGCATATATATTCTGATAATTCTCAGCAATTGGGTATTTTTTGTTGTTGTTGCATTAACAAAAGAGAAGCTTACAAATTGTAGGGTATATTTTCCGAACTCTTAGCTTAAATATATCCATACATATATATTACAAAGTTAGTCTTAGTTATTTATTTTGTATAAATAAAAATGCAGAATAAATTAATTTAATTTATTTATTTATATTTAGTTTTCTTTTACATACATAATTTTTAAGTGAGCTAAAATAAAATCAAATTTAGCAAAACACTTTAAATTAAATTTACAAATTAAATTTGATACAATTCTAATACAAAAATAGACAAATATTTGAAGGAATCATTTGTGTTCGTAGATCCAAAGCTCAGCTCAATGCCCACTAGTGGACGCCACTGGATTTTGATAGCGTGTGCAGCGCTTTAATGAAACTACTCGTGGCAAGGATTTAGTGGAGTGCCTTGGAAGAGGAACTGGAAGGGGCTATAATGTCTGCAGAAAGGCCAATCAGTTAGTCAGTTAGACCGTGCTGTAGTCTCTACTGGCTGAGTTTAGAATCGATTTGTATACAACAACAACAACAACAACAACAACAACAACAACAACAACAACAACCTCGTGTGTGTAGTGAAAATACTTTAGCAACTTTTAGAGCAGGACGCAAAGGCAAGGTTGCTGCCTCGTGCATTACTGATGTACTCGTATGTGTCCATACATATATCTATATATATATATATATATATATGTGTGTGTGTGTGTGTGTGTGTGTGTTGGTTTGCTCATTAAATAAAAGCAGAGTCCCTTGCAGCGGGATTTAAAAAGGAAGCGAACGCAGGGATTGGCTTTTTAATGCCACTTGGTTTTTTGCCTTGCTTACTGCTGTCAGTTGCCTTCTGCCTGCTGACTGCTGCCTGCTGCCAGCAAGGAGCAGACAAGTGAGCCACCCAAAAAGTGAACACAAGCCACTCATTTACTCGTCTCGTCTCTCACTCTCACTCCCTCTCTCTCGCTCTCTCTCTCTCTCTCTCTCTCTCTCTCTCAATCCACCAGACGTTTTTTTTTTGCGCTTTTGCGAATTACATGCATTAATTTTCTTTTGTAACCCTTCTTTGTATTTAGCATATGTTGTGCGTGTGTGTCTGTGTGTGTGCGAGTGTGTGTGAGTGTGTGTATGTCAATTTCAGCATGTGTGTGTGTGAGACTATTTAATGAATTGTTACACATGTTTCGAACAGCAATAATAGCAACAAAGTGCGCTGCTTTGTCTGCTCATTATGTCGATATTGTTCAGCGCCGTTTTTTAATTGCAAGAGTTTCAAATAAGTTGAACAACAACAACAACAACAAAAGTGAAAGAAAAAGGAAAAAATGACTGACAGTGAAAAAATGCTTTAATTGGCACAGCCTGGGATACTCTTGCTTTGATTCTATTTGAGTTTGGGTCCACAAGAAATCCAGGCATATTCACATTTTCTATGTTTAAAACATGATTTGAATTTTATTTTTAAAGAATTTACTTTTTAGATTGAAATGAACCGAAAATCTGTCGACATTCTGTGCATATATAATATATATATTTGGCTAAATTATATTCGCAGGATCTACGGTCAACTCACTGATGTAGCGAAAAGACTTTCGCCTGAGGTAAATTTCATATGCTGCGTTCGGGCTGTAAAGTTTTCAAATTAGTTGTGCAACTTGTTGTGCAGGCAACTTCAAAGGAATCCCAATAGGAGATCCGGAGATCCGCTTCCGCAGGCAGCTCTGAAATTTAAGACTGGACGCGCCACGTGCGCCTTGTGTGGTCGCTGTTGGTAATCGACTGGTATTGTCAGTGCGACAGGATCGGGTAAGGCTATTGATCACACGATGTCCGCATTGTATTTGTTGTTGTTTGCTGGCATTGGGAGTCAAGTGGCCACTTGAAGCCGCCAAGCTGTCTGGGCCGGCTGCACTCATGTCAGCTGACAAATGTCTCGCCATCGCAGTCGATCTTCTGAAGTAAGTGTGCATAAATCTGCTTCCGGCCTTTTGAGAGTGGCGGTCAACCAACAAACATTGGCCGGCCCACTTGACCAGGACCCGGCTCAGTTGGGAGCCGGCTACTGCGAATGATGCGGGTCTCACGCCAGACTCTCTGGCGGCATCGGAACTTTGCCTATCCAATTTCAAATCTGTTGATGGAGATCCTCTCGCTTCTTGCTTATCTGTTGTTTTTGGGCTGGTTGTGCTATATATATATATATATATATATATATAGGAGCGAGCTGTAAATGTCAAATGTCGTAAATGTCTCCAACTGCCGATAGATCTGCAATATGATTTATGTACCGATGGCGGGATTAGGGGGTTGTCTAATGGAGAGTGTCGCAGACTGAGTCGTTAACCAACTAATGATTCCCACTTTGCTTAAGGAGTCAAATGAGAGCGTACGCATTTGAAGCATTTAAGCGACAAAAATTGATCATTGATTTACATATATTTTGTATTCCAACATTCCCATCTCATCCCCGTGTAAAGTCAAACAAGATGAATAAACCAAACCAGAAATGAAATTCAATATTTTAATTTATTTCGTATATCAATTAAATAAATGTCTCGCATTCAGTTGCCCATACAGAGACTTAAGCACAAAGAACACCGCAATATAATTGTTTAATTACGATTGTACAAATAACAAATAACAAATAACAAATAACAAACGCAGTCAGCTTGTTAAAATTGTATCAAATTGCATTTATTACTTTGACGAACCACATTTTATGGCTTGTTCGCATATTTTTCAATATTTCAATATGTTCTTGCATTTTCAAAAGTATTTCTCTGCAGATTATTCATTTATTTCTGATGGTTCTGTGCAAAAGTATGTACGACTCCATAAAGTATATATGTATATATTCGTGATCGGATTGCTTGAACACGTGGAACTCAGAGACTATTGCAACTAGTTATTTATTTAGTTTGCTTTCTTCTTAGTTCTGGCTTTATTTGTAACTTAAAATCAGCCCTCTGACAACTGAGCACATAAAACTTCAAGCGGCTTCGGCAAGACACCAAAGCATCTGCACAAACATAATTAATGAGCAAACAGACAAAGCACACACACTCACACACACTCACACACACACTCACAGACGCATACACACACTTATGCATACATGCTGACAATTTCCCCCCCTTTCGCTGAAAAACTTAATTTTAAATTGTTTAGATTAAAAGCCTCATAGTTTAGTGTTCCGTTCAAACATACAGACATACATGGAGACATACATACATACATACATTCACATATGCAACATACATGGATGGACTTTTTGGGTGGGCTTAAACTAGAGTAGGGCAACAGGGGTAGGAGAGAGGGAGAGGTGAGTGACAAGTGAGACAACTGAGACGACGCTTCGGCAAGAGGAGTTGTCTCGCGCCTTGTCACTTTTGACAAATTATCAGCGTCATTGGCAACGACTTTGATGGGTTGTTGGCTGTTTGCTGAATTTGAAAGTTAACCCGCCTGATTAATGCGATAGTTTGCCCAGAAAGCCTCTTCAGCTTGTGGCGTGAAATTAATTAAAAATATTTTCAAGCAACCCAAAACATATAAAAACAAACAACAAAAAAAAAAAAAATGTACAGAAACTTCGCCCTCAACCAAACACTGCACTGAGTCTTAGCTGAGGAGTCGATAATGGCATTAGGCAACAATAAGGAGCAGCAAAAATATATCCTGACAGTATGTCAGCAGCCCAACGGCTCTTTTTTTTTATTATTATGAAACAAACATATTGCTCGACTATTTGTTTTCAATTGATGAAATTTGGAACAAATTCCACGTATTCCTCCGTGTGCCAAAATTGTAACAACTGCCGATCGAGTCTACATCTTGTTTAAACAGCAACAACAGGGACAGGAAGCCAAAAAAAAAAAGGTACAGCAGGACAACCACTACCCCTGGCTCAGAGAGTGCCAACAAAGACAGATGAAATTTAATAACACTAATAAAGCTATGAGCCCAAAACACACGGGCCAACAACAAGACGTTTTTGGCGCAGGCCTATAATAAATCAATTAACGTACGATCAATGGCCATTCCAACAACAACAACGACAACAACAGCAGCAGCAACAACATTAACTGTTAGATTAGTAGGGAGCAAGGGGCTCAGTTCGAGGCTGAGCAGCGTTCGTATTTATTGTTTACAGTTCCGGCTGGACGAGCGTGCAAAGGATGCGCAACGCCGCGAATGAACCGTGACAGAGAAACTGAGCCAAAAGAAAATGACAGACAGACAGACAGAGAGAGAGAGTGAGAGAGAGAGAGAGGGGCAGTCTCTAAGGATTATATTGTAGATCAGAGTGTGTCTGTGTGTGTGTGTGTGTGTGGCAGTTTTTGGTGGGGCTCTGGCAGAGGAAATGGCATGCGCCAAACGTTGTTGCGCACGCGTCTCGATGAGTTTCAATTAGCGCCCCACGTCTCGGCATCAGCTTACTCCTTTGTTGATCCCTTTTTGGTGCAACAACATCTGGCGCATGTGCATGCAGCGCACATGTATCCTGTGGCACCCACACACGACGCAGGCGGCAATCGTGCCCCGAGCCCTGCTAATTGTTTGTTAAGGCTAAAGGTTAAATGGTTAAGTTGTAAACTGTTTTGTATCCAATGCTATTTCCTTCCATCTTTATTATGCCGCGCTAGTTTATTGATATTGTTGCAATAACAATAACATTTATCTCCCCATTTCAGTTGCCTTCGGCTAAACGATTTGCAGGTTTTCATCTACAATAATTGCAGTTCAAAAGTGTGCAAAGAAATTTCATTGTTACATTTCGAAGAAATAACAACTAAGAATCGATCGATCTTCTAATATCAAAATAGTAAAAGCAAATCAAAATAAGTTTGAATTTTTAGCTGATTTATTGCATTTTCATTTTAATATAATTGATTAAAAGGATAAATAAGATATACAAATATGAATACTAATTGAGGAATTAACATTCTCAAATCAATCAAATCTTTTTAATATATATTAATAATATATGATAGATCTTTATGATATACTTATGTATAAAATACATACATATGTACATAATTCTATATATTCATAAGCTGGAAATTTGGATAGTTAATTAGTCCACGCATTCCCATTCCCTAAAAGAAATGCACTTATTTCCAGTGAATTCTTCTGCTGCCTAAATTTGGGTGCAATATGCTGAGCAAAACGTGTTGCATACTTTTAAGCGATTTGGGAATCAACAAATCGACTGCGAATGTTAACGAACTGTAGATGGCGACACTTAGCACTGCTTTATGTTCACACGATCGGAGCTCACGGAGCAATGGAAAAGTGCGATAATTCTGTCACAAATCTTGCCAAATAGTTAGTATAGTTGGCTCCCAACTGGCTGGGTAAAGTTTGTGCACAAAATTGCCTATTGTTTTTCAAAGTGGTTAATTAAAGTCCGCAAGAATGGAAATTTTGGACAGACGGTGAATCGGCCACATGCACACACAGAAAGAGTCTCACAAAGAGATAATTCAAACAATCGCCACACTAATACAACTAACGAAGTGGACACTGCCAGTGCCAGTGGCCCAATGTGAACACACTACCACAATACGACGACGATGGCAACCATGCTGCACTCCACTGAGGAGTTTTGTACTCCGTTTGCCGTTTGCTAGAGCCATATGCAAAGTGCCGAGGGGCTCGGACTGAAAGCAAAAGTGAAACTATATGTACCCAGTGGCAGGGGCAGACGGTGTGGATGGGGCCAGTGGGATAATGGTGGGCTGGATGGGTGCGTCGCGTTGTTGGTGGCCAACTGGAACACACACAAAGTGCGATGGCACACAACACACAAAAACGGAGGCAAAATATGGTCAGGAGTTAAATGAATGAACGGATGAATGAGTAGACCCCACCGCATGTTACACAAGACTCGGCGAATACTCACTCCCAGTCAGTGTGTGTCCGTGTGTGCGTGTGTGTGTGTATGTGTGTGTATGTGTGTATTCACTCTAGTTTACTTTGGGATTTATGAATGCTTTATGGCGGATGTCTGGACACGGTCTGTGTGAAGAAGGTCGGTTGGGCGCCCTTCTCTCTCACTCTCTCTCTTTCTCGCACTCACTGCCTCTCTATATCTCTCTCTCTCTCTATCGTTCTGTGTGTCGTGCGCTCTCTGTGTAACCCAACTAATTTATTGCCAACTTCCGCCAAGGCAAATAATTTTGTTTAGTTTTTGGTGTTGATAATGAACGAATGGTCAAAAAAGCAGACGGACCGAAGGCCAACCCAAACTTCCCAAAACTGCCCCGTCACCCCTCGTCTCTTAAGCATGTGCGGTGCCTTTGAAAGGGTTGAAAGCTTGCCTTGCTTTGCTCTGCTTTGCCTTGCTTTGCTTTGCTTTGCTTTTACTTGCCTTGAGCTTAGGACTTTCATTTGAGGCTGGACACGAGACTGTTTTTCATTGCCGTCGACTGCTGACCACCATTGACTTTTACATGGTAGCCAGCCACCCTTAGGGAAAGGGTTTAGTTAGCGACTGGATGCGGGTGGGGGTGGAGGCGAGCTGACCAACCCCAAAGAGCTAAGTCGGGAGCGCTGCTCATTTAATTTTCCAGATACTTTCGCATAAAACTTGCCATGAATTTATTGCTTTTTAAATAAATAAATGACCAAATAAAGTGGAGAAATTTCTCTGTGTGTGTGTGTGTGTGTCGGAGTATGTGTGGGGGGGGGGGGGGGGTACATTTCATAAAGACGAGACGCCGGTTGTAGTTGTGGCGCAACTAATTGAAAGCCACTCAAGTGTGCGCCACACTAAGCGAATCCTTTAGTCAGGCACAAAGGAGTGCGGGTGGTATGCTTTGTTCTGCCTGGTTGAAAGAATGAAAATAAATATTTAATTAAAATATCTATTGAAAGATGTGAAACACACACACACACACACACACACACACACTCATACTCACAATGGGGGTTGCTAATCAAGCAACATTTTGTTGAAACTTTCGCTGTTCAGCGAGTTCGCTGGCTTTTGCTTGGTATTTTGTTATTTTTTTTAATTTATGACACATTACACATTACACATTACACATTACACACATACACACACACTTGCACACACACACACTCGCACACATATAGCGGCACATGTGCTTTATCTTTGCGCTCTGTTGACGTACAGTAAAAAGCTTTCAGCAGAAAACGCAACCTCAAAATCGTCTGCCATAACTAATTAATGCTACACTAATAGTGATGCCCCTCCACCCCGTCCATCCATCCCCTTCCCCCCTCGTCGGTACGTTCAGCATGAAATGTTAGAGCAACATTTGTTATATTTTTTGTTGTTTTATTTGTTAGACGCCCCCAAAAGCTGAGGCAGCCAACCACAGCCACGCTGGAGGCCGCACCACCATCGCATCAAACCGAACCGCCACTAGAGGGGCACCACTTAGAGACGTGCCCCGACCCAGCTGCGAAACGGGCAACAGCAAATGAAAAGCACGAATACTTTCGTTTTTCTATTTTTCACAATTTTCATTGCATTGCATTTATTTTCGTCCCCAACTCCACCACCCCCAAAACCAACCCAGACCACCCAACCAGAAGGAGCAGCTATGCCATGCCCGACCTACGCCACAAACGAGATTCTCGTCTATGTATAGAAAGCGACGACGCAGTCTGTGGATGTGAATGTGGATGAGGATGCGGATACGAATGCGGATGCGAATGCGGATGAGGATGAGCATTGGGACAAGGACGAGCACGAGAACGAGAACGAGAACGAGAACGAGTTGAAGTAGGAAGTAGGAAGTGAGTGCTGCTTTTTCACTTGCAGTTTTTGCTGCGGCCAGGTTGAGGAGGGAGGTGTGGCTAAAAAAGTCTGCGCATGTTCCCTACCGAATTGACTACACCGTAAAAATGAAACAAAAACTAGACGAGCGATAAAGCGAATGAAGCGACGGCAAACTGCCTGCATGCCAGCCGAATCAAGGGGCACGCTTGCGCTGCACAGGCGCGGCGGGAGGGGGAAAGGGGCGCAGCTAGGAGGGGAATCACACGGGACTAGACTAGAGCAGCAAAAATGGCGGCAGACGGCGAACAAATTGATCGATTGCAACGGCTTTCAAAGACGCTGCAATTATTAAATGCAGACAAAGTGAATATATTCAAATGATACAAACTTCGAATATATTCATTAGCAAAGAGATTGAAATGATTTTAGATTATGCAAATCTTTTCTATTTGAGTGTCAATAAATAAAATGCTGCATTTTGGCTAAATTACAAAAAAATATTGATCCCAATTGAAACTCATGAAGAACCAGAAACAGATTAAATAACTTAATAATTTGTCCATCTTTGCTGCGATAGACTAAGTAATATGGTATCTTATCATTTAATATATTTATCTAACAAATCAAGAATCAGTCATTATTTGAGTGATATTTAACAAATCTTGCCAGACATATATATCTATTATGATTATTTATCAAGCAGTTTAGCAATTGCTGACTCTGATTTCTGTGTTATTTTATGCAGGTGTGACAAAAAGATACGGTAAATTGAATCAGCCCAAAGTGTAGCTGATGCTGCATAAAATAAGAAAAATTGTCACCCACAAGTATGCGCAAAAGAGTACCCACAAATGCTGCACACCGCGCGGAGGCGCCACCAAGTCCATCATTCAGCCAGCCAGTGGCATACGCCCGCAAAGTGCAGCTGCTGTTTGCTGGCGGGGAGCTTGGAGGGCCGGTGACATCGCCACCCACATACAGATGGCAACACAAAAAAACAAAAACAAAATACAGAAAGCAAAAAAAAAAAAAAAAAAGGAACTATAAAAGCATCGCCGCACATCGTTGGCGGCCCTCTTCCAATCAGCGGATCCCATTTTTCTCGTGCCCCAACGCAGCACAGAGTAGAAAAAGGCACACAAATAAACTAGAAAAACGACTGCTCCGCCCGCTGCTGCACAGCCAAAGCGGCGTCAGGGGATGCTCAGCTTCGCATCGCTCTGGCTGTGTGTGTGTGTGAGTATGTGTGTGTGTGTGTGTGTGCGCCCCACTCGATTCGAGTGAGTGTAAACTGTGCATTAGCAGGCGGAATGAGTGCGTTGTGCAATTTACTCGTTGCTACAATTGCTCCGACAGTATCTCATCTGTTCCAGGGTTGACAATGCAATCGCAGAATGAATACACCTGGCTAACCAACTAACAATATTGTTTTTATTTTATTTTTTAATTTAATTGATTAAAATACGAAAAATAGACAGGAAAACAAAAGAAAATTAAATCAAAAATTGATGACAATCGAAGCGTTGACAACTCTGTTCCGCTGAGTTGATGCCACATGCGAAATTGAGTGCAAACGCTCAGTTCAGCTCCCGTTTTGCGCACTCAACTGTTGTTGGCTCTAATACCCTGTAGCCAAAGCATAGCAGAGGCACAACGGTTTCTTATAAGTGGACATAATAATAACAATAATTAAATAAAAACGAAAATTATAAATTGAAAGTATTTAACATAAATTTAAGTCACATTTGTTTTTGCTTCCATCAGTAACTTGTTTACACGGTATTTTCAAAGTCGATCACTCGCCAAGACTGGCGACTTAATCCGTTATTGTTGCTGTTAACAGCCACGTGGCACAAAATGTAAACAAGCCACAAAACTGAAAATTCTCCAAGAGGAAGCTGGAGACGGAGACGGAGACGGAGATGGAGACGGAGCTGGAGTTGGATGGATGGCCAAAGGCATCTCTCTCCCCTCCAGAATAAAACTGACAGATGAATGGAATGAAATTATAGTTGATGCACGCCAAAAATGCTTAATCCAGCCACAAACAGCCATCAAGCAGCTATGTAAAACATTTTACTAAATTCAAATAAGTTCAACTAAATTCATCTATGCGGTCTCTAAACTAAGCATTATCAAAATTGTTACGGCTACCTCATTACCGACTGTATCGCAATCCGGGCACGGAGTGGAATTATGCGTACACTGAGATTGTTGCATAGCAGTGCTCCACTTGCAACTTGGCTATTGAATAACATCGGCATCGAGCGGAACTTGGCAAACTGATGTGCGTGCACCTGGGCATGCAGCAAGCGCCATTTAAATGCATCACGTGCCTCCACATGTAGCGTGCCTCACCTAGCCATCCAGCCCAGAGTCCTCGAGTTGCGTACAACTTGCTTAACCGGTTGGCTTTTATTTAGTTTTCCATTGGGGTACGGAAACGAGAGTGTGCGTGAAAAAACCATTTAAAATTTGCTGCAGAAAAGCAACCAAAGTTGCGACTGAGTGTCGGCGAAGGGTTTCTGCTATGCCAAGGGGATGGCACACACACACACACACAAACACACACACATATGCATAAGGGGCATGCAGGAGTCGCGTTAAATTAAAACGCGCATGTTGCACACATTAATTGCCGGGAAGTAAATACAAAAACAATAACAACAATGCAAGGCGAGAGCCGGCCAAAGCATTTTCTAATCATTAACACAGTCGAGCCGAGTCGAGTCGAGTCGAGTCGAGTCAAGTCACACACACACGCACACACACGCACACACACGCACACCCATTTACACACATGTTGGAAACTTTGAAAATTAGAAATGCCCATCAGAAATACGCGGCGTATGTGGCCCAAATGCCACCTGATTCATCCCTGCCACGCCCCCGCCCCCGTCACCGCCCACAATTCGGTTTACCCTCTGGACTGATAAAGTTGGAAAAGGTCGCATTGACAAAGCGGCCGTTGTGTGTGCGTGTGTGTGTGTGTGCGTGTGTGTGCGTGTGTGCAAGGATAATGCTGATGATGGTCTGTTGGTCTGTTGGTCTGCCTTTGGCCGAGCTTGGATGCTCATTGAAGCCAAAGCTGAAGCTAAAACTGAATCTCAATATAAAACTCGAGCGTCTGGCGGCAAGGTGGGGTGCAGTGGGGCGATGCTTGCAGCACATGTGGAAAAACAACCGCGTTGTTGTTGCCACACTCGTGGCCTCATAACACGGCACAGTGGTTCCACAAAGGCAAAATTAACTAGCCATATTTGAGTTGTGTCTAATATGAAGAGTCAAAAGATTAAGAAAGGAACACGTGACAAATGTGAATTCCATGCATAAAAATATCACTTCAAAATCAACATTTTTGTGCATGCAAATTTATATATAAAAAAGTATTAATATGATATACATATTGATATATATATATATATATATATATATGTATATTCATTAAGCATACAGTTTAACTGAGTATTTACAATCGAAACTTGGAACAAGGTTTGCATTGTTCCCAATGCATCCAAAGAGTGATCATTTTTAGGAAACTGACTTTAATTTAATATTGTGTTTTTATATGAGCAATTGATATTATCTTGGAATTGTGCTTATATCAGCAGTGGGTATAATTTGAATATTGTGTTTTATTGAAGCAGCGTCTTCAGTAGAAAGATTTGCAGTCGAAACACATATCAGAAATTGTTTGTCTTCAAAATTCTGGTTGCATTTTTATTGCCAGTGGCTGAAGTGCAGTTGGCCACTGTGCGGCACACGTTTAAAAAATAATACACAAGTATGTCGCTCAAATACATATATATATATATATTTATATATATATATATAGATGTATAGAAATTAAAGAACAATCAATTTAAATAGAGATGTGCTCGACACTTGCATATTTAAGTACAGTCTCGTCTACGCTCGTTCTCGAGCACTCACACTCCCACTTCCACTCCCACTCACACCAACATTCACATTCTCATTCACATTCAGATTCGCATTCACATTCACATTCACATTCACAAATGCCCGCTCATTCCACTCAATCCCACAAACACTCACCTCCAATCAAAACTATCGCTGCCTAAGGAGTACAAAGTTAAGCAGGCCTTGTAGGTGTGTGTGTCTGTATCTGTGTGTGTCTCCGTGTGTATGTGTGTGTGTGTGTCTGTGTGTGTGTGTTCCGAGCAAAAGCTTGCAACTTTTACTACCCGCAATGTTTCTAGTCGAAACGCAACTACAAACTAATGCGGCAAATGGCGCTGGCCATGCGATAGTTTTCCCAATAGTTTAAAATCCATTTTATATGCAAAACTACAATACACACTCTATCACACACACACACACACTCGCACACACTCGCACACACACACACACACACACTCGCACACTACTCGCTCGCAACTCTTCTTTGCTCAGGTTTTTGAGTTGTATATAATTTGAGCGGCGTTTTGTATTCTCTAAGTATGCATGCGACTATCTCTATATATATATATATGTAAATATATATTATATATATATATATATATATGTACTGTGTGTGTGTGTTTAAGGCGACCAACTACTGACGATATACTATCTGCATGTACATATATGCGAGCATGTCTATTTAAGCTCTGAATGTTTCTTGTATATTATGTAAAATGTTGCAGCGAACAATTTGTTGGTGGATGGTTGTCGTTGTTGTTGTTTGCCACTGTTCTGTTGTTATTGTTGTTGTTGTTGTTGTTTATGATAATGAGCATTTCGCTCATGTGGGCCACACACACACACACACACAAACACACACACACATAGACACATATCCACTCATTAATATAGCCATCTCGCTTCATTTGCCAAACAGTTGCCCCACCTTCACTCCACCCCTCTCCCCCCCCTCCCATTTCCCCCTTCCGCCGCACCACCGCCTATACAACACCACACAAACCTACACTTCCACCCACAGTGGATGGTTTTTTGGGTGGTTTTCTCATCTCTAGTTGTGCGCTGATACAAAACCCGTTTGATAATGATGCAAAATTTATGTATTTTGTGTAGAAATGAAACCTGATTTTCAGACCGACCAAATGAGTGAAACTGGATAGCCCTGTAAACGTGGAGCGGGGCAGCAAACATGGCAAGCCACTACACGGTGGGGCAGAAGTAGCAGAAGAAGACGCCGAGTGAGTGGCAAGTGGCGCCAACCCTTGACCAAGTGACCAAGCTAAATGCTCAAAGGGGTTGACCTCTAAGCTCCCCAAATAAAATCTGTGGACAGCCCCACTTCCCCCCTCCCCCATTTCTCTTCCTTCTCCTGACACTGATCTGCCCACTTCTTAGGCCCCCCCCCCCCTAAAATTACCATTTACATGTTCAAAATTTGATTTCTTCTCGCGCGCCTTTTGCCGTTTTTTTTATTTGTATTTTATTTTTATTTTTTTAATGTTATTTGTTGACCAAAGTTCGTAGTCCACTTCGGCTTATGGCTGTGCCTTTGGTTGCGTTTCCGCTTCCGTTTACCGTTGAGGCGCGCGCGCACACACACACACACACACACACACACACACAGACACACATCTATCGTCGCTTTTAATTGTTGCATAAATCTGGAAACACACACGTAATCCGTTTTTGGGGGCGCTCGCTCAAAATTTTGCGCTCAAACTCAATTTCCCTTTTGAGTTATTTAAACCAAAAAAACAGACACACATGTGTGTGTGAGTGTGTGTATTTTGCTCGGCATGCGTGAGTTTATACATGTGTGTGTGTGTGTGTGGGCGTACATACAACAGACCACACACACACACACACATACACACATGGACAGATAGACAGACAGAGCGACGTTGACGGCGTCGCCGCTGCTTTGAAAATTTGAAAAGTTTTTTGTGTGAAAATTTCGAAAATTTTCATCGGGCATTTTGTGTGCGTGTTATCATTTGCAATTGTGCTGTTAACCGGTTCAAAGCGCACGCACGCAGTAGCAGCAACAAATCCACAGCCAGCAATACCAATACCAATAGCAACAGCAACAGCAGCAACAACATTTAACGGACAGAGACTTGAACTGGTCGTGTGGCAATCACAGCTTCGTCTGTCGGTTCTAGTTCGTCGTGGCTCTCGTTCGTGCGGTTCTCGTTGGTCGCGTTTTACCGTTTGTTGTGTTGGGGCATTGGAGTTTGAGGACGTTCGGCAAGTGCAACGATTGCGTGGCGACACACAAATCGGGCGCGCTCAAATCGGCTTCGGTATTGCCGAATGCAGTTGGAGCCAGCACGGGGCAGCATTGGCCGCAGCCGCATCGGCAGCATCAACATCATCGGCAGCAGCAACGACAGCAGCATCAGCAGCATCAGCAGCAGCAGCAGCAACGACAGCAAACAACAGCATCAGCAGCAGCAGCAGCAGCAGCAGTAGCAGTAGCAGTAGCAGCAGTAGCAGCAGCAGCAACTGGAGCTGGAGCTCCATGTGTCACTTTGCATTCTGACCACTAACTTGGCGGCCGCGTTTCCGTTCCGCTCCGGGCGCCCATCTCGATTCGATTCGATTCGATTTGATACGTCGTATTCGTATTATGCGCAACAAGATAAAGCGGTTATCAATACGATTGATATTGCAATTCTTTCAATTTCGATAACAATTACAACGTCAACGTCAATTTCAATATTATTTATTTTTTTTGGCCAATACAAACGCAATTGTGTGTGGTTTTTTGTGTTGGTGAACGGTTCCCTTATGGCCTGCATCAAGTGCGTCCTCTGATCAGCCCAGCCAGCAAGTTTATCACTCAACCAAAACAAAGCAACTGCAACAACGACAGTGCCCTGCCATCGGCAGCTCTTGCTCAGAATTGTAAAGCAATCAAACAAATAAAAATAAAAAAAAACAAAACAAATCTTATTAAACATACAGTAAACAATATCGTAAGCATCAGCAGCAACAGCAGCAGCAACAGCAGCAGCAGCAGCAGCAGCAACATCAGCAATAGACAATTGCAATTGCAAATTCCTGAGAAGAGGTAAGTTTTCTAATTTTCATAAATATTCTATCAATAAGTCAACTTAAAATAATTCAAATGAATTCTTACCAAACAAAAATGTTCGGTGAATTTATTCGTACAAATTTAATGATATTGTTTTGGGAATGCATCATCAGAGTGTAAGTTAACCCAGACGAAAACATTTTAAACATTTTGACAAGTAATTGTCTTTCAAATACAACATTTGACAATTTTTGAGTTATTTTTAACAATTTATTTATTTCTTTAAAATATTTTAAAGAAACTGTTTTAGTTATACACTTTATTTGGTATGCGAAGGTATTTGAGAACATATTTGATCTGTAGATCGTCTTTTAATTGACTTCATTGTTGCATATTTCTGAATTCAATATGCAAATTATTCGTTTTGTATTTGTGGAATTCATAGATTTATTTCCTTTGATAGGCTCCTGTATATACATATATTTATATATGTATATATATATAACAATTATATGGAATTTATTTTGATAATCATTTGAATTCCATTTGATGATTTCGGGCTAAAAATTACAGTCGAAAATTCACTTTTGATCCAAACGAATAAATATATAAAAATTTCAACATTTCTCATTATAAATCTGTCACAAAGTTGTTCCTAATGTCTTCTGTAGCACATGGCTGCCACATTGTGTGTCTTTACCTCAGTGCTGACTACGACGATTATAATATGCAGATAATTTTGTTGATATTGAAGAAAGTGTGTATATAGAAGTCAGCTGTGTACAGAAATAGATACGGCTCGTAAAATGAATGTATAAATTAGCAAGCATTAACATGTTGAGCTGCATCTCCAGAAGATAATACATAAATTACTAAACGAGCTGTTGTTAAATAGAATTAATTAGTTGCAACAACTTGATTTAAAATATTAAATAATAATATGTATGTGTTTTTTGTTTTTTTTTTTGACAATGTGGCACTTCAAGCAATTAAGATCAGCATTTAATGATTCACTTTCACATGTCAAAATGCAAACGCAAAATGCTCGCAATGAACAATTTTTTACTTAAAGCAATTAATTAAAATTTAACGTATTCATTTCGGTCTGACAAACGGCCAACAACAATGCTGGCAACAGCAACAGCAACAACAACAGCAACAACAACAGCAACAACAGCAACAACAACAACAACTGAACAATAGTATGTGTATAATATGATACCTTCGAAAACTCATCGGTGAACCGCACTTATGCACCGCAAGTTCTACCGCGAAATTGATAATTCAACGGTTAACCCAACGGTCAACCAACTAAAAAAAAAAAAAAAAAAGATAAAATGAAAAAAGAAGAAGAAAAAACGACGGGAAAAACGGGAAAAACACATCACAACAACAATAATAAACAGAGAACAAACCGCGTGAGAAGGCAAAAAAAATAAAAAATTGGCACGCGGGTGTAAAACGTTTAAATCAACTTTGTAGGCATTTAGCAACAACGACAACTACAAACAGATAAGCGCGAAAGGAGAAACAAGAAGAAGAGAAACCGCCACAGCCATGTGAAATTTGAAAACAAACAAAAAAAAAAAGAGCATCAAGAAAAAACAGCGTGCAAAATAAATAAAAATTAAAATGCAAATAAAAGTAGGCAACAAATATTGTGCATATAATCAACACAAATGTACCAACAACAACAACAACGGCTGCCCAGCGATGGGTGGGAGGGAGAGGAGGTCAGACGGGCTCACACAGACACCACTCAAGTTGTTTGTTTTTTTCTTCATTTTTTTTTTGTTATTATTATTATTATTTTTTTTTTTTGCACAAAATGTATTTTTGTTTTTTATCGAGGCATGGGCGTGGGCGTGGTCCTGACTCTGGGACTGGCTCTGGCTTTAGCAGTATTTGAAAGTGGTCAACCAACTCGTTGACCGCAAAAGAGAAAAAATAATAAAATAAAATAAACACAAATACAAATATAAATGCAAAAGAGCACATATGCATACATATATGTGAGTGTGTGTCTGTGTGTGTGTCTGTGTGTGTGACAAGGCAGTCAAATCAAAAGCAAAACTAATTGCAACTGCAACTGCAACAACAAAGGATAACAATTTCAGCACAAGCGCTGCCGACGCTCAAATGTAGGCAACACATTTTGTTGCACCCGTCGGCGTTAGTTGCACGTTCGGTTTGTTTTACACCAAACATTTAATTAAATTAGATTTAATTTGATGCATATATATAAATATATATATATATATATATGTATATGTATTTATTGCAATTGCACTGTTTTGTTGCAGCTGCCACATGCCGGCCAATTATTTCATTTTCAACAAAAAAAGAGCAGGCAACAACACATAAAGGCACCATTTGAAAGGCCAACCGATATGCTCAACATAAATATTATATACATATATATATCAAATATATAAGCAAACATATATATTTATATGTGCGTCGTAAAATAAACTCTATTAAAACCAATCTTAAAAATAATGTTGCCATTTTTTTAAGGTTGGAAATAATTAGAAAAGATCTGCCAGAAAGTATCTATTGATTACAGATTTATATCTGATGCTGCATAAATCAGACTTTTGGACAGTTTATTTGGCAAAATGAATAACAAATAATTCATTTGTTATATCTATTTTTCTTTTCGATTTCATTCACTTATGCGGCATTTTTAACACACATTTTGAGTTTCCTTTTTAATCTATTTCTCCTTTGCAATATTTTATTTCTTTCTGTTTTTATTATTATTTGTTGAAATTAAAGAGATTTTAATCGTTGTTTTTATTGCGATAAAACCAAAGCCATTATTCAATTCTTAAAATTGTAGAACAAGTTTTTTAAATAAAATATTTTATTTTTTAAAAAAAATTCTTAAAGGTTATTGCCTGTCATAATTAAAAGTGGTTGCCTATGAATGGAAATCGAATGGAGACCAGGACTCAGATAGGGAATGAATGTTGAATAGAGTTGAGATTGGGATTGGGATTGGCATTGAGATTGGGACTGGGACTGGGACTGGGACTGGGACTGGGACTGGGACTGGGACTGGGACTGGGACTGGGACTTGGACTGGGACTGGGACTGGGATTGCAATTGCAGCTTGAACTGCATTGGGGTTGCTTGCAATTTATTTTGCATTGTATTGTTATTGTATTGTTGTTGCTGTTGTTGTTGTTGTTATTGTTGTTGTTGTCTTTCGTCTGGTTTGTTTTTGTGCGAATGAAACTTTTATCGATTTAAATTAAAAACGCATTGCTGCAAATTGTATAAATTATATCTGTGCCTGTCTTTATGAGTGTGCTCATCATGTGTACGTTTGTGTGTGTTTCCGTGTGATGTGTGTGTTGTGTGTGTGTGCGCGTGTGCGTGTGTGTCAGGAAACGCCAACACATTAAGTTGGTAGGCCATTGGACATCGCCTGGCGGCTGTCGGTGGCCACTGCCGCCATGTTCATGCTCATGTCATTGGCCGGAGCAATGCGGAAAATCGCATTTTCTCATTTGGCTTCTGTCATGCAAAAATATCAAAAGCGCGTTGCGAAAATCTCGTTTATTTTTCACACGCATTTCTGACATTCTCTGGAGTAGAACAGACACTTCTTCACTGCCCACTGTCCATTGCCCACAACACACACACACACACACACACACACACACTCACTCACACACACACAACACGCTTCGCATTCAATGAGCTCAATTCCCGAGACGCAGACCAAGCTTTAACCGAATTGCAAATGTGACCGGAAAATTCTTAAATGGCCTACAACATTGGCTTGGAGGTTATGCCAACTTTTCTCGATTCTCATGCGATATTTGGCATTAAAAAATCCACAGGAAAGTATACAGACAGTGAATTAAAATATACCAGAGATATAAATTGAACAAACTTACAACAAAATCTGCGATTATTATTATTCATTCGAATTGCGGTTTCTTTTCAAACTGAGCTTGGCTAAAATGAGTATAAATTATAAGCTTAAGTCATCAATTATTTGCATTAAATTAATTAAGTTTGTACTCGCAAATAAGACATTTTGATTAAAACATATTATGAAGTCATCATTTTGCAAATAAATAAATAATAAGTGGAAAATAAGCAAACCTTATCAAATTTAAGCAAAAGTTTTGAGAATTGCCCAACTTTATTATTATATTTTGCAACTTGTATTAATATAATTGCAAATTGAAAAGTTGTTAAACAATATTAGAAATGAAAACATTTCGGATATGATTTTATTTACATTTTTCTTAAATCATTTTTGTCATTTTGTTTCTATTTAGTCAACAATGGGTTAGTATAAGAATTGTACAAGCTGCAGACTCATAAGAATAGTTCCACAACTTCGAATTGTGTCTGTATGCAGATGACTATGAGTTTTGGTTAAGCAGTTAATGTCCTGCGCCTTAATGAGCAGACGCTGTGATGCCAGGCCGTGAACAATATTGAACAATATGCCACCACATACACATACACATACACATACACATACAGATACAGCGATTCACATATGCAGCAGGGGCAGCAACAGCACACAATTAATAAGAATTACAAGTTATACGCTACACAGATACGCATGCACACAAACATGGTCGCATCCTGCTGCATCCTTCTGCATCCTTCTGCATCCTGCTGCATCCTTCTGCAAGCATTGCGTGGGCAGCCGCCAGCAGCAGCCGCACAAGTGCTAATGACTTAATAAATCATCGCGTGCGACAAAGAAATATACGCTTGGTCCATGTCCTGATGGTGCTGGCTGCTGCTGCTGGCTGCTGCTGCTGGCTGCTGCTGTTGCTGCTGGCTGCTGCTGTTGCTGCTGTTGCTGTTGCTGCTAGTGCCGTTGGTGCTGGAGACCGCAGCCCGGACGAGCGGCCAAAATGCATAATTCAATGAAAATCCGCAAATTCCTTTAATCCTCAATATTCATTAAAATATGCCTGCTGGCTGGCGACGAGCTCTGTGATTCGGGCTGCTGCAGCATCCGCTGCTGCAGTTGCATCCTTTTTCGCTTGCGTTTTGCGCAGTTTCAATTAAAAGCATTTAAAATATATACAAAAAATAAATGCACCATGCCACACCCACAACGCCCCCCCACTGACTCGTGTAGTTTATTAAGCGGCAACCAAAAGCGCGCTCCAAAAGATCAGCTGATGTTGATGGTGCTGCTGCTCCTGCTGCTGCTGGTGTTGATGGTGGTGTTGATGATGGTGGTGTTGATGGTGATGGTGGTCATGTATACAGGTCATTACATCTTTATGTGCTTAAGCACATAATGTACACATACTCCTACTTACATAGAGCAATGCAATGTCGCCTATTGGTGTACACACAAACGGATATATATATATACATATATATACATATATATATATATATATATATATATATACATATATAACGCATAAAGCGGGCAGCTTAATCATCAACTTAAATGTGTTGTGCGGCAAAGGATTTAATGTAGATTTCTGTGTTCCTGGCAAACTGCTTTTAATGTTGCTGTTGCTGTTGCTGTTGATGTTGCTGTTGCTGTTGATGTTGCTGCTTGATGCGGTTATTTTCACGTTACAAAAATTAATTCGATTTGCTGCTTCGGCGGTCGTTTTAATCGCTCACCGTGCGCCACGTTTAATGAAAGGACTCAGATGCAAGGAGGTAGCTAGTAGACCGTTGAGTTGGACAGTGGGTGGCAAATAAGAGTCGGTATTCATCAGCAAATGGGCAACTGGCAATGGGCACAGAATGCAATTAAAAATGTAAAACGTGAGCAAAATGCACAATGAGTTCTCGAGCAGCACTTCATTAACGCATTTTCCTTGCGCGCTAAATATGGGAATGCGAACAGTCAGGCAAACAGTCAACCAGGCCAACCAGGCCAATCAGGCCAACCAGGGAATCCTGCGAATCACAGGGAACAAGCCAAACAACATACGGGAATCACTGTGTTGACCCAAACACACACACACACACACACACACATACACATACACACACACACACACACAGTGACATGCCCAATTGAAGGACACCTGTCCCCCATCGAACAACCGCAAACAGATCAGCTGGCCAACGATAACTGTCGGGCTTTTGGCTGCTCCGGCCGTACTCTGCGCATTGATAGGCGACAAAATGTTAACAAGCTGTTAAAAAATTGGCAAACTGGCCAACAAAAATCACACAGTGCACACAGCAATGCAAGCATCAAAAAAAAGAGGAAATAATACAAATAAAAATAATAAAAAAAAGTACCTCTGAATTGTGTTGGACTTTTAAATACGCTGTGAAACTTTTGAGAACTCAGTTGCAGGTTGAACGTTATACTCTACTTCCAAGAAGATTAATGTTGTTTTTCATTTCAAAAACAACTGAAGCTATTAGCAAGAAATTGAAGCAGTAATGTCGTAAATGTGTTCTTAAATACAAGAAATTATTTAAATTAAATTTCTTGTATTTATTTAAAAATATAAATAAGAATAGAAAATAAAACAATGTTTAAGTTTGATTGTATATCGAGACTTATGTCGGATGTGTTTAATATAATTGGAATTGACTCACTTCGTCAAAAACAAAGACCGATTGTTGACTGAATCAGATGTGCAATGGAATTCGTGGAGTGCAGGGTATAAACAGCCAACTGGCAGAACTACTTGACCAGCGTCATAAATTTACATGCTGGCCAAACAAAGAGGCCGACAAAAGGAGAAATAAAAAATGAAAATGAAAATAAAAATGAAAACACAAATAAAAATAAACGAAAAATGGAGATAAAAAAAAGAAGAGGGAAACAACAACCAGAACAACCAGAAACAGGAACAGCTTCTGTGGGCTGCGTTGTTGCTCTTGTTGTCAGCGCTGGAAGCCAGCACCGTTCGTGGCCTCAATGTTGGCCTCAAAATGCAAAACCTTAAAAAGGAACAAGACCAAGAACAGGGCTGGTGAGAGAGTGTTGAGACTGGGGACGTGGCAGCCAGGACGTGCGCCTTCTTGCATGCGAGCATTGTCAACAAGTTTGACTGCAATGAACACGTTGAATGTTGCAAACAGCAAAAAAGGTGCCGTAGGTTGAGGTTGAGGCATGCTGGCCAAAGAGTGATGAGTCGGACGGGCCGTGGTGGATGGGGGATTGGGTGAGTGGGTGAGTAGTGGGTGGCATTGTGCCACATTGCCTGAATCCGGATGCGTGTCCTGCCTGCATGAGCTTGCATTTTTATGCATTGCACTGCGTTTTCTTTCGTCTATTTTTTATGAATACGTTTCTTTTTTCCCTTTTTTCCCTTTTTTTCTTTTTATCATTTTTTTCTTTGCTGCAGTTTTGCTTCTTTTTGTTTTCCGTTTTTTTTTTTTTATTGATTTTTTCATTTTCATTTTGCTGCGCTTTTCGCACATTACGCATACGCGGCGTGTGCAACGGAAACCAGGCGACTGACCAAACGCGTCCTGCTTGCCCCCGGACCTCTCCTGTCTCCTGTCTCCTGTCCGACATCCGCGTCCCTGTGTCCGACTTGTTTGCAGAGCTCTGCGTTTGTACAGCTGTCAGCCCCTCGTTTGCTCTCACACCTTTATCCTTGCTTGTTGGCCGGGTTGTTGCTGTTGCTGTTGCTGATGAGACAGGCGCAAAACGCAACAAAAGCAACAAAAGCAACATCAACAGGAACGGTAGAAACAGCAACAGGAAGAACGCCCGCTTCGTTTATTGTTCTAGCCACCAATGCTGGACACGCGTGTTGCCAGAGTGTTTATTATGCCACGGCCCATGGATTGCAGACCAGGACTGTCCACTGGCCGTTTGCTGTTGTTGTTGCTACTCTTGCTGCGATAGACTGCAATGTCACTTTCTTTTGTTGTTTTTTTCTTTCTGTATATTTGGTGGTTGTTGTTTTGTCCTGTTTTTTTTTGCACCGCGACCTTTGACGATGGCCGCCGCCAAGCATCTCAGCTGCCCATCGCTCACAGCGCCTCCAAATCCCAATCCACCCAGGTGGGGATGGCATCGGCATCTGAGTGTGCTGTGTTGTGTGTTATACCCTGCACGACAATTTATTGTTTATGTTTAAGCTCAATGTCGGATTCCGGGTTTGTTCCTGTTACAGGATATTTGCCCGTTGTGCACCGTCCACGTGTGCATTCTCAGTTGCCTTTTGTAAGTCCTTTTGTTGGTGGCAACCACATATTTGGTTGCTGATTTTTGGTTTCGTAATTTTTTGTACCAAAAGCGCAGCTTTGTCGCTGTTTCTGTTGTTCTCGTTGTTGATGTTTTTATTGTTGTTGCTGCTGCTGCCGCTGCTGCTGCTGCTGCTGCTGCTGTTCCTGCATTTGTTGGCCATTGTGTGTGTTTGGTGGTTAACCCATTACATTTTTTTGGTGTGTACAAATTATAAACGTGTTCAGCAAATAGTCCCTTTGCTGCATCTTATGGTAAAATGACAATGCACATTGCAAATTCCAGCTGCAATTTCTTTTTCCCTTGCATTTTTTTACCATGTTTCTTTTAAAAAGTAAAAAGTACTTATTTATTTTTTCCCTTAACCAAGTATCTTATTAAATGGTAAATCAATTATTTCCATGTACCAAAGATCAATTGTTTTATTATTTTTTGTATTTGTTTTGTTTTCATTTTGAGCACAAAGTGTGCGAAATATGAAAATTCATGCTGAAGGCGAATGGACACAGATCCTTTTAAGTCTATAATTATTCTGCCTACCTAAGCTAATAAATAAATATATAAATCAATATAATAATAAATATGAATATTGTTCAGCAAGTGTGTTGTGCTTCTAACAAAGAGTGAACGAGTTGTGAATGTGTCCAAGCCACTCAAACAATTCTAATATGCATAACTGAAGTGGATGAATAATAATTATGTGGTTTATACACATTTCAAATTGAATAGAAGAGTTATTACATATGTATTGCAGCTCGTAAGCTGTATTTATCTATATTTTAGTTGTAGTTCAGTGAAACAAAGTCGAACAACTAAATCATTTATTTGGCTGTTTTCAAAAACTATTGGTTGAGAATTAAGTTGGTACAACGCTTAAATTCGTATTCCAGGATGTTTGTTAAGATTAAGTGTTTCAATACAAATCGAATGCCTTTTTAATTTTTATTGCAATGGAAAATGTAAGCTTCCCCATTTTGCTCAACTATTCTTGCTTGCTTGAAATATGTGCTGGTTGCAAAACTGTTGTATTTTGTCATCCAATTAAAAAGAAATATTCAGTGCTAGAATGGAAGATAAAAATAAAAAATGTGTGTGTGCCAAAAACAGACATAATATTTACAACAAGAGCAGTGCGGCAATAAAAATAACAACAAAAACAACAGAATAACCAAAGGCGTTTTAGGTCTACCAATATTATTCCACACAACTTCAAACCCACAAAACGTTGGTTAGTTTTTGGTAATAACTTCAAATCTGCACTTGCCACTTTGTTGCTGAAACAGCAGCAACAGCAACAGCAACAACAGCAACAACAAAACCGATAACCCAACTGTAGTTGGCAAAAAGTGCATGCACAAAAACAAACACAACAAACACACACACACACACACACACTCAAGAGCACACACACGCACTTATTCAGGCATAGCCCTAAAATAGAAATTGCATCGAATTTGCGTGCCCACATTTTTTACACATGTGTGTGTGTGTCTGCGTGTGTGTGTGGGAGTGTAAAAATAATTTAACTAAAAATTGCACACAAAAATGTTGGCACCAGTTTGGCCCGGCCGGTGCACCGCACCACACAATCCACACACCACCACAACGCACCACCATACCACACCATACCACACCACACCACACCAGACCACACCTCTCTCCCAGCCCACGATGTCCAGCCTCCAAGTTTGCTGTTGGTTTCTTTGCTGTTGTTGCTGTTGCTGTTGCTGATTTTATTCTGTTTTTTTTTGTTTTTCAATTTTTATTTAGCCTGTTGCGACTCTTCTCTGGGGCACACATACCGCAAAATGCTGTGGGCGGCATTTGTGGCACAGTTCGTGTTGCATTTGGTGGAGGGGTATGCTCATATCTGGCAAGGGGCGGTTACTGCGTGATTTGCAAATACGAAACGAAATGCTGCACAGAACATACGCAAAATAATAAAATCAGTGCTGCAAAAATATAAAACGAGTCAGCAGCAGCCGCAGCAGCAGCAACAATAATAACAAAAACCATCCCCAAAATACACAAATAGAAATACAAAAAATATATAAAAATAAAACAGAGCTGAACACAAAACTGACCGCACACACACACACACACACACACACACACGCACACACTGCAGCTGCACTGGGATCGTGAGCGACGGGGGCGGAGTCCAACGAGCGCCAACAATTGAGTCGAGTGCAAAAATGGGAGCAAATTGAGAGCCGGAACCAAAATGCTCCAACTTTGCAACCCTTGCCAAGAGTGGCATTTGCTGCTGCTGCTGCTGCTGCTGCTGCTGCTACTGCATATGTATATGTGTGTATGAGTGTGTGTGTGTGTGTGTGTTGGGGCGGATAGAGTAGGGGAATGCTTAATTTGCTAATTGAGAGACGTTGAGTCGAGTCGAATTGCTGCTGAGTGAGTTACTCAGTGAGTTGAGTGTGCTTACGACAAATTACAAAGCAGGCAACTCACATGTAGATCACACACACACACACACACACACGCACACACTCTCTTGAGACCTGCTCACTCGCAGGAGCACAACATAAAAAAGTAAAAAAAATGAAAGGAAATAAAAAAACAAATAGAATACGCCGTTAAAATATTTAACACTCATCATCAAAGGCGGCAAACGACTCAAATGTGGCTACATAGGATAGTAGATGCCCAAGCAGAAATGTAAACGATGCTTTTGCAGCACACAGACATACACACACGCATATCCAATGGCATGTGTGTAATTTACACCGAGATCCAATGAAATTTTGGTTAGCTGAATGTCAGAGACGACTTCACACTCACAAACACAAACACAAACACGCACAAGGCGCGGCAAGTTAACGCGGCGACTCAAATGGCAACAATAACAACAGAACCACACACACACACACACATGTGGCCGGACAGTCATAACACATACACACACACACACACCACACACACACACACACACTCATTCACTAACACAGTCATTCACACACTCGAACCCAAACTCAGTTTTAGACACGCGCGACGTGTTCGCAGCTGCGGTGGAGCCCAAACAATGAGAAAACCATAAAAAATGCAAATAAAAACAAAACTATAACAAACAAAAAAGTGAAAAAAAAAACAACAGGGAAATAAAGCATAAAATCATAATAAAAATTAATAAAGGAAAATCAAACGCGTGTGTAAATAACAGGAAAAAAAAACAAAAAAAAGTTACGGCATTTTACAAGTGAACCATGTAAAAATTCTAATTTGAATTTAGCAGTGTACAAAATGACTTAAAGTGAATTGAAATAAAGTTGACTTTGTGCAGTGAAGTGAAGTGATTAAGCATCAAATTGAAGCGGATTTTAAACAAAACTATTACTAATAATTATGGTAACTTATAGATCGCAAATAGCAAGCGAATTTTTCTTGATCACAAAAACTTCAAGTAAAATATTAATTAAAGTTAATTAAAGACACAATTCTGATATTTTTAATTGTGATTTGAGTTATGAGTGATGTGCCTAAAGCTAAGAATAAAGATGCTAATTAATTATCGATAAGAACTTCATCTTTAGTATAGTATTTGATCTTTGAATAACATATGTGTTGATGCCACTTACAAATATATATATATATATAGAGACTGTAAAAAAAAAAAAAAAAAAAACAGTTAAGAGCAGTTTTCAATTGCATTTATTAATTGCTGCCGATAGACAAAGATTGTTAAGAGATCAGAGCCAAACTGATGATATTGTCACTGATGAATGTGCACTTTCATTGGTTTCCATTGGTTTTCATTGCATATCATTTTTCATTTATATTTTTGCTGACAACGGGGAAAACTGTTTGTTTTTAGGTTTTTTATTGATATTGAATGGAATTTTATTGCCATAAACAAAAGAGGATGCCGTACACACGTCTCCTGTCACACGACTCAGTTGCATCTTTCATATTTTGTTTTTGTTTTTGTTTTCGTTTTTTTCTCTTTTTTTTTTGTGACTTGTTGCCCCCGTTGTGTATTTATATAGACATAAAAACTGAAGGAAAACGCCATAAAAACAAAATATGACGCGTATCAAAGGTGGCCGCTTGGAACGCTGGGTGGTCCAGCGGTTCCGTTCCATTCAGTTCGGTACGGTTCGGTTTAGTTTGTTTCCTTGCAGGGTGCCAGTTTGCTGTTAATCCGCTCAACTCTTTGGCAGATGGCTGCATAAAAGCGTCTTTTAGTTTTTATGACTAAAGTCGTGCAGTGTGCAATGTATTTGACAACATGTCATGTAAAGTGCATGACCTCAATGCACCCCCCTCCCCCACCCAAACCCCTGCTCACTTCAATCACCAACCACAACGAGAATGCACAGCCAGCAGCAGCAGAAGCAGCAGCAGCACCCCTGCCATCAGGTGCAGTGCCAAGCCAAATGATGATGATGGTCTGAATGGGGTTGTGCTGCACAGTTGGGATTGGGAGTTCGGCAGGAGTTGTTGCCTGTCAAATGATGCACATTGCAGGTGGGTGCAGAGAGTTGCAAGTGTGGTGGCCGAGTGCAATCAACAGCAATTTGGCAAAGCCCAGACGCTGCCCAAACCCAAGCACTGGAAGGACATGCACTGGATTTGTGGGGACATCCGTGTCAAAACAATGTACGCACTAGAAGTCATTTAATTTGTTAAACTCGGTGATTTCGACAAACTCGCCAAGTATCTGTGTACGTGTGTGTGTGTGTGTCTGTGTCTGTGTGTGTTGAGTGTGTGTGTTGAGTGTGTGTGTCGTCATGTCAATTCTGTTGTTTGGGGTTGCCCAAAAGCATCAAGCAGGCCAAATCAAGGACATGTGAGAGAAGTCGGTTGCAACGACAATGGTGGCAACATGCACAGTTCAACTTTCCACACTGCACAGCAGAAGTCAGCAATCTTTGACCAGCTTAAATAGAATACTTGAAATATCTGTTACTATACATATATATATATTGATATATAGATATATGTATTACTACACCTGACATAGATTAGTTTTTGCAATCTGCAATTATTTGATTTATAAAACTTCACTGGAAAATCATAAATATCATATTCAAATCATATATATATATATATATATATATATATATATATATATCTGAGATTCATATAGGACTGACTTATTTTTGGGTAAACACACACAATTCACAACAGTCGGCTGACCAGTTTAATCGAAAGGAAACACACTTTGTGGCGTTTGTGGAAGGGCGTGTGTGGAAGGGGCAGCGCCTTCAAAGGTTGTATGCGTCTGCGGTTGCACGTTGCCATTGTCGTTGTTGCTGTTGTTGTCGCTACTGCTGCCATTGTTGTTGTTGTTGTTGTCGTTGTTGCTGTTGCTGCTGCTGCTGAATGGAATCTGCATTCAATGCATCATTTATGCATTTAAACAATCTAAAGCCCCAGGGCGACCCATCAAGTGTTGCAAGAGGGTCTATGTGGGGGTGGCATGGTGTGTGTGTGTGTTTGATATGGCGCCGGATATGCAAATTATGTTATGTGTCAAGTAACCGGAAAATTCATTTTAATTGCCGTAGAAATGCAATTTTGCATTCACATACCTACAGGCATGGGCGTGGCTTTTCACACTAAACGGCTGAGCGGCAAGGGGCGGCAGTTCGCGATTGGAGTGGGTGGTAGGCTGCTTGAGGTGCTAATAAACTGTTAATGGTGTTAATGGCTGTTTGCTGGCTGCTTCCATTGAGTAAATCGCTTGAAATGCGTTCGACAATTTTCTTTCTTTTAATTTCTGTTTTCTTTTTTGCTTTGTTTATTGTTTTTTTTGTTTTGTTTTGTGGGTTCGTAGCGAGGAGATTCTGTATAGTTTTGTGCAGGTGGGGGGGCTGGGGGGAGGTGTGGCTGGGTGTGGGTGAGATGTGGCATATGGAATGAGGTCCCAGCCACATGCATGCTCACCGCAAACGAGCCACTCAACGAGTATTTCAAAATAACAGACAGCCGCAGGCTGGCTGACCAGTAAAACCAAATGAAACCAAACCAAACCAAACCAAAGCCGACTTCATCAACAGCAACAACAATAATAACAACTACAACAACAACAACAACAACAACAACAACAATAGCAGCAGCACTGGCTACAAAAACAACATCAACAACAAGTTTAGTTGCAAACAGCAAACTACAATTGCAACTACAACAGCAACAGCAACAACAACAACAACAGCAACAGCAACAGCAACAGCAACAACGGCAGCTGCTCAAAATGCAATTTTTCACTTTACGCAGAGGCCTGTGTAAAATCCAATCAAGCCTCAAAAATGTTAAAAGCCTGCTTCGGCAACCGGCTGCAATTGCTGGCTCCTAGTGCTGCTCCACTTGGTGCTCCTTCAACTGTTCCGGCTGCTGTCCCTGGGGAGCCTGGCGGGGGTGCTTAAAAGCAAAAGCCAAAGCAAGCTGCGGGCAGGCGGCAAACAAACAAGGACTTCCCCTCCATCTCCATCTCCATCTCCATCTCCAACTGCAACTCGAACTCCGACTGCAATTCCAACTCCTATTCTAACACAGCCTCGGACTCCAACTCAAACTCCGGCCCAGGCAGCTCTCAACGATAGCAATCCGGACTTATTACGCCACTTAAAGCTTGGCACAGACGACAACGCAATGCTCCCATTTGACACAATGCATTTCACATACCCTTTTTTTATAGTTTTTGTTTTGATATATGCAGATTTCTCAGAACTCGCATCTATAACCGATTTATATAGCTCAAGTCGACAACTGCAATTCATTGCAATGATGTTGATGTTGATACATCTCCAACATAATTATATTAATTCTTTTATTGTATAATATGACGTTTCAAGCAACAGACTTGTATATCAATCAGAATTTTTGATTCTATTACAAATGAATATTATTTAACGAGAGAATTTCGATACTCATGATTTTCGAGTGGATTCTCTTCTCTTGAACATAACAATTTGTTGATTGCTACACCTATAAAAACTCCAAAATGATAATTTCATCCAAAACTATGTTTCTATACATGCAGCATCAAAGGGTCATTAGGCTTAACGTTGGTAAGGGGAAGCAGTTGCTACCTCAGTCAGTCAGTCAGTCAGTCACTCACTCAGTCAGTCACTCAGTCAGTCAGTCAGTCAGTCAGTCAGTCAGTCACTCACTCAGTCAGTCAGTCAGTCAGTCAGTCAGTCAGGGTTGACAACCCTCGGACACCAGATAATTCAATGGACATAAAATGTCGTCACATTGTCGCCTGGAGGCCACCAACACCAACACCAACACCAACACTAACAACAACAACAACAATAACACAACAAGCAGCAGTTGCAGCTGGCTGTGGCTTTGGCTGTGGCAGCACTTCGTTGTGTGCCTCGTGTGACGGCATCTCGTTTGGCATCGTTTTGTTTCTTTGTCGTTTATCAAATGGCCAACGGGTAACGCTGCTGGGCAGGCAGCGAGTCGGCTAAGTGACAAGCAAAACCGCGAATTGACCAGAGAAAGTCCAACTCCAGTTGCAGTTGCAGCCGTTGCCTTTTTTTGGGGGGCACAACACGCGTGCACACACACACACACACACACATACACTACATCAAGGACACCAAGGACACACAGAAGGCATAGAGCAGAGGCAATGGGCTAAAGGCTAAAGGACACATGCACATGCAGCTAGACAGGACGTGTGCCGCTGCACGTTATTAATGCAGTCTGCAGGACAAGGACGAGTACAAAGACGAGGACGAGGACGAGGACGAGGATGAGGATGAGGATGAGGACGAGAACGAGTCGCACAAGATGCGTGCCTCGTGCCTTTCAGTTTTTGGTTTTCCGCTTGCTCCCTTGGCCCTCAATATGTTGGCTGTTGGCTGTTGGCTGTTGGCTGTTGGCTGGTGGCTGTTGGCTGTCGGCTGGTGACTGGTGGTTGGCGCCTGCTGCTTTGCACGGTTGCATTGTTTTGGCCCAAAGTTGACCGAAAACTTGGGATTGTTGGTTGCTCCTTTTTGGGCAGCGAGGCAAGCAGGCTGTCGACCAACAAGGAGGTGGCAGCCCGGAAGGATTGCATTGCACTGCATCGTCCTGAAATGCAGCAATTCGGTTTTTGCTGCATTTTGGGAACGGAGACAGCCAGCAGAGGCGGCACAGGGGCGTGACTCAGAGGCGTGTTACTGTATCAATTTATGGTTGAATTTGGTGTCTTCTCTTTGGCTGTTGATTTCTGGCCTCAGTCCTTGTGTCTGCTGTATGTGGTTATATGTATGTGTGTGTGTATGTGTGTGTGTGTGTGTGTGTTCGCATGTGTGTTATTGGTTTGTATGTGTTGCAGGCTGGGAAGTGTTCTCGGCATGCCGGAAATAAGTTTGCCGCCCGCAAAGTTAGTTGATTTAGGCATTAAAGTGAATCCAATGCTCTCCAGTCAGCAGACAGCCATCCTTCGTCCTCCTTTGGCAAGGATTGCCACGTTCAGCACGGAAGACTCTTGAGCGTTTATAAACAATGTATGGCTTAATTTGCTGTTAGTTAGTAGCAAATGTTGTTAATTTAGAGGCCGTAAACAGAAGTCAACATATACAGATTGCCTAATGCCCCAACATGGATGGATGCTAAGGAAGTTAAGATCATGCTAATGCCAAAGGCAATAAATTCAAACACGTATAAGAAATTGTAAGTGCTACTTTCACTTAAAAGCCAGCTCGTATTTCACGCATACTGCTTTGATGGAGTTGGATGTTTTATAAGAGTGAAAAATTCCACAAATAACACTTGGGAACACTTGAAGAACATATTTATGTATAGTGTGTGGGATCTGTTCGGTCTCTCAATTCATTTATAAGAAATTGTTTGATGCTTGGAAAAACTTTTGCACTTATTATCTTCAAAATTGATGGCTGAAGTTTTGCTCAATTTTTGCTTGCATAACTTTCAAACTGAAATTTATCAGAGTTCTTAATTTCAAGCTAAGCAATTTTCTTGACCCTTACGAAATTAGCAGTTGTTCAAGAATTTTGCCAAAGTTCGTCGTTTTGTGTTTAGAATGCGTTAACATAAAATGTTAATGTGAGAGAGAGAGAGAGAGAGAGCTGGACACACACGCATTCATGAAATACCACAGACGGGGAATAAAAACCCAAAGTCCAATTAAAATTTAACTACATCAAAATAGCAGCAGCCGCCGCATCAGTAGCTGGTTTAGATGAGACATCAACGACACCTACACACAGACATCTGTACATATATACATATATACATATATATATATATATATATATATATACATAGCTATAACATTTAACAAGTTTAGAATTTTGGGTTCGAGTGCTTTGTGGGAGCAGAACAGCTGGACACGTACATGGCCATGCCAACTATGAGCAACAACAACAACAACAACAACAAAAACGACACAAAAAAAAAAGAGAAGAAGAATGACCAAACAACACACACACACACACACACACAGAGACACACACATAGTCGCAGCGTATCCATGGCATGTTGAAAATTGCGCAGCTTTACGGCAAATGCCGCAAATTGAAACAATTTACATGTTGAACATGTGTGTGGGGCCATCAAAGGGTTAAGCTTGCGTGTAAACCGTCTGCTCACGTCCATGTGTATGTGTGTATGTGTGTGAGTGTGTGAGTGTGTGTTGGCCGGCTATTGATACCAATGCGGGATTGAGCAGCGACGCCATCGCCTCTAACAAAACCATGAATTTTGATTTAGCCCCAAGCCAGCAAGTTGCTTTTGAACAAGAACCAACAAAAAACAAAATTGCCAGTCGCACAAAACATAACAAAAAAAAAAAACGAACAGCAGCAAAACGGCAACAATAGCAACAACAACGAGGTGACAAACCACGCGTGACCCAGCACTGGCCAAAAAAGAAAAAAAAACAAAAACAAAAGAAAAAAAAAAGAAAAAGAAAAGAGAAAAGAAAAAAAAGGAAGAAGTTTCCTTGATGGTGCCATGATGGTAAGCGCGGATTATGGCGCGCTTCTCCGGCAGAGTTTAAGCTGGCCAACAGTTTGCCTTTTGTCTTCTGTCCACAATTCAATAAAGTGCGGCTGTTCCAACTGCTGCAACACGCTACCACCAAAGTGAGCAAATGTGGATAATAATGTGTCCATTTGTCAGTGAATTACTTGGATCACTTGCAACTATCTGCAAAAATATCTATATAACAAAAGACGAAGAAATGCCTCTCAATCTTGGTGACACAAAATGGGTCTATCGCTATTTGTGTGTGGCCAGCATTGGGTAGGTCATCAAGCGACCCACAAGAGCCGCTTCGACTGCCACCCGCCGGTCGCTCCTGTTCCGTATGGCTTGGTAATAACCTTTATAAAGTAAATTTACAATAAAAGGCAAATGGCAAATGGCGGATGGCGGATGGCGGATGGCGGATGGCGGATGGTAAATGCTGAATGGAGAGTGGTGTATGGTGAATGGTGAATGGAGAATGTCGGATGTCGAAATGGCTGCGACACGCTGGCCTCCGCTGTCCATTATGTGCCTGCCGTCTCTGCTCTCCCTTTCTCTCTCTCTCTCTCTCTCTCTCTCTCTCTCTCTCTCTCTCTCTCTTTTTGTTTTTTGTCCATTCCATTCCATTCCTTTATTTTGGTCCGGCTGTTGTCCGGTGTTTCTCCTTTGTTGCTTTTTGGTGCTTTGCTGCCCACGCGCCGACACGTTTGGCTTCCGTTGGATTTTCGCCGCGATTTCCTTTCGCGCATTATCATACCCATATACCCAATCCCAATCCCATTGTCATTCCCATTCACATTCCCATTCCCATTGTCAGTGCCATTCCCAATTGTCAGCGCTTTTTTCCGCTTCTTTTTTGTACTTTTTACTTTTTTTTTTGTATTTTTTGTGCTTGTTGGCCAAAAGTCAACCCATGAGCTGTGGCATTTTTAAGTAATTTTTATCGGTCAACTGAAGTCGGGGGAAAATTGGGGAAAAATGTCGGTAGGAGCGCGGGGCGGGGGGGGGGGGGTGGCAACTGGACAACTGTTTGTGGCATCGTCGATGGGGGCGTGGTTTGGCACAGAAGAAGAAAAATCTGCAGCTAGGAATTTTAAAGTTGTTACATGACCCAACAACAACAACAACAACAACAATGACAATTGCGCCGACAAGGTCAGCGGATGCGGTCAGAATATACATCCTACTCACACACCCCGCACACCCCGCACACCACGCACCACATTTCCCATTTCCCCTTTCCCGTTTCCCGTACGATGGCTGCTTTAGTGCGTGCCTGTTTGAATTGGAGACGGCATGTGGAAATACTGGCACTGACTGATGATGACGATGATGATGACGATGATGATGACGATGGTGATGGGATGTTGTTGCAATGTTGGGCGAGTTGGGCGAGTTGGGCGAGTGGGGCAATGGTGGCTGGGCTGACGTTTGGGCGACGAGCGACGAGCGTCGACAAGTGACAAAATATGCAAGTATCAAACCACAAATTCTCACCCGTGAGTCCACAATCATTTTGACACTTGTTACAGCAAGGCGCAGTCGTTGCATGTCGTCCACGCGGATGAGGACTAGATTTGCGTTTGGATAGTTGCATGCCACAGCTAGCCACATGTCCTGTGCCAGTTCCTGTGTCGTTCATTCCGTCTGCCTATTACCCCCCAGTCCCAGCACCAGTCCCAGCACCAGCACCAGCACCCGGACCAGCACCAGCTCCAATGTGCTTTGTCGCGTTGCAGGAAATTGAAAAGTGCAACGCAAATTGCGTTCCGCTGAAGGTTGCACGTTCAACGTTCAACGTTCAACGCTCAATGCTCAACGTTAACCATTTCATACTCATGATGACGCCATTGCCCAAGCGTCGAGTGGTTGACAATTGATTTGTGTTTATGTGTGCTGTCCGGGCAACTCACTTGGCTCACTCGTCCCTCCGAACAGCCAGTCCCCGTCAGTCCCAGCAGGACCTGCACGGACATTGCACCATGCACCATGCACCATGCACCATGCACCATTCACTACTCACTATGCAACATGACCATGTAAAATGCCGTTTGGCTGTGATTTAAAGACATTAACATGATGGCTCTGCAAATTTCGTGGCCAACACAAGCTGAAATTTAAGTCAATTGAATCTCAGCAAATACTCCGCAATTTGCACACTCAATTTTACAGCCTTCAATCATTTATTTATCAAGAACTTGTAAGTTGTTATAAGTGCTACAGGGATATAGATTCTCGTATAGCCCTCTTGATATATAAGTTTGCTTCATTTGATCGATATCGATATATTAACTAAATAGAAGCCAGCACATCTAATAATAATATTAATAATATTTGCATACTCTGCAAAGAAGGCGTGCACTTGCAGACCTGCTTAAATTTGGGTGTGCGAAATTGGCCAAGAAAAACTAGAATATATTTAACAGCTGCGTTCAGAATATATTTTAGTCGAGCTACAGCAATTTTTGTTGTTGTGGTTTTAACAATATTTGTGCTACATTTTGTAAATATAATTTATTTAAGAAATGCACTCAAAAAAATGTATGTTAATAAATTATTGGCAAAATAATGACATTTCTGATAGGTTGTTTAAGTTACATACATAGATACCTACACTATATCTATATATAAATATATATATATATTAATTAAGCTATTTAAGGAACTTTTCTATACAATCACTAACTAAAAGGTTTCCAGTTTAAATACTTTTGTAGAGATACAAATAGTTATGAGTGAGTCAAGGACACTTTATGACTAACTATTTCATCCATTTTGCTTTGAATAAAAATAAATTTGAGAATGAATTTTAATGCTATAAAAAAAACAACATTTTTCACTTTTAGCTGGCTGAGGAAGCGAGCGAGTTTTGTTAATCAAACAGCGTTTTGGATAAATTGGACAAGATTGTGCGTCTAAAAAAGGTGCAGGCTCACTCTCAAGGACATCTGGAGCAGTTTGAGCAAGAGCCGCAGCAGCACACTCCACATTATTCGCAACATCACTTGCACCACACCCAGCAGCAACAGCAGCAACAGCAGCACCACACCCAGCAGCAACAGCAGCACCAGCACCAGCACCAACAGCAACAGCAACAGCACCACCAACAACAACAGCAACAGCAATCACAACAAGAACAACATCAGCATCAGCATCTACAGCTACAGTACAACAGTCACTATAGCACAGAGCAGCAACACAGTAGCAACAGCAACAGCAACATCAGCAATATTAACTACAACAGCAACAACAACAGCGAAAAGATGCATTTGACAACCACAAGCAACAATTCGACGGCATCTAATGCCAATACCAACAATAACAATAACAACAACACCAACAATAATAACAACAACAACAACAGCAACAACACATCCAACAACAACAACAATTCGAGCAACAGCAACAACAACAATAACACCAGCAACACAAATGGCACCAACAACACCAACAACAACAACAACAGCTCAAGTAGCAACAACAACAACAACAACAATAACAGCACCGAACAAAACACACCACCAACACCAGCCCAGCTACTCAATGAGGCCTACACCAAGATGACTTCAGACATTTTAGCTGAACGAACCTTGGGCGACTTCCTTACCGAACATCCTGGCGAATTGATAAGAACCAGCAGTCCCCTGTTTGTCTGCACCGTCCTGCCACCGCACTGGCGCTCCAACAAAACGCTGCCGGTGGCCTTCAAGGTCGTCTCCCTGGGCGACATTATGGACGGCACCATGGTAACGGTGCGTGCCGGCAACGATGAGAACTACTGTGCCGAGCTGCGCAACTGCACCGCCGTCATGAAGAACCAGGTGGCCAAATTCAATGACTTGCGATTTGTTGGACGTAGCGGCAGAGGTGAGTGTATCTCAATGTACCTCAATACTTGTGAGTTTCAAAATCGCATTTACTCGAATCCTAAAGCGAATCACAAATGTTATCATGCATTAATCCTAGAACTAGTCTAGGCCAAGTATATATATATATATATATATATATATATTTAACACCTTGGCTCACTCGACCATCAAAGTTGAGCTCACTCGACTACAGCAGTCGTACTGGTTTGATTATAATTTGTAGCCATTTGCAATTTGGTAAGTGTGATAATGTGATAGATAATGTGATAGATAATGTGATAGATAATGTGATAGATAATGTGATAAGTGATAAGTGAATAGCAGAAGTAGAAGTAGAAGTGAGGAGAAGCTCATTGCGTATCTTGGAGCTCTAAGGAATTGTCACTTCAGTAAGTTTGAAGAGGACTTTGCTTGCCTGCTTTGCGCAACTGAGATGCGACAGTTTAACTTCTCTCTCTCTCTCTCTCTCACACTATCTCCCTCACACACACTTTATCGCTATCTCCATTTCGGGTTGTGTTGCAAATCCATCATTTTGTGACCAAACAACTTTTCAAGTGCTCCTCAGCAGTTGGCAGTTGGCAGTTGGCAGTCGGCAGTTGGCAGCCAGCAGTCAATTGTCAGCCGTCGGTGGTTGTTGTTGGTTTTGTTGTGGCCCTTTTCTTTCCTTTGTGGCCGAAATGCACTCGAAACAATTTGTTCAATTATCGCCCCCGTCCACGCTGCCGTCCGCTGAGTGGCAAAAGTTTTGAGTGCGCTCTTCTCAACGCCATCTCTTTTGTGCAAGTGTTATTCAGCCACTTTTTGCACTGCCAACAATTTATAACTTCTTTCTTTTCTTTTTTTTTTATCCTATTACTGTTTGTTTTTTTTTGCTCGTTTTTTTGTTTTATTTTTTGACGCCGTCATCCTTTTGTATCCTTTTGTAACCGCTTGTAAAGGGCTACATAAAATTGTCAGCAGTTCATTAGCAGACGAGTTCCGACTTCTACAGTCTTTGCCTGCCCTCCACATCCACGTCCAGCTACTTCAATAAGTGGTCTCATCTTAAAGAGCTTAATAAAGTGTCAAGCGAATTGAACTGTGGCTTATGTTAAAGTGTTCTTCACTCTCAGCACTATTAATTATACAAACAAAAAAAAAAGAAGGAAAATATTGTGAAAATTCAGTTAAATACCTGTATTTATAACTGGTCTTTAACGATGGACATCCAAATGGAAATGGTGACTGAATCAGGCGAATCCAAACTGACGCAACTCAACTCAACTCTGTCAAACAACGACAGACAAAGACACAGGAGATGGCGCGAGAGGGAGGTGGGGGGGAGAGAGAGGAACTGGGACTTACGCATCCGCTGCGGTAGAACCGCAAAAACCAAAGCTTCAATTGCGGCATTTGTGACAAAAAGACAGAGACAGAGCGAGTGAGAGAGAGAGAGCGAGAGCGAGAGATCGAGAGATAGAGATAGAGTATAAGGGCAACGGACCCAGTGGAGACACGCACCAATGTCCAATTGTCCGTCTGTTCGACTGTCCGTTGCGCCACAGGATTCATGCATTGTCATTCATTGGGCATGCCAATGGACGCGTCCATCTTCTCATTTCCCATTGCTCATTTCTCATTTCTCATTTCTCTCTTCTGTGTCTACCATTCGCATTCGCATTGAGGCGTTTAATTGTAAATTTTCCCATTCATTTAGGCCGTCTGGCAGCGCGCGAGATGCAACGACAACTGTGCTGGGCTAACGAGCTGTGCCCCAACACCCCAACACCACCCCCCCCCCCCCCCTACCATCGCTCTCCCACAATGTTTTCCCGTGGGCAACATGAACATGCAGCTACTGCTGCAACACCACCACCATATTCGCGTCTCGTTTTGACAGGCAGTCGCAATAACAAAAAAAAAAAATGAAAAAAAAAAAGGAAAACGAAAAGGTTCTTTTGTTGTTTGGCCACAGTCGCTGTTTGATTTGGTGCTGACGCTTTGCTTTGCCGTGGCATGCCACATATGAAATCAAACCGCAACGCTATTGCATGTTTACGCTAAGTAAATTATCCACACATTCTAAGATTCGGTTGGGTTCCGCAAAGATTTGCAACTGCGTGTGTTAATTGCAACGGTTCGCTTGTGGTTTGCAACGGTTTGATTTGGGTTTCCCCAGTGCTGCGTATGAGTGATTTGTGTGGCATTCGCTGCTAATCGCTGCGCATGAGTTGACCATGCTGCTGCCATTTTGTTTCAGCAACTGCTGCCATCGTCGGCAAATTACAATATTCAAATAGATGGCATAACTCCGCCTTCCGTTTCTAAACCGTTTCAAACCCAATCCCAAACCCAAACCCAATCCCAATTCCAACCACAAACCCGCCTAACCTTTTCGGATATCGTGTGCTCGCGTCATGCAATTTAATTACCTCGGCATCGATTTATTTGGCCCCGCCGCCCTCGACTAGGCTACACTTTTAATTAGCAAAGTGCCATGCACATACACAGACACACACACACACACACTCACACACACACGCACAAAGGGCAAAGGAAAGTGGGTTTAGGGAGTGGGTGCACAATCGGCGGTGCCAGTTGGCGATTGTTACGAGAATTTGCCACGTCGATAACTTCTCCATCGCATCATATCAGAAAGCAGCGCACCACTCCACGCACCACTTCCCGCACCACAACACAACACAACACACCACTCCGCACCGCACCGCACCGCACCGCACCGCCCGCAATTCATCCCATCGCATCAACATTATCGATAAGGATGGCAAGTTAAGCTTTGGGCTCCCTGCGTTGAGGTTTCTATTTACACAACTCTCTCAAGCCATTTAAGACAGCCGCAAAATGAACTGCGCTCCACCATCCCCCAACCACCCAACCACCCACCTTCGAACTGCCAACCGTCACAACAAGGCAAGCCAAGGCAAGGCAAGGCAAACAATTGAAAGTGAAAGGCGCCCCCCATAACAAAAAAATTGTATATACACACATATATATATATATATATATATATATATATATATGAAACACAAGCGACAAAAAAGGGCGTCCGTTTCGAACAATTTTTTTACGGATCGGGTGAGAGTTTTGGGTCTGAATTGGGGACGTGGTCTGAGGCCGGTTTCGGTTGCTGTCGCTGTTGCTGTTGCTGTTTGCTGGCAAGACAAATGCCTGCCAAAAGTCGAGACCCCCTCAAAAGAAGGCGTTAAAAAGGCAAGACACCAACAACAACAACAACAACAACAAATATATATATATATATATAAGAAAAACAAAGCTTAATACAATACCCTAATAAAAAACTTCTACGAACTGACACCTTGACTGCTACAGCCAGTTGTAAGAAGGGGGAGGGGGCGGGGGGGTGTGGCACAATCTGTGTGTGAAAAGGACACGCGTTGAGTCAAGAATTTTGTAAGCGGGCGCAATTTGCTTTTGGTTTCTGGGGTTCTTATCGCTGTTTTGTTGTGGGTGAACACCGATTGGGGTTCGAGTTTGGAGCCTGGGGGACTTCGAAAAGAAAGCAACAGGCAGCCCTTAAATTGTGTCACTTACAGTTATGATGAACTCACTTGTAAAGATCTCAGCTCAGATAACGCACAGGATTAGCAGCTTAAGCTTTACATGCTGTAAATAGTATTGAAAAGTATTCAAAATATTATCTCACGATTGAAGGTTGATAGTTATACAAATTTGAAATGAATATTTGTATTATTGCATTATTAATCTATGAAATATTTGTATCTTTTCTGTTAAATATCATTTCTAAGAGAGAAAATATGATGAGAAAATATGACTTGAAATTTTAATCAAATTTCACAAAGACAGAAATGTTGTTAAAGTTTGTTGTGTTCTGTGCCACAATTAATTAGTATCGAAACTCATTCGAGTGTTGGTGGGTATTTTTGGTGGGGAATGGGGGATGAAGGAAGTATTTCGTGTGCAACATTAAAATCAAAGCTGTTGACAAATAACTGAAATCCTTGTTGCAAATCCTTGGCAATTTACAGAACAAGCGTTATAAATCAATTGGGTAATGAAAGGCATACAACACCTACACGTGTCATGCAAGGGTGTCGACTGTGTTGTGGGGGTGAGTGTGTGTGGGGGTGTAGTATGGTGTGTGTGAAGTGTGACATGGTGTAAGACAAAGTGGAGTAGGCCACACACACGCACTGGCAAACGATTGTATTTGCCTGTCTGTCAATGTTTGTGGCTGTATCACAAATCACAAGAAGGCGTTTCCTATGCACACATACATATGCATATGAAAACACAAACTCTCAAACACACACACACACACAAAGAGAGATGGAGAGAGGGAGAATTTAGGCACACAAAAACGATTCGTGTCTTAAAATTTACAATTTGCGGATTATTGGCAATTACATTTTTGGCTCATCTCTTCGAACGCAAATACTCAAATATTTACACCGCTTGTCATATTTTACAGCCTTGGCAGACTCAGCCAGGCCAACACTCGCTTTGCTTTGCTCGGCTATTTGTTTTTTCAGCCATTTACAAACATGGCAGCCACATTTGAAATTTCACTTTACCTTTGCCGAGGTAAGCCCTTAAAAGCATTCTGAGCCATTCTAATCCAGCCAGTAAGTCGGCCAACACAAAACGTATTTTGTGGCTTATTTGGTTTCCCTTCCAGTTTTCTTTTAATGCATCGTTTTCCCTGTTTTTTTTTCCATCCCCCACCCCCCCACTTGATACTTGTTGATTTATGAGTCTTACAGCATTGGCAACAAAACTGTTTTGGCCAGCGATTGGACATTGTTGAGGGTCAGGTTTACCATAATTGATTACAGCTGCCTATGCAGCTAGAATCCATTTCTGATATTCGAGTGTTCGAGTGCTGAACATATAAAATAAATGATTCATTTGCACACTCAGTTTGGCCATACTGTTTATCCCTACACACAAAGATGGTCAAAATAAACCTGATAACAATAAAAAAAATTATTGATTAGTGATGATTCATTTCGAGTATTTACTGACTGAAGTAATGAAATTATAGCTACTTAAGTACATATACATATATATACTTTTGAGTTCAATCAATTAAAGTTGCAGCTGCTAAACATGAACTTCAAATGAAGGGAAATGAAACGAATCAATGTCATCACTTTTATTTTTATGTTTTTGGGGGAATCTGTTCTTCTCTTAATCGCTATAATATTATGTTGTAATAGCCTCAAACTGGCAACTCCAAGTTGGAGTTGAGAATGAATAGCCGAAAAATAGCACAACAATGAACCAAACTTTATTACAATGAGGGCTAAATGCGGAAAAGCATTTGGCAGCAAACAGGACAAATGGACGGAGGCCACAAGGACGAAGACAAAATGCCACTTGGAGCGACTGCAAACAAACTTAAGACGAAGTTCATTTTTTTACCAAGACGGCATTCAATTGAGAACAGCTCTAGACTAGCAATTGGGGGCGACTAGAAAAATGGCGATTGAGAGAACTGAGAACTGAGAAACGAGAACTGAGAACGAGTCGAAGGTGTACAGCAAAATCAGGACGATGCTGTCAGCAGGCGCAGCGGAGTGTGCTGGCAACATGTGTAAGCCTCAGTCTACGTGTGTGTGTGTGTGTGTGTGTGTATGAGTTGGTGGTTTATTGTTGTGTGTGCCGAAATGATTTACGCTTTGTTTGTCAACTTAAAAAGCAAACGGCGGCAACGGGCAATGGCAATGTGGCAATGTGGCAATGTGGCAATGTGGCAATGGCAACACTTGAAGACATTGCACATACGCCACGTTGTCATAGACAGGCAAAAAGACAAAAAAGGCACAATGTCTACTTGGCTTGGGGCGGTTTGGGAGTTGGGAGTTGGCTGCTTCAAGTTTGGCTGAAATGCTTTTAATTGAATCGCTGCAAATTCGTCGTAGGCCTGGCAACACTTGACAATGGCAAAATGAACGCAGTCTTGCTGGGGTTGGGGCAGGTCCTTCCCAAATGTAGGCGGGGCGTAGGCGTAACAAGTTAATTAAAAGAAAACTGTGTGGCACAAATGAAATAAATCTTTGCTTTCGAGTATTGGGGGTATTTTCTTAGCAATAGAGCGACGTATGTGTGTGTGTGTGTGTGTGTGTGTGTGTGTGTGTGTGTGTGTGTCGTATGTTACAGACATTGAGTTTGAATTGTAATTAATTCTTGCATTGTGGAAAGGAGGACAGAAGAAGAACGTGCCAAATGTAATCCATAATTAATGCATTAAAGTCTGATATGTGAACAGGTGCAAAAGACTCGACGAGTAATCTGAGTTAAGTCGAAGTGTAAAATAGATTATAAGTTCATATTTAACATATCTAACATATTGAGAACAAACTAGTTTCGTTTTCATTTCAATACTGCCTCTTTTTGGAGACTGTCTGAGTCATATTTGATCTTTTGCTCTTTCCTAAATGACTTGTTTTTATTTGAGATGACCCACTTTGCCAGCCAGCTGGCTTTATTATCTGGTACAACATTATTATGTTATAGTCAACAAAAATTGCTTTGATTTTTACGATGTGACAATCGACCGATGTTTTGAGGCGATAAATGTGGCGTGCGTGTTAAGAGTACATTTATAGTTACTAGTCATAAATTTGTTAAACTCACGTTTGTTTTTTTGTTTATTTCGCTTCTTTTGTTTTCGTTTTCTTTTCTTTTCTTTTCTTTTTTGTGTGCTTGGCCTCGTTGCAGGGAAGAGCTTCACATTAACCATCACCGTGTCAACGAATCCACCACACATAGCCACCTACAACAAGGCGATCAAAGTCACCGTCGATGGGCCACGCGAGCCGCGCTCGAAGACAAGTAAGTATACATAATGCATAATGCCCAATGGCCACTGGCTTATGACCAATATGGCCAATAGACATCAGCCAATGGCCAATGACCAAAGAGCCCACACATCACACATCACACATCAAACAACAACAACTAAAAACACCAATCAAAACCCCAAAATGGCTTTATTACAATATATATATATATTAATTTTCACAATGAATGAGTCTTTATTAAAGCTCAAAAGTACACACACTCTCCATCTCTCTCTCTCTCTCTCTATGTCTCTTTCTCGTGTCTGTTTTAGTTGTAGTCTCGTGTCCCCGCAGTGTATTTAATAAACAGTGTCGACTCCTCGTTTGGCAACAACTTCAAATGCATATTTATAAGCATGCAAATATTTTACTTTGCATATGTTAAGGCAGCCCAGCTCAGACTTAGCTCCAGACTAACAACAGTTGTAGCCAGAGAGTTGTAGTTGTTGCCACTGTTGTCCTTGTTGCCGTTTGTTGGCTGTGTAATCTGTGGAGTCCGAGAACAACAATTCAATCCATGGCATGATTTATATCCTTTGCTGCCAGACTGCAACGCCTCCGAACAGAGGGCCCAGTTTTCTGCGGTACACGCACACACACACACACACACACACACACACACACGCATGCACATAAATGGCAGTTGTTTTTAAGCTGCTGCCGCCGCCAACGTCAGACAAAAGGTTATTATTTTATAATGAATACAATCTGCCGTAAAATGGCGACTGGAAAATGGGAGACAAAGCTTAGATAAGAAAATGGGGGCAGGAGAGACAAGGACACACAGAGAGAGAGAGAGAGCGATAGCGAGAGAGAGAGAGAGAGAGAGTGAGTGGGAGTGTGTTCAAATATCATTGTTAGCCATTTTGCACACTCAGATCGATGCTGAAATCGACCCAACGCTTTTCATATTTCCAATAGTTTTCACACACACACATAAGCACAAGAAAACAACTGCAAAAAAAAAAAAGAAAAGAAAACCATTTAGTTAAGGACAGATAATTAAAACTGAAAAAAACTTAGTGTTATCCCTTTTAGGGCAACAACAACAATTTCACTTCGCCTTTGGCCAGCGACCGTTCCACTTCTCCACGGATCCACTGTCCGGCTTCCGCATGCCACCGATTGGCAACTGTCAGAGTAAGTAGCCCTTAGCCCACCATATGTATGTATGCACACACATATATATATATATACACATATATTGTATCATTATCGGTATCAATCAGTACAATTACTTGTATCCAACATTCACATTTATTATCCACTCAACTATCCAACAAATACATATCTCATAGGCTTATATTTATATATATATATATATATTTAGTATTAATTGATGCAGCTCGCATTTGCTGCTGTAGCAATTACTTTTTGTGTGTGAATGTGTTTTTTTTTTGCTTTTTATTTAACACTTGAGTAACGGTATATTCGATAACCGCATGCAACAAAAATAATCGTTTACTTTGGGATTGGTGCTTGTGCCTCCGACAGTTTGGTGGGCGGGCCGTGCGGGCTGTGTGGTGTGCCCCAATGCAACCACATAAAATCACACAGAACGATTAGGTTGGCAGGCTTCAAAAAACAAAAAAAAAACAAAAAAAAAAACAACGTTCTGCTTTAAGCTGCCACCACGCAAAAACCAACAAAAAATGCAGCAATAATAATATATTTAAAATTTAAATTCAATGCAAAAAAATAAATATATATTGTGTGTGCGTGTGTGTGTGTAAATGTATATATAATAGATAATAAAATAAATCTTGACATCCATTTTGCAGGCGCTTAAAGCGACTACATTAATTAGGCGCTCAATTAAATTCTTTTTTTTTTGTTTTGTTGTTTAACGTAAAAACCCAAAAGGAAAGCAACAACAACCCGACTGCACAATTACCTGTTCTCCATATGGCAATTGCTGAAATCGGTTTGAAATGTGTTTGCTTCACTATTTGCCGGGAATATCGAAGGCAGTCGAGTTGACCAGGTTTTCTGTTGCTAACTTGATAGCTGAAGGACATATGGAATTATCTAGGCCGAGGCAGCCATGACAAGTCATAAGTCTTTTTTTTTGTTGTTGTTGTCTGTTTTGGGAGCAGAGTATGAAAATTGAAAAACTTGCTACTGTTTGCCTGACATTTCGCTTTAGCTTGCCCTAAGCTGTTGTTGTTGCGCTGCTGTTAAATTGTTGGCCACTTTATTTAACCAAAGTTTACTATACAAATAAATAAACCTTGGTCAAATACAATAACAACAAAAGCAACAATGACGGTCGACAAACAGCACAAAAAGCTGGCGTCAAACAACAACAAAAAAAACGTGTATTGCTTGTATTATTTATCTGTCCGAGCACGTAACCGTATCTGTTTATGTGTGTGTGTGTGTATGTGTGTGTGTGTATGTGTGTGTGTGTATGTGTGTGTGTGTTTTCAAGTGTGTTTGTCAACATTTTCCTTGTTGTTGGTGTGTGTGTTATGATTTCAAAACCGATGCCAAACACAGAATTATATAAATATAAAATATGCATACAAATCGTGAATATGTCCACAAATATGAAATGAAAACAAGTCTAGTCTTGGCAGTTCGAGGCAGTTCGAGATATGATTCTATTTTGATAACGTTTTCAATCAATATATGCTTAGATATTTGCTGTGTCAAGTCTTGTTGCGAACACAATTATCCAGATTTGTGGAATTATATTGTGTCATTTGCCATTCCGATTTCACACATATATCTTCTTTTGTTCATCTTAATCCAAATGTTGTCGTACAGTTTGCTATAAATGATATATGGATAAATGATTATATGCTATTAATAATTTATATGGATGACATCTATTTAAGTATTATCCGATTATCAAATTTCTTGTGCATAATACAAATCAATAATTCAAATGGTTGGCAAGTTTTTTTTTGTATATTTTAATTTTTTTGTTTGTCTGCATTGTAGTTGAATTATATTTAATTATACATTAAAAAATTCAATTGTAATAAATTTGATAATTTCAGTTTAAAATGACAATTAATTGAATTACAACAATTTCAAAAATAGGCGACAAATCGTTGGTTGAATGTGACAGCAATTTATGTTTACCTTTTTTTATGCATATTAATATTGTTATTTTCATAATATTTTATCAAAGTTAAGATGCGTTAAGGCATGAAAAAAGGCAATTATTTAATTTTTAATTAAGCGCTAATTATTGTTGGACGTAGTTGTTGTTAACCAATATTTTAAGCCCAGTTAAAAGAGTAATGTAAAATAAGAGGAAAGCGATTTCCAAATCCAATTCAATCAGCACACAAAATTGCCCAGCAATGACTCAATTTTCACTTGATCCCAGTGACAGTAGCCCTGGAAAAACCCCTTCACACACCCCAGCCCCCACAACCACCCCCCCCCCCCCACCCCCATCCAGACCCATCCCAACTGTCTAGCGTAAAGCGCACAAATCAAAATGCAAATTGCGCGATTTACAGGATGACATTTGCTGGATGGCATTGCAATCAATGACTCCATCTCATTTATATACACACAAAATATATATCCTATTTATTTATAACAGATATATATATATATATATAAAAGAATACACACACAATGTATGTGCATGCATATATACATATCTATATATATATATATATATATGTGTGTATGCGTTTGTAAATAATGATTACTGAAAGCGTCTGTTGTTACTCATTACCCATAATTTAATTGTAAATATGCAAAAATTAAAATAGCCTGAATTATTTATCAACAAATTTTATTGACAGTCGCTGCTTGACTTAATTACTGGCATATATTTTATTAATTTCGCAATAAAAATTCAAATAAAACGATATACTACATAAACTTACATACACAAATCACATTCGTCAATTATCCTCCCTCAAAGGAAAACCAAACGATTTTCTACTGATATGGGTTGATGAATTAAAACAAATTAACTTATATCCGAGGGATTTTACAAAACTATTGGTATTATTTGGCTTCAAAGTATGTTCCGATTTTAGTGGATGAATTTGTTCTTATTTTTTTTTTTTGGTTTGTTTCCCTTAGCAAATTATACAATGACTGACTGATTTGCAAATGACTTCTGTAAAATCTATGATTTTTGTGTTTATGTTTTTTTAATTATTGGACTGTGGGGAAGGCGTGGGGCGGGGGTTGGTGCGGAAGTGGCTACTGTACGGTATTTGTTGAGCAGGAAAACAGTACGCATGCCAACAATCGAGTTGACTTTGCGAGGGATATCAACTGTTAGAGCTTTCAATTTCTTGTTAATAATTCAGTGATAAAATATGCGCAGGATAAAGTCAATCGGTGTGACAACAAACATCAGACAGTCCAAATACCACCAACAGCAACAGCAACAACAGCAGCAACAACAGCAGCAACAACAGCAGCAACAAGAACGACAAGCAGCAGCAACAAACTGTACACAAAAAGTAACGTAATTAATGGAGGTAGAAACATTTAAGCCAATGGCATTAATAAAGCCACCACAAAATCAATATCCGGATACGAAAATGCGCCCGTCGCCGATAAAAACTAATTAATAATTTCCGAATGGGCTATTAATTAAGCCTAATTATCTGTGCATGAGTCTGGACCCGCACTGGTGGTCTGTACTTCAACCGAGGCCCGTTGCCCCTCCGCAACCCATCCCCACCATTCCCACCATCACCACCTTGCCGAACCCTGGCACTGACTACCCACTCGAGCCTAACATTGTCATTTTGGTGGATCCACCCGCTTCTCGCGTTACGTTTACATTGAAAGCATTTTTGGGCCGCTGTTCGTCGCATCAGATTTGTTTGTAATTTTTATGCCCAGGTCCGGTGGTGGTGGTCCCGCATAATGGCCATGATGAGGACCCAATTAGTGGCCCACATGTGCCATAAATTTGCCAGCCGTAGACGCGTAAACGTTGTAGATAAGGTGTTCGACGGGGACAGGGATAATGGGGATTGTCCATTTACTGACGATTATTGACGGCACTCTTCCCACACAAAATGGATAAAGTTTCGCTTTCAAATAATTCTTTTGTTGCATTTAATTTCACTTACATTCTCAGTTCTCTCTTATCACCATCACAGTGACTACTGCTATCGCTATTGCTATCGCTATCGCTATGGCTATCTATTTGGTTTGCGCCTTTCAGTTATGCACACATGCCGTATATTTTATCTGCTGAATATTCTAGTTTTTATCACGCTCTTCTCTTTGTTTGTCTACTCTCATCTCATCTCACTGACACACATCAACTAACTTACTAACTAACAAACTAACCAAATAACTAACTAACTAACTAACTGAAACATGTATGAAACATCAAAACAAAACAAATAACAAAAATCGATACCAAAAACGATACCAACAACAAAGATATGTCCCAATTTGGTTTAGGTGCCAGCAATACGCATTGGGGCTATGGATCGGCGGCCTCTGCCTATTCACCGTACTTGGCCAGCAGCGGACTGTCCTCGTGCACCACGCCCACTTCAGCGCAGTTTAACAATCCGGCATTGGGCTTCACCTGTTCTTCGAACGATCAGAGCAACAATCAGGACTTTGGCGGTGCCACCAATCGCGACTGTGTGCCAAGTAAGTATTATTTCAGAGATAGTTTTTGATGCGATTGAGAGGCGTTAGTTGAACATAGTTATCACTATTATAAATATCAAATTCTTTTTAAATTTTCTATATTTAACATTTCTGTTAAGCTTTGTTTTTGATCAACAAGTTTTTCTGTTCCTGGCTATTATCTTATAGCCCGATTCCACTTTAAAGATTTCTTATATTCTCGATTGTCTAAGGAACATAAGGCCCAACATCTTCTACATTCATGTTTTCTGCGACGATTTATCGAATTTCGTATGACAGTATCAATGTCACAAAAATCTGAAAATTTTAAGAATAATTTAATTAAATTGATTTAATATGTATAATTTATTCAAATTGAGTGCCGATGGCAAATTAGAAATTAAATTGTTTTTAAACTTTTGATATTTGTTACTTATTTATTGGACTATCTACAGATAAGTGGTTATAGCCTGTCTTATATTCGAATTGTTCATTATTTTATTATTAATTTTATTAATTTATTATTCATTTTGATAAAGATCATCGGCTTTACTCAAATCAAACACAATTCTTAACTGAATTTATTTTTGATCATTTTTAGACCATCTAAAAATACATTTTTAAAGTGCAGATCAGATTTTCATATACATATATATATTATTTGTTGCATTTGTCTATTTGTGTGATTTGTCACAGTGCTGCCCGACTCGACGGCCAGTGACTTGGATCAGCATCTGAGCAGTCTGGTCGGATCCACCAGTGGCCAGATGTCGCATCATAGCCTGTTGGGCGCCAGCGGACAGACGTCCATCACATCGACGGTGAATGGAGCGAGCGCCGGCAGCGGGGCAACCGCTGGGAGTGCAGCGGGTGCTGGCAGCGGAGGCGGTGGCAACTCGATATTGGTGCCACGATATCACACCAATGCCAGCAACGAGTACAATGTACATTCCAGCCAGAATGGGCCGCGCAGCCTGAGCGACAGCTCGCAGGCGGAGTCGCCGGTGCAGGAGGATCTGCTGTCGACCAATACACCAAATTTGGGCAGCGGCAGCGGCGGCGGTGCGACAAATGGTGGTGCAGCCAATGGCAGTGGCAGTGCTGCCGTCGCTGGCAGCGTTGCCTCATCGGTGGCATCCGCGGGCGCTGGCAATCCCGGCATGCTGGGCACCAATCAGAACTTTCCGGGCATTGTCAATCAGGCCCAGCATGCGTCCGCCTCGGCCTACGGTGGTGGTGTAGGCGTCGGTGTCGGTGGTGGACATGGTGGCGGTGCCGGTGCGACAGCCGCCGGCTGCAATGGATCTCTGTATCCGGTGCTGCCCGCCAGCCTGCTCTACTCGCAGCTGTATACCGCTGCCAATCAGTCGGCGCACGGCTTCCACTCGCACACATTGCCGGCGCATGCGTCGCCCAACTCCTCGGTGCATGGGGAGCTGCAGAGCGTCATGGATCACATCAGCAATGTCGGCGTGCGGCAGCAGCATAACATAATGGCTGGCGGGGGCGTGGCGCATCCGGGTGATCTAACACTGATTGGTAACTGCGGTGCGTCGGTGAGGAACATTGAGGATGGTAACACCAATCGTCAGGTGGCCGCGCTCGCTGCCCATCGCGGTCACCACAACCCAACTGACAATGGGGGCAGCGTCTGGAGGCCATATTGAGGTCAGGTTCTGTGGTGCGGATCCGCAGTCCTTTAGTGTCAGGAGCAACTCGAGGGGCAAGCGGCGGAGAAGCAGCACGACCAGATCCAAGATATTGGTATTGATATTGGGAATGGGAATGGGAACGGGAACGGGAATGGGCATGGGCATGGGCATGGGCATGGGCATGGGCATGGGAAGAGGGATTTGGGTGGGGATATGTGTGGGGATGGCAATGGATGTGGGGACATGGGTTACTGAGTGTAAATTTCTGTACATACAATTTTAGGCTATGCGAAACATGTTTTTTTTTTTTTTGTTTAAATGCCAATGATGAGGAAACGACGAAAATCTTAGTAGAATTTCTTGCAGCTCTGCAAGGCTCCAAACCAATATATAACTATTAAAAAAAAAGAAGAAGAAAAACCAGATGGAAAAATCACTCAATGTATGTGTAGCGTACAAGTATAGTCAAATGGAAAACCAAGATGAAAAATAATTACAAAAAATACAAAAATGGTTAAAGGAAAATGGAAAATGGAAAAAGCAGCCATAAATTACTCAACTAGCAAATGGATGGTGCGAATACATTTTTAAAATTGGCATTCGCTTCGGTCTCGCAACGATTTGGAAATCGACTTGTTGCATAAGGGAATCGTTACGAGATTAATTGGGTTGAGCACAACTATATATGTGTATATATATATATTATATATATATATATATATTTATAATAGATATTTTTAACTATTCGTGTGTGTGTAGTGCACAGATGCAACTGCATTCTATTAGACAGTATTGGGTCTGTTCGACCCTCAACGGGGAGCAACAGTCCCAGGCCCGCGGTATGCCCGAGCCATTAAACTACGCAAGTTAGTCATATAAACAAACAAACAACAAAAACAAAAGTAACTAAGAAACCCCCGTAAAAAAAACCAAAAAAAAAAAAACAAAATACATCCAAAACACACTACAAATTATAGAAAGCAAAGCGAATTTGAAGCAATCGCTAGGAACACAAGTATCTAATAGGAACAATGACAATTTTTGATGTAGTTCTCAATGTTTATAATATAGGAATTTTAGAATTGATTTTATTATTATTCTTATTCTCGATTTATTTTTTTTTTTCTATATATTTTTTATTTTTTCTGTTTTTTTTTTAATAGTAGTTTTACAAATGTAACATACTGAGTAGAAGAAAGAAATGGGAAAGAAGTTAAGCAGGTGGATCAGAGAGAGAGAGAGAGAGAGAGAGAGAGGGAGAGAGGGAGAGTGAGAGAGTATACGAAGAGCCGTTGTATATGAGTTCCTAAACCGTAATCCATGTTCGTGAATTTGTTTACTGTTCATTTCATGTGCTTCGATATGCGTGTATGTACTTTAAATGTGTATAAATCTGTGCAATGTAAGCTAAATACTATTAAATAAATGTATACATACTCAATAAACACAATTATATCATACTTGAGTGCAAAGGGCGCAACAATTTAACAACTATAATATAAATAAGTGTAATAACTTTTTTTTTTAATAGTCTATAAATGGTTACCAATTAAGTGAATTCCAGCATGAGCAAAGTGTATTGGCTAAAAGATTCAGAATAACGATTAAGTTGAAAATAATAATCGTAATGATCGTAATGATAATGATGATGACGATAATGACGATGATGATGATGATGATGTTAGCAATGAATTCACTCTAATCTACTAAACACCCAGCTTATCGAATGAAAGCTGTTTAAATTAGCAATTGAACTTGAATCCAATTAAAGTCAGATTCATCACAGCTATATAGAGAAATGTAAGTTTCAATAGTTCACACACACACACCCACACACACCCACACACACACACACACACACACACACAGACACACACATACATACACCTAAACCCGGAACTGTATAGCGAATTTTTAAAAGATGTCAATGAAAAATGAATAATGAAAAGTTATAAAAAAAAAAACAAAAAAAAATGAAAGCAACATTCGCCGCATACGAGCCACAATAGAGTGGTATTAGTTTTAGAGATCTGTTCATTTGCAAATGTCCAGTAGCACGTTTTTTTTTTTATAAAGTTTAAAATAAATGCATATAATATTTAAAACTGATCGTAAAGTATATGTAATTGATGTATACCAAAACCAACAAAACCAAATGGACTCAACCAAAAAACTATGTGTAAAAAAATGGTCAAAGAATGTCAAATCAGCTCAAAGAATTTGAATTTTGCATAAGCATAAAGCATATTTGCAGTTACATTTCTATGTATTTAATTGAAATATATGTGTGTAATGCAAAATTTGATTTCAAATCCAATAGTAAAAAAAACAAAACAAAATAAAAAACCAAAATGATCTACAATTTAATTAAACAAATAAATTAATAAAATAATTATGGAAATTAAAAAACTAACTATTATATACAATTGTGTACTTAATGGGGTATTTTCGATATATCATTTGTAATTTTTATAATTTTTACACTCGCAGTGATAATTAAATGTCAATCAAAAAGTTACTTCCCAGACTTGAAGCGTCTTTCATGAATTTCTGCAATTGAAATGGCAAAGAGAAAGAGATTTTACTGAGAGCAAAGCGTAGAAATCGAGAGGAATTGGAATCATGGAATGGCTCCGTACAATTTGAAAGGTGAACCAAAGGTGGTTGCCCCTTTGAACAACACAATCGGGACAGTTGGCAAAGGTAATATTATATCGTGAACGGTGGGCAGCGTTTAGCTGCGGTTTAGATTGGCGGGCTCCGTAATTTTCTGCTCAATTTATTTCACATTGTGGCATCCAATTAAGCTGGAAACCAACCAGCAGTACCAGCGCGCCAGACAATCACATATGGCATATGGGATATGGGATATGGGATATGGGATACGATAACAGCTCTCGTTTATCTCTTCAACTCCAACACGATGGACTTTAAAAGTCCATAAAATTGCGGAGCACAAGCAAGGCGAGGGATGAGCCGCAGCTAAACAAAGCGGAATAAGTAGAAATCGAGCCAAAATGGTAGCCGACTGGCTATAACCGCAAAAGGTTAGTTAGCTGCCAACCAGCCAGCCAGCAGTCGGAATGGGAGCTTAATTAGAGTTCGATAGGAAAAATGTTCACTGAGAGCACATATATTTTGCAGTACATGCCCCATACGCCGTACTCTATACTCCCTACTCCATACTCCATTCTCCGGGAGTTGTGATTGTGCTTTATTTTTGTCTGCTGCAGCTTTTAATTATAAGAATTCTGAAGATGTTTTGCATAGCAAATTAGCAGTCAGGCGGCGTCCTGAAGTATGCAACGGCAACATTTTCAACTCCCCCACACACATAAAATGCGATTACTGGGTGGGTGTAGAAGTGTGTGGGTGTGTGCGTGTGTGGTGGGTGGGGAAGGGGATGGGGGGGTTACTAAATTAAAAAAATTGTACCCATTACTGGCGTCAAGCAAACACACACACACAGACATGCTGGTGAGTGGGAAAGCTTCATTGAGACTAGGATACGATTTCAGTTTGCTGTCGGCGAATCCTCTGGCAAGCATCTTTCCCAGCAGTTAAGCAAAGAGTGAAACACGCCCCCATCAACATTCAACATTTTTACCCTCTCTTTCAGGTTGTTCCCGTTTGCCCCATTCGTCTGTATCGCATCGTGGCACGCATATTAACATTATTCATATGAGCAACAAGGAGTCCCTTGGCAACCGCATTGACTGATTGAATGAGTGACTGACTGAGTGCCTGAGTTGAACTGCACTGAATTAACGGCTAGCCAAATGCTAACATGCTTGTTCTTTGTTGTCATACAGTAAGATTCATTTGTATATACCCTGTAACACATGTCCAAAAGGCCATATGGGGCTTAACTAAAATAACAAAATAAAATGTTTGTTTTTGGTTTTATTAATTAGTTAACTTAAATAACACAGAAATATTTTATTCAGATTCTTCTTACTTTTTATTTTGAATTCTCCACAGAACGAAATTTATATTTATATAATTTATTTATATTTATACTTAGGGAAATTATTGATTTTTCTTTTGTTTTCCATTGTTTTAATTAAGATAATACTTAAAGTACGCTGAAAAGCAGCTGTTTTTTACACTTATTAATATAATAAGGATGAATACGTTGAATAGAACGAGTATGGTAATCAGCAATGAGCTGTACGGAAATACACCTGACATATTCATAAATGAGACCTTTGAGAATATAACAAAAGCAACCCCAAAGCTCTCCAGCTCATCAGGACGACAATCATCTCGTTTGAGTCTCGCTTCATCTGCTGAGACCGTGTGTCTTAATTATGCAAGTGATGTGTGTGTGTGTGTGTATGTGTGTGTGAGAGTGTGAGTGTGTGTATACACTTACCTTATTATGATACCAATTACAGTCACTCATATGGCTGTGTGTGTGTGTGTTTGTTTCTTGTCTTACTGACGCTGTGTTAATTAGCAACACCTATAACAAAAATTCCAACCCAACCGCTGCCTTAAAAATGAGAGGAAAACAAACTTTTTAATTATGTGCTAATATATTTAACTTGTTTATGTAGACGCACTCACACCGGAACCCCAATCTCCACCCACTCAGGCTCAGCCTCCCAGCAATTTCCACAGAATTTATTGACGCAGTCGAACTGACTAACTGACTGGCAAACAACAAACAACAAGCAACAAACAACAAACAGCAACAAAAGCAAGAAGTAAAAAAAATTAAAAATACTTGTAAGCCGCACAAGCCGCAAACAACATTCAACAGCAACAGCAACAGCAACATTCAACAGCAACAGCAACAGCAACAGCAACAGCAACAGCAATGCCAATGAAAAGAAAACTTGAATGGCTCTCAAATGGCTCGCTGATGCAGGTGAATGGCCAACAAAATATTGCAGTGATTTTGGTCGGCACAAATTATGTGGCGGATCTCTCTTGCACCAACCACCCCCCACCCCCCTCTCGTCCTCTCTCTCCCCTTCTCTATCTCTCTCTCTCTCACTCTGCCGCTCTGAGCTGTACATTTGGAAATCAGTTGGCGTTACTCTCGACGCGCAAATATTTAACGGCTGCTACATATTTGCACCTCGCCACATACACATGCAACCGCCTCACACACACAGAGCGGGGCAGCGTGGGGCAGAGTGAGCGGGGAGGGGCAATGTGCTCGCTAAAAGGTATGGAAAGCATTCTTTGCTGTGGTTTTTATTGTTTTTCTACATTTCCGTTTCGCTGGCGTTGCATTTTTGGCATTCGCGCTTTGACAGCCACCCCGCCAGCAATCGCAGTTCACAGCTCGCAGCTAGCAGATTCACACGGTTCCGGGTTCCGGATTCACACACGCGGCTTCCGGCTTTACAATACGAAAATGGCCAAATGAATGCAATAGAATGAGCGAGCTGAAAGCTCCAATTATCTGTGCATTATTTGCTGCTTCTCCAGGAGATATTGACCCTGCCGTTTGTCCTGTCTTTATCCTTTAATCAAATGCCTCAAAGCAATGCTTTCCTCCTCTTATTATCTATGTGTCTTATTGTTAGTATTATAATTAAACTATTTTAGTTTTAGTATCTTTGAATTTTCAGAAAGAAGCAGACTCAAGCAATTTCTTAATGTAATTTATTGATATTCGAAGCAAATGCGGAACATTTACATTTCCTCTCAAGATGACCTCCAAGAAATTTTTTAAGCTTGTTTTGCATCTTTCTTATATTTTTCCGTATTATTTTGTATTATCAGGAAATATTTAGTTTTTCCAGTTTACGATTGTCTTCCATCCATTTCCCGAAAAGCTTGCTACGTGCTTGGCCAACAATGATGTTAGTTAACCCATTGAAAATAGCTAAAACGGATACATATGAATGTATATAAAAGTGTCCTTTTCGCTTCAGTAACTGTGCCGAAATAATGAAAGAAATAAAGAAAATTCCACGCAAAAAAACTTTTATGTGAAATTCGGCAAGTAAAATATTTATTGAGGGTATATCGTAGTCAGTTGACTCAGTTGACTACAGCTTCCTTGCTTGTTTGTTAATATTAAATCACTTAGGAAAAGCATTGGTATTTTTTTATTTTTTATTAATGAGCATCTGAAAATATAAGCAGGTGTGTGGTTGTGTGATTATGTTAATTGAGTACAAATATAAGCGCATCAGAAGAACTCACCAGATGTTGCATGAAATGACTTCTCCATTTTCATTTTTGTTGTTGCCTTGTTGGCATTTGGCTAATTGCGGCCACGAGCACGTTTTTGGCGACACGAAGCCTGGAATCTTCTACGAAATAAGAAATATATCCAACGAATTATGATACGCCTCTCGGCTGCATACAGACTCCAATCGATTGCCAATATCTGCATCGGTTCAGTCACGTTGACGTGATTGAATCCTGGTGGCACAAAATTGACGGGATTAAATGGATAGATTTGATCAATATCCACCAATAAATTATTAGTTTTGTCACCGTCCATTTTGTTACTTTGCAATTTTCTCAGCGTTTTCTTTTTTGTTTGTTCTTGACTTGACTTGACTTAATTGTCTTGAAGTTTAGAAAAGAATGACTTGCATACGTAAAGAGGCAAATCCAACACAATTTTTAACACAGAATTAAAGTAAGCATTTCCCAAAGCTTACTAATCGATAAGTCAATATTGATTATTGATTCTATTCTATATTCAATTTTCAGTATCTATCTAATCTGCAAATTAAAGTGGAAAACTTATTGCTCACTGGCAGCACCTTATAGGTGAATGCAATCAATTAATTGAAATGTATTTAAATTGCACGAATCCTGTTCCCTAATTTAAATCATCTACACACACTCCTTGACCAGTCCAACAGGCAATCATCGGCCGCATTTGTTTTCCGTGTTGACATTGCAATTTTTGTGCAAGACAGATAAACGCGGCACAAGAGAACTGCGGTCTGCTCGACGGCAACTGTAGAGGGAATCTGATCTGGCGAAGGGGGGGGAGGAGTGGCAGGGGTTGGCAGGGGTGGCAAATATGGGTGGCAGTGGCTAAAACTGTCAGACAAATCAAACCAAACTCTCTCAACGATTGGAGCACGTTTTCAATATGGTTTGTTAGTGTGGCCACCACTGAGGCTGCCACTGCCACTGCCGCTGCCACGGCCGCTGCCGCTGCCTCTGTCACTGCATGTGCCTCTGGCGCTGCTGATGCGAATGATGCAGATGATACAGTTGATGTGAATGTGAATGTGAATGTGAATGGGTATTGGGAATTGGAATGCTGGCAATAAAGAGCTGTGCGTTGGGAGTCACCTTATTTGGTGGACTGCTGGCTCGGTTTATAGTTAGTTTTTCGAGCATGCCCCGAAATGCCGAATATTGATTTGAATCAATTAATTCGTGCGGTTGTCGCTGGAATTACTGCCTCGAATCTAATTAATTTTAATGCACGACTACATACACGAAAATGACAAATACACCAGACACACACACACAGACACACACACAGAGAGACAGACAGAGAGACACATACACACACACACACACGTTGGCGACACTTTGGCTACATTTTAGTTAGTCGCAATAAACGCAAATGTGTATTGAAGTCGAATTACGCAATTTGCTACTAAATTGATTGCATTTGCACAGCTGCATGTTTGTTTGGACGTATAGCGAATTAGAACTGCACATCCAATATGCAAGATAGTGAGTTAAGCTTAAAAACTAAACTACAAAATATCCATTCATGTGTGTAATTACCCCATTATCTCATCCAGCTAACACTATCAAGCCGACAGCTCAATCACGTGTCCGACATTTTGCGAAGCCGACGCGGAAAGTAAGCAAAGTTCGTCCTCAAGTCCCCACCATATCTTCTGGGACAACACAGTCTTCACTAAAACCGTATTAAACGATGAAGCTGCTACCAAAATAGGTGATTATGTAATTCCTTTTAAATGCCTATATCTTGTCATTGCTGCTTACATTACTCCCAGATGCTTTATTGAGAAAGTATATCATATTATGCTATTGACAGGTTCTTAAAAATTCTGTGCAAACCTTGTTGAACTGTTAATCTAATTTATGACTTGTGATTAGCTGCAATTGTGTGATGTGTTTTGGCCTCAGTATATAATCAATATTTCAATGAATATTGCTAGAAAATCATGTTACTTTGTTTAACATAGTATTTCCATGATTAGCAATGCATTGCTTTTAATAAAAACAGATCAGTTTTGAGTTCAAACAAATCGAACTGAAGACAAGTGAAAGATCTCTGACCATATATAAGCTAGAGATTTGTAGTTTGTTAAAGTAAGGCTTCAGATATGCATGTTTTTCGATATGGACTTATTGGCATTTCATGTGGATTATTCATATGTTGGTGCGCTGTGGCACAATGTGAATTTTTTTGCGCTGCAAATATTATTCTCAGCTGGTGGCGAAAATCATATTTCATGTTTAATAAAATGCACTGAATGCATTATTATAATATTCATTATATTAAGCATATTTCTATTATATTCGGCCAAAAGCATTCAAACAGTTAAGCATTCAAAGCGCTGACCACTCCAGCTAGCCAAAACGTACAAAAAGCGAAACTCGTTTCGCTTACCACATAAAAGGTTAACCCACACACACGGACATACACACACACACACGCACACACACGCACACGCACATACACTGATGCGCCAAAAACAAATATTGTTTTTGGGCATGTTTTTGGCAGCTGCAGCCGCGACGATGGCAGCAAAAATGAATTTGATTTTTGGCAATTGCGAAATAAATGCGATCATTTTAAAACAAAATGGCAGCAGCTACAGCAGCAGCAGCAGCAGCAGCAGCAGCAGCAACAGCAGCAGCGTTGCATGTGTGCGTGTGTAGATGATATGATTTGAATACATTTTGGGGACCCGGGCAGAATGATTTGAAATCGTTTTGCGGTTTTTACGAGTTGCAAATCATTTTAATTAAAATATCAAAATTAGAAAATGGAAAATGATTACATTATTCATTAGTTTTCATTAAGCATGTTTATTTATTAGCAAACATTTGTGGCTCGTTGCACTTTTCGATGCGTCGCTTACTGCACGCATGGCGCCATCTATCGGCCGACGGGATGTTGCCATCCACGGAAAGCAAAAAATCGAAATGGGAACAACAAAAAAAAACACCAAAATAAAGAAAACACCTAGCAATTTTCATAAGTAGCCGCAGCAAAAAGCTTGGAAAGTTTTCTTAACTTTTCTTGGCTCACGAAAAGCGCTGGAAAAAAATCACTTGCAAAAATGTTGAGGGTTGCCCATTTCTGAGAGTGTTTGTGTTCGTCTGTGTGTGTGTGTGTGTCTGTGTGTGTGTGTGGCGCGTCTGCGCATAACTTTTAACATAGACATTCACCCCCTTTCACCGAGGGTCGCGACCCATTTGTGTCTTGGCGCTTCAAGTCGAAGACGTTGGCAAAGGCGGCAACTTTAGCGTCGCTTGGCGAAATTTTTATTTTGCTTCCCAGTTGGATTTTTCTTTTCGATTTTTTTCGTTGTTGCCACTGTTGTGGCACCAAGACAACAGATGGCGCCAGCTCGAAAGCTTTGCGCCGCTTTCAATTTTGCATATATAAAAATGCTCAAGTTCCTTTTCATGTTTCTATTTGTATTTTTTTGCAAAGAAATTGATAACTGATTGTCAAACAATATCACCATTATTTCCACCACATATCCACGCACACACATACAACTGTTTTAAGGGTAAGTTACACACACACACACACCCAGACACACACACAGCCATTCACATTGAGAGTCGCCTCATCTCTATTCGAGCGCAAGGCATTTCAACCAATTATAAGTTGTGGTTAACCGCAACATTTATTCAAGAAAATGTTCGGCATATGCCCGGCTGCACGTGCGTGCGAGCAAGCAGGCAATAGCTGTGGCTCCGGGAGTGCTGGCGAGCCGGAGAGCGTACTGGAATTGGGTTTGAGATTATTTTTGGGTATGGCAACTGGAAACAGGTACTGGAAAACGGGCAATTCCATTTTGAACTAATCAAACCGATTTTTCGTTCGACTCGAAAGTATAATTTCAATATGCAACATTTTAATTATTTAATAGAACTTGCTGAACCAATTAATAATGGATTCAAAAATTAGAAAGCGTCTTAACTTAACAACGCCAGACAGCAGCCAGCAGCCAACAGCCAGCAGCCAGCAGCCAGCAGTGAGCAGTGAGCAGCCAGCGTTCAGTTTACATTGCTGTAAAATTAATAGTTTGCCAAGTTGAAACGAATCGCCTTTCAAGTCGCTAACCGCCGACAATATGTCTGTCCACAAGCGAACGTTAGTTTTTCGTATGCAAACACACACACACACACACACACACAGAGACACAGACACACACACACACTCAGATATACGGCGTTGTTGTGCAGCACTTTACTTGAGAGTAGAAAGACGGCGACATTAGTTTAACGTTAAATCCATTAAAAATCCATACTAATATATGTCAGGCTAAAGGCAGCGGATGCCACAGCGCATAATGAGTGACGGGTGGTGCGGATGTGTGGTGCGGTTGTTGGGGCTGGATGGGTTCAGCTGACAGCTTAAAATAAGATACCACATACACTTTGTGCGCTGTCTTTACACTTTTCCACTTTACCTTTTGGCTTAAGTGCGACGACGACGCCATTTTTCAGAGTGCCACAGTTTGTTTTAAGGGTGGCAGTGGTGGGGGTAAGCGGTTGCTAGTGGTTGTCGCACTAATGAAACTACGAGATTGAAAGACGAACATAAAGCCAAAGCAGCTTAAAGTGCGCTCTGCCAAAATTCCGCACACTCGCCAAGTAGCTTTAGCTTTAGCTTCACTCGTCTCGCGTACAGCCCCGACCCCGACCCCGACCCCGACCTCTGACCCTGCCCCTGCCCCTGCCCCAGCCGATGCCGCGCTACATCCGTCGCAGCCCTCATCGTGTTGCAGTCGCCGTTTTTTATTGATTTTATGAAATTTTTATTAATAAACATTCGTGAAATATCCGGACTACAGTAAAATTGAAGCACTGCGGAATTTTTAATAGACGCAAGCCAGCTTCCAAATATAAAAACTGCAAAGAAAAAAAGAAATATGAAGAACAAAATACGAAAAGGCAAAAATTAAAACCAGCACAAGAACTGCTGAAATCAAATGTTTCAAGACAAGCAAGAACCTGATGATGATAATGGTGAGGACAATGGAGAAAAAGTAGCAGCAACAGCAGCAGCAGCAACAGCAGCAGCAGCAACAACAGCAATTGAACAACAAGGCCAAAAGCGTCAGCAATTAAAATGGCTCTCGGACCCGTCAGCCAAAAGACTTCAAAAAATGCCAAAAAGTTCAAATACTAATGAATTATCCTTTATTAGGATAATGTATGATGTGGTTCTCTGAAGAGTTTGCCTCTTCACGCAACAACAACTGCAACAACAACAACAACTACAACATCAATAACAATAACAACAAGCAGCAAGCGTCCAAAAGTTGAAAAAGGTTCGCAGCTGAATTTCCGCTGGTTTTCGACATACACTTGCAACAAGGGGTAACATTATTTCGTGAAGCATCTCACCCAGCAACACCGGCCAACATTCACGCATTACATTTTATGAATTGTTTTTTGGTATTTAAAATACACTTAGCATATTTTGTATACGTGAAATGTTGGCCAATGCTTGCTGAGTGTGTTGAGTCTTCGTTGTGCCACAAGGAGTCGACTTCTTCACTTGCTTTGTAATGGAGCTGGGTCTGAGGACTTATCTCTTTTGGCTTGGGGGTCGTTGCGGGGTGGTTAAGGAAACTGTGGCTAGGATGCTGTTGGCAATTTATGAAAAGAGCCAAATTAATCAGACTAATAACGAAAACACGCCGACGAAAAGACGGCTGGGCAAAAAAGAAATGGCCAAGCGGGTGTGATGGGAACGGAGGGGGGGGGAGGGGGTCGGGGGTTGGCTGTGGATGTACGCTTATGATGAAGGCAGCGGCAACAACACCAACAACAAGCAGCAAAAACTTATGCAAAGTTTCCTTAATGAAAAGATTTACGATGGCAATACTCAAAATTAGCAAAAACTGAGGTTGTGGTAAACAATAAGCGTTGGGACAACAGGGGTGGTCAAAGCATAAGGGGTGGTGGGTTGGGGTAGGCAGGAAGGCTGGACCAGAAGTTGGCTATGGCTATAGCCGATGTTGTTGACTGGATTTACTTATAAAGTTTTTACTGGCGCTGACGTCGCAGCCGCCGGTGGTTGAAATGTGAAAGTTTATGAGAAATTTACAAACCTGGTTGTTGTAGTTGCTGTAGTTGTTCTTGTAGTAGTTGTTGTTGTTGTTGTTGTTGTTGTAAGTGGAAATGTTGTATGCAGTGAGCTGGTCAACTGACCAAAGCTGTGTTCATTTTTGGGCAGTCCAATGAAGCCATTCCATAAAGCGAGCCAACGAATCCCCTAACCGAATTATTAGTCGGACAAAGATCAGATTTGTGGCTGTCAGCTGAATGAAAGCTGAAACTGACTGCTGACTGCTTGTAATATTTAGCACTGAAATTAATAAACTGCACACTGCACACTGCCATGGCAACAACCACTCGAACAACGTTTGCAGATTGTGCCACACAAAAGGCTTACAAAATTAACAATCAAATCCACAAGCAGCAAGATGCACAGCTCCATATGGTTGAGCCATTGTCTAACAGATTATTAAAATAATTCGCATGACAGCAATCTTTAATAAAAATATAGAAAGAAAAAAAAACAATTGAATAAAATATACAACCAAATAAATATGTGCAATACTCATATAAAGTTGAGCAGAAGCGTATTAAGAAATTATAAAAAATAAAAAATAAAACTCTTAAACAAAACTCAGCCAACAAATAAATTTCTTATTCAGATTTGTTAGTTATAAAAGTTAAAGACGCTTCACACATTTCACAATTTCTCAATTGCAAAATTCAATTCAATTCTTCATTTTTTTATTTGTATTTTCTTCTTTTTTTTTTTTTAAATCGATCCCATGTAAAGCCCACAAATGTCGCTACCCATTCCTCTGTACGCCTTTGGCAGCATAAATATATACATATATAGAAAAAGAAAAGGGTTAAAACAATAGAAAATGTTGCCAGCGACAACGTGGACAAGAATACTACGTCTGAGAGGGTGTTCTGGAGTTTCAGTTACGGTTTTTGGTTTCGGTTTGGGTTTGGGCTTTGCGCTTTGGGCTTTGGGTATGTGTTGAAGCTCTGCAAAATAATACTTTATGTGTATTAAGCTGAGAACGCTTTTAACGGCCCGTTCAGCTGTTGTACTACTGCCATATACATATACCAGGCGACAACTCTACTCCCCATCCACTTGCCATCCACTCTCCATCCACTCGCCATTTCTCCACTCAATCCAAGACCCGCCTCTGTTAGCCAAATCATTATTACAACAACAATGCGAACTAAGCGCACTTGGCTCGCTTCTGTTTCCGGTTCTGGTTCTGGTTCTGGTTCTGCATCTGCTTTTGCCGTTTGCTATTTGCTACTGTTTTAACTGTATCTACTGTTTCAGTGCCGTAAGCCGTGCGCCCCATTTGCTCAACATTTTTCAACTGCTGCAGCCAACCCCCCGATCTGCACTTGAAACGCCAGTGCGGACATCGAATCCTTTCGTTCATAAATCAAGTCTTTGGTTTAATTAAATCTTGTGTTGGCGGTAAAAACGCTAACAAAAAGAGAAAAAGAATGCCATACAACAACTAGCGCAGCATTTTGTACAATTGCGTGGAACGAATTTCAATATACCCTGGAAAGGGAAAAGGGTAAAGAAACTTTCATTTGGATTTGAATTGGCTATATGAATTGATGGATTTCACTAATTGTATTTTAACCTCATTTGTATCCAGCCTCAACGCACTTGTCATTAATATAACCCAATTGGAATTATCGTACAGGGTATGCAGAGGCGCCTCCGGCATGCGGCCTGCTTCCGGCCAAAATGAAAACCAAATAAGTAGGAGAAATGCGAACCAAATATTGTACACTGCTTCAGGGGTCCAGTCAGAACCCATCGAGGCGGGGGGAAAGGGGTGCGAAGGGGGGCGGGAAGTCGCTGGAATGGGGAAAAAGTCAACAAGTCACGTTTTAAAATGTCGCCGCGGTTGTCCTTCTAATATTTTCTTTTTCAAGCTCATTTCCGCTTTTCGGTTTGAACTCATTGTTTGTTAAGGCCCCGAAATTCATCTCAGTTGCATAAAAGCCAAAGAAACTGGAAACATGATGTGCTCAATGCTACCCATTAACTGGACCTTTTCTCAAAATCAATGACTTATATCAATGTTCATAAATACTTTCCCTGTTGCTGAAGATTAACGAAGAGTGATTAAAAATATTAAAAAAAAAAAAAGTACGATGCAATCGAAATTACCCGACTCAGCAATACTCTGTCCTGAGTACATCAATCTAAAACTTTAAATATCATATTCATAATTCTTTTGAGCTCCAATCTGATACTGAGTTCAACTGAGTTCCCCTGATTCAGAGTTTCAATTGCCAACTAGTTTTTCGCTTAGCAGAATTCTTCTACAAATAAGCTAAAGTCTGCTTAGCATTTTGCGATTAATTTAAGCTGCTCTAAAAGAGAAAATTGCTGGAATATAGATAACGCTAACGCGAATTAAAAGTGTTAAGCTTCATTGTTTGAAAGGCAGCAAAGGAAAAGGAAAGATCCTTAAAACGAAAATGGAACTGACTAAGAAAAGAGAGCGAGAGAGAGAGAGAAAGAGATAGGGAGAAAGTGTTGGTATTTAAAGACGAGTAATCAACCGACTTGACATGACAAACCGACAACAACAACAACAACAACAACAACAAATGTTGAAATATAGTAAAAACCGAAAGGGGAACGTGAAATTGAATGCAAGACACGTTGCAGGATTTATGGCCAAAAGAAGCAGCCGCCAAACGTAGACTAATAAACACTGAGAGAGACCAAAAATTAAAAACGCGCAGAGGGAGTCGCAGTGGCAAAGTGGCTCTGAGAATTAAGGGCAAATGCCAGCATCGCTTAGGCCAAATTCTACGTGAGGCAATGCGTTGACGGGTTGGCAATGGAACTGAGACTGCGACTGCGACTGCGACTGCGACTGGGACTGGGACTGGGACTGGGACTGGGACTGCGAATGGTTGGGGGGAATACGACTTGGATTTGAACTTGGACCTGGTGGTTGACTTGGCGACTCGGCCGTGCGGCAAAGGGCAAATGAAATGAAACGAAACGAGACGAAACAAAACGAAATGTACTGAAATCCTTTACCGTAAGAATTTCATGCACGTCAACACGTGCTGACTGCGACAGCGGCGTTGACAGCACGCTCCAAAAGCACCCGAACCCACAGCCAGCCGCCTTCGTATCCAAATCGGTATCCGTATCTGAAGCACCTCCCACTCCGTCTCCCCCGCCTCCCAATATTGAGAAACTTGTAACAATTTCTAATTCATATGTTGCCGAGGCAGCCCCGCCCCAAAGCACAGGCTCGATGATTTATGGTGGACGGACGCGAATACGAAATGAAAGGCGATGCCACTCCTGCGAGACACGCTCGCTCCTCTTGTCCTCCTGCTGTCCTGCTGTCCTGCTGTCCTGTTGTCCTGCTGTCCTTCAGCCACGTCCTTTGAGTAGGGCTTGGCTTCAGCTATAGTTCGGTCTGTGCTGGCTTTTAATCATTCAATAGGCAATTTGTTTGGGCTCCTGCTGAACGCATCGAAATGAAATGATATGTTTCACACATTATACATATAAACAACAACAATAACAACAACAACAACTTGGACTTTGCGTATCTGATGCTGGCTGGCTGCTGGTTGCTGGCTGCTGGTTTGCAACGTCTCCGGCTACCATATTTAATATCATTTATCTTTCTTACGGTCCGGTGTGCGGTTTGCAGCTCCCCCAATCAGACATCTCGTCACCTCCACCTCCACCTTCATCTCTACTTCTACCCCAAACCCCCCTCACACACACACACACACACACACACACACACACACACTACACGTGTGCCGGGGTCATGTTGTGATTTATGATTATAAAAGTATTTGTTACCTTTATGTCCAAGTTATTTTCTCGCACATAAATCATTTTGCTGGCTCAACTTTGGCGCTTTGATTAATTTCTTCAATTGCTGTCGCGATTGGCGCCTGCGATTGGCGGCATGAGTAGCATCCTCGAAACGAACGAAACACCCCGCACACCCTCCAGCCTCAATGCCCAAAGTGTTCAGCTTCTTGATATGCCAAAATATAAGCGGGTTACATAACTCAGCAGTGGTCAACTGGCCACACACACAAATTGGTGAAAGCCAGCGCAGTGGAATTAATTAATCACTCAATCTGATTTGGTTTGCTTCATATTTGAGGAAACACACATGCTTGTCATCAATTGGATTATTAATTAATTTGCATCGACTTATTTAGTCACCATTCAATAATAATAGCTTAAGCAATTCACAATTGTATTTACAATATTCTCATCCACAAATTATTTTAGCTCAGCTTATTTCTAGTTTCTTAAGCAGTTAAAGTTGATATACAGTTGATTGATTGGGAGTTGGTTAGCTATATACAACTGGCTATATATCCATCTATCTTCACTTTACTAGACATAAACAGGAAATCAATTTGGCAATAGAAAGTTTACCAAAAAGTGCTTTACAATTGGAAAATAAATATTTGGCTCATAAATATCAATATGCTATACGTAAGCTCTGAAAATTATCTACAAAAAAGAAGAAAAAAAAACATATTTATCACATTAGGATGCTGCGTAAATCTGTCGACAGTCCTCCATATAATTCACCCGCTCAATTGGTCAATCAGTCCTAGGTTTGGCTTACGGCTGTGTCTCCGCAGCTAAATCCTGAAAGTAAACTCAGCGCCATGAATTATAGATTTGGATTTATTTGAGGCCAAGTAAAACAAATGATCCAACAATCGTTGCCGCCTTCTGCGAGAGCTCGCATTAAAAAAGGTCGACACAAAGACCAAGAGCAAAAAAAAGGGAAGGAAAAAAAGAGGGAGAGGGAGCGGAAGCAGAGAAAACAACAAAGCGAAAGTAGCGTAAATAAATAAACAGCAAAACACAAAGCATATTAGGCTAAGCTACTTGCGATTTCCGTTACAAGCCCGCTGGCCAAAGAACAGCTCGCTATAAAAATGCGGAAGCTGATTAGCCTTCGCCATACCCACCACCACCCATCTCCACCGAGAATGAACTGAAGCTGCCAACCTGTCGAAGAAGCTGGAGCAGGAGTAGCAGTCGGAGAATGAGGCAACAACGTCCAACGACCAACGACCGGGTGGTGGTTGAGTTTTATGAGGCACAAAAATTAACAACGCCTTTGGGGTTGTCTTGGGGCGACCAGCGACGACAAAAAGTTGCCAAAGTCTCATAATCGAAATTGGTCACAGGTGGCCCCCAGCAGCAGTTGACCAATGCAATGGTCTTCCTTTTAGCCCCACAGACAGTCTTCCAATTTCACTCCCAGCCCCAGTCCCAGTTCGAGTCCCTTTCCCAGTCCCAGTCCCAGTCGCAATTGAAGTCCCCGTTGTTGTCCAACTTAGCTTATTGAAATTAAATGTGCTGGCTAGCAGATAATACCCATTTAAGGCGTGTTTAGTTAAGTTGAGTTTGATTTGGGTGAGTCTCCCCCTGTTCTGGGAATAAATGGAGTGGTGATTATCTTGACGGCTAAAGCGGCTCAGATCATGGCTCTATTCCTCGAGTATTATTGAGTCAGCTGCCCATTGAAAAAGGTTTTCCGATTTCAAGTGAAACGTTTACAAAATAATAGTAAAATATATATTTAATATATATATATATATATAAATTTAATCCAGTATTCTGGAATATTTACCATTTTCTAGCTGAAATCTGGCTACAATCTGGGGGCTTAGCTTTAATTTATAATATATGAATTAGGGGCAGCTGACAAAAATGTAACTCAATAATGCAAAAATGTCTTCTCAAAGTGACAATGTCCCCGCTAAACTAAACTGAAGTCCAGCCGACAAGCTGACACAGAATATGTCAAGTCAAGCTGAAGACGGGTGACATTTTGGGCGCTCCTCTCTCTCGCTCTCTCTCTCTCGCTCTCTCTCTCTGTGTGTGTGAGTGTGTGTGTGTGTATCTCTGTGACTGTTGTAAATTTTTAATCAAATCTGTGAAACGACAGCAGTCATTAATTTTCCTTCGGTGTCCAAGATTGTGGCCATTTTTCTTTTGGGCTTTGTCACTGGCCGCTTCGGATACCTTTCTCACATTTGCATGTTGGCCAACAAACTGGATGTGCTACCTCCGCCAGGGACACGACTGACCACATTGCTTCAGAGGGCAAACTTTAAGACGAGGATACAATCAGACAATGTGTTGGGTCTGCGTCACATCATATTTAAATAATTGAATCGAAGTTGCGTTTCCTTTAAGGAAATTAACATCTTTTAAAATCAAACAAATATAATAAAAAGATTTCCAAGAATGTATATTAAACAAGGAATGTAATCATTGCATTATTGTTTAAACATCTTTAATTCAGTTATAAATTGAAGTTTCGCCAGTGGCCACATCGACATTACTTTCTATGGCCAAATAGTTTTGGGGCCAAGAGTGAAACATATGCCGCTGACACATTGTAGTAAAGGCGAACACTGGCAACATATGAGAATGGGCAAACCCTGCACGATGTTAGCCCTGGATAGATGGATGACGGTGTCCGGACATTGATAAATCACATATGTGTGCATTTCTATAGAATACCATCGTCCCTGGACCGTTGGTCGTTGGTCGTCGACGGCGGACTGTGGACTGGGAACTGTGGCCGTTGGCTACATGGTGATGTGTGTTCGACAATCGCGGGCTATTTGAAAACGCGACGTTGCAAACAAACCTGTTCTCTAAATATACCCCCCACAATCCCCTCCCTTGTACAACCCCAGCAAACCATTTGCTGTGAAGTCATGTGCTGTGCTGTGTGTGTGCTGTGTGTGTGCTGTGTGTGTGCTGTGTGTGTGCTCACGCACACACTTGCCCAAATTCGACGATTTTCTGCAGCGACATCAAATTACGAACTCATTATTGTTAGCAACGACAATGGGTCTTGGCCACGGAACCATGGAGCACCATGGCACCATCCATCCAATACCATCGGCATTTCGTGTTTTTAGTGTTTGCGTTGGCGCGAATTTTACCCAAAAATGCGTCAGAGTCGCAGACGCAGTATTTGTTGACGTTGATAGCGAACTTTTTAGGTAAGCGAACTCGTTAATTTTCCTCCTTTATTTTTTCTTTTTTTTTTTGTTGCTGTTTTGTTCTCCCAATTTTCTTGTTTTGTCGTTGTTGTTGTTGTTGTTGTTCCTTGTGCTTCTTGTTTTGTTTTGACGGTGCGCTTGTAAATCGCATGTTCGAGTGCAAAACGATGCCCAAAACGAAACCCACATCAAACTGACCAAAATGCATGGAATGCCTATGGAAATTGTAAAGCGTTGTTGTTCCACATCCTCAACTAGAGAACCACCCAATCCCCCCCCCCCCCCCACACACACTTCATCCAGGCCATGCTTCGGCTGTGTCTGTGCGGACAGCTTTAGCGTTGCGCTCATTAAATGACACTCACAGCAAGGCGGCCAGGAATTGCAAGCTATAATGCACACGACTCGCATGTGTGTGTGTGTGTGTGTGTGTGTGTGTGTGAGTGTGTTGGGGGAAGTGGCAATAGGGGGCGTGGCGTTGCATAATTCTAGTTGCGCCATCGTAGTTGACGAGAAGCCACTGCAACCCAACTCTCCCACAATGAACCACCCACCAGCGACTCTCTCTCTTTCTCTCTCTCTCGGTCTCTCTCTCTCTATCTCTCTCTCTCTCTCTCTCTCTGTCTCTCTAAGCCCACATTCCGTACTATTTATAATGCTTGTCATACGCAGAGCGCAAAGCTGGCTTTTGTTTTAGGTACCACCACCCCCCTCCCCCCCTCCCACGCTTCCTTCTCCACCCCCACAATCCGCACACACCTTTGCCCCTTTTTATGGAATAGGTTCGACTATATGCGATGTTCTTGTTACGCTTCTGAGATATGCTTCTGGCAAAGTCACTCAGCGAATTCCACAAGTTTGTCAAGTGCCGGGAAATGTTTGTGAAACTTCGAGTGGAATTCGCGAAAAACAGACTAATCTCATTTAATTGAGCAATCAGCTACTCAGCACTGCTATCTATATATATATAGATATATATATATATACATATATATGTACAGTTATAGTTAGTTGTGGTTCTTCTGCGTCTGCTTGAAAAGTATTATTTATGTACTTTGTGTACTTTTGGTAAGGGTATTTCAAGTGCGGTTCATTGTCAAGTGGGTTCGCATCTTGTTTAGTTTTTGGCAGCGAAATTTTCGTTTACGTATTCTCTCGTTTGCCGTATTTGCGAAAAACCGTGAAAATTACATGCCGCTGACGCAGCGGCGCCGTCACTCATGATGGTGCTGCTCGGTTTATTTCCACCATCATCGCCCCCCTCCGTACACCTCCGTCCCGCTTGCAGCTGGTGCTGCCCGCGGAAAATATCGTCGAGCAGGACTTGCTACTGTTTGCTGTGCGATGGCTCCAATGCCGCTGCATTTTTATTTTCAGTCATTTTATTCGCGACGCGCTGATACAGCACGAAGTTGTCCCTGACCGCAACATCGCATGTTGTAGGTGCGCCAATGACGCTGATTTTGTGCCTCTCTCCCTGGGTTACACATTATTAACAGTTCCTGTGACAAAGCGCCGCTACGTACTGCTGGAGCAGCAGCAGCAGCAGCAGCAGCAGCAACAACCGGCACGGGAAACTTGCTTTCCAAACCATTCCTCCTCGCAGCTCGCAGCTCTCTGCCAGGGTAGACCCTGAAACTGGGTTTCTGGTCGATGGCCACCTGTCATATTACGGGCAAAGGGGGGCGCGCAAAGCCCGGCTGACGTTGTCGTTGTCGTCGTTGTTGTTGTTGTTGTTGTTGTTGTTGCTGTCCTTTGCCGGCCGTTTGCTGTCCAACAAAATGTTTTGTGGTTCCCGTTGCAAAGTTTGTGCCTCCGGCTGGTTGTTTATTTCACGTTTGGCAAGTGCAACGGGGACTCATAGCCCAAATGAGACTTTAATAAGAAATCACAGTTAAGTATGTGCGGGGTGCACAAGTTCAGTGTTAGCTGTAACATATATCTTCCAATAAGCATAACTCGCGTGGCGCACTTTATAGATGACGAAGAAATTTATATTCTTTTCACATTCTCTGATTATGCCAAATAAATGGCAAAATAGATTTGAATATGGTTGCAAGATAGTCAAGACAAATGGACAAAATTCCACAGAAAAAAATGAGACTAGACTCGAATCAGCAATATATATGATCGAAGATTTGTTCAGTTGAAGACCTTTATCTAGTCACCTGTATGCCCAATTATTTGGTTATTGTTTGAGTTCTGTGATGACCCACCCATAATCCTTGAAATAAGTTGGCTGCCTAAATAAGGTCCAGCGCCTCAGAGAGTTAACAAATATCATAATCTTAAATACCGGAAGCTCACCGTTGCCATTCGTTTCCCATGACACCACTCAAATCATGGCCACATGTGACTCGCAACCCCAAGCAAAGGGATGGATTCTCCCATCCATTGCAAAGGATACACGATGAGGATTTTATCTAGCGTGTAAAAATCACTAACAAATGGCACAAAATTAAATTTGGCTTATGAGTTGGAACTGACAAATCGTCAGCAACGATATCGTAGTGTGTCTGCCGTTAAAATACAAAATTAACATACTAAAGTAAATTATGTACCCCGCCAACCCTCACACACACACACACACACACAACCACATGTAGCACAACAATTTTGGGCACAAAAAATACAAAAATCGTAGAGGAGAGAAATTAAAAATGAATAACATAAAATAAGGCAAACTTGTGTTGTGAATAGAATTGGAATTGGAAGTGGAATAGGAATAGGAATAGGAATTGGAATTGGGTTCAATGGGGTTTGAGTCACGACCGGTTGCTCCAAAATGTTAACAGGCTGTCGGAAGCAAATCAACACGTCTCGGTCCGAGCAAGGTGAGCTTTGTGTGTCTCGACAATGTACTCGATCTCAGTTAGAGAGACATTTTAGTGTTGTTTCTTGGGGTTGTTTTCACTTTAAATTGGTAGTCATTGTCGTCGTCGTCGTCGTCGTCTTTATGTCACCTTTGACACCGGCTGGTCATTGGCATGACGAAGCATCCAAGCAGCCTTTGCATGACCATTGAAATTGGTTTGCATGCAACGTTGGCTGGGTCTGTGTGAGCTCTGTGTGAGCTCTATGTGTACGCATCGACAGTGGCAGCAAGCATCTGTTGTCCTGGCAACGACCATTAAGTGGAAGCTGAATCTCAAGCCTCAGATCCAGCAATGACAGACAGACAGTTTTTGGCTGGCAAGGCCATCTTAAGAAACGATAATGACACAAACTGTTGCCCCGGACGACAGCGACGAACAAAGGCACCAAATATTTAAAGCATCGGGTTTGAGGCTTCAAAAGCATGTAAATTGAAGTAGACAGACACGACACACAAACACGAAGACATTCCCCAAAAACTGAGTGACTTTCGCTCAAGCGTTAAATAGAAAACTTTATAGCTAGCTGGGTAACCTGGACAACACTTACCTACCAGCACCAGCACGGGCACCCACAACCATCCCCAATACCCAATCCCCAATCCCCAATATCCAATCCCTTTGTCAAGCCCACACACACAGAGAGACACATAGGCATAGAGTACACACACACACACACAGAGATGGCACATGCAGGCATACGCCTCAGCGCATTCATTGGGTACTCATTGCAATAAGTGGGCTTTCAATTATCACACTGACACACCTCCCTACACACACGCACGCACACACGCACACACACACACACACGCAGACGACACGTTGGCAAAGTTGACTTGATGTCATTATCAACGCCTTCAGCTGTTGTCTCACAATGTGAGTTCGAGTCTCCAGCCACAAATTTTGCTATCTCGAGTATCTTACGACCGTTGGCGTCTTGCTAATTATGCCATCATTAGAGACACATTTAGCACACACACACACGCACACACATACACACATACACACGTACAGATGCTTGCACGTCGGCATGCAATAAATTTAAATGTGGTGGCATTTCCCTTACTCTGTTTATTGCAAATTGGTTGCTGTTTATTATGATTCCGCTGTCAAGCATAACATGTGTGTGTGCGTGTGTGTGTGTGTGTGTGTGCGTGTGTGTGTGTGTGTGTGTGTGAGTGTGAGTGTGTCGAGTGTGTGCTCACCTACAGCTCTCAGAAATTTGCCAATCTATTAAATCATTTTCGCTTCTAATTGCAGCAAATTATTATTCTAATTGGACGCAATTAAAACATTGCTACCCGATTAAAATGACTAATAAATGGTTTCATATTTTAACATTTGTGATTTCAATTATGTTTTGACTTGCAGCTTAAAGCCAAACAAAAAAAGGGGCTTAAGATTATTTATAAGCTATGTACAGTATATATATATATATATATCGCCACATTTAACAGTGACAATACTCATAACACTAAATATCAAGAATATTGTTCCTTTTTTGTGGGCAAAAAGCGTTTATATATTTTCATACTCGTACATAAATTTTCATCCCATTTATATATTTTCATACATGTAAATAAAAAATAAAAATTCGTTAATTATACTACTGTTTATGTGAAGATATAACAAATTGGGTTTTTTTCCCCCTTTTCAAATGTAACAAAAATAAATGTAATAATTTAAATACTGTAAATACCAATAAGAGTTGTAATGAATCCTAAATGCTTAAATATAATTGATATAATATGAATATTATAAAAATGATATGCATAATAATTAGATAATCTCAAACACTGTCAAGAAGTCTTCCACATCTTCCACATGGAATACTTTTCCCCTATTTCTATTATATATTTTTAATTTAATACTCCACGCGAATCATAATTACTTTTTGTACATACATATATCTTTCTATATATATACATATATATATCTACATATATTTTTACATTTGTAATTAAAGAGAAATACTCACGTGAAGGCAATTGGGAGTCACCAAAAAGATATACAAAGAAATATATATATGTATATATTTCCGTACTTCTGTTTAAATTGCAGATTTGAGATTGTACTTTTTTGGGATGTTGCGCTAATTATGTTATTTATTCAAATCTGACGGCGTCATTTAATATGCGCTTAAGAGCCATTTATCTATCGCCTTATTCGCCTTTTTATCCTTTTTCGGCTTATTCGCCTTGAGCCAAACCCGAACCGAATAACCTAAAGTGCATGGAAATGCTTAGAAAAACGGAGATGGACCTCTCATGGACCCATTTAATCCTTGGTCTGTGTGTGTGTGTGTGTGTGTACGGCTCGTTACCGGTACCGGTACCGGTCGCATCAGCCCGGTTGGTTAGTGGATGTCTTTCAGTAGCTGCTAGCTAGCTGGTTGGCATTTTTCGCTTTCAAGTTTGGCCATTAATTTAAACTTTTTATTTGCCAGCTTTCTATTTACGCCAACATCCAAGACCCGGCTATAAATTCGGCCGGCCTTTTTAACCCCTTAAATGAGGGGCGTGGTGCGGGGCGAATGCAATGCAAAAGAAATGCGAATTAATTTTCTTAAAAGCTTTTCTTGGCGGCGCTGATTATCTGACCGTCTTTCTCTCTCTCTCTCTCTCTCCCTATCTCTCTCTCTCTCTCTCTCTCTTTCTCTCACACACACACACACATATATATACAACCACACTCTCTCCATTGCCATCTCCATCTCTTTCTCGTTTGGTGTGCGTGTGCCAGCAGCTGCATATTCTGTATTCTTTTCAGAACTTACTTTTATTATTTTAAGTTGAAATTTTATTAACGAAACATGGCACGCTACTTAAGAAACTATATACAAGTATTCACTGTGCTTACATTTATTTTCAATAAATTTTTAAACTTTCTGTATTTGATATAATATTATTTGATTAATATTAGTTTGGGTTCGTTTCGCAAAAAAAAATTGTGTTTCTTATCGACTTAACGTAGTTTTGCATTATTTTTCATTTCGAGCAAAATATGTTCAATATTTCAATTTACATAGATGGTATCTCTATAATCTACATATATAATTATTGCCCAATCTCTAACTTTTCCTTCCCCTCTGCGCACCCAATAACGGGCACACTTAAATACAATTCAAATTACTTTGGGCAATGATAATTGATTTAAATTCGATATGTGATCCGCTAAAACTTAGAATTGTAACAAAAATAAATTATTAATAAAAAAATAGAAAAAATACAGCCTGTGCGAGGATTGCCTATAGAGTTTTGAGGCTTGAGTTTTGCTCCATAAATGAACGTAAGAAAACATTTAAAGAGATTCTCTAAATATATTTTTGTCAGGCTTATTAATTTGAATTAAGAAACCCTCCGTAAATACAACATTTGAATCCCATGTAAAACCTTTTGCAGAACATTCCCACAGAAACTGAATCTCATTTTTATGCTCTAAAATTAAACAGTTCTTTTTAGAAAACATTTAAACACTAACCAGATTTTAAAGAAACAAATCAACATAAAACCTCTCCAGTCTTTTATTTTTTCTTGAAGCAATATCTGGATTTGAATCTTAGTTGGAGCATTCAAAATCCTGAATATGAAATATTTGGAATCAAATATCAGAATCTCAATCTCAATGATGAACTCTAGATCAACCCTCGCACGTTACAGATATGACCTAAATTCATAATAAACCTCAGCCTACTGCTCCGCCCCCTGGCCCTGGCTCAATCCTTGTCCCAGTCCCTGTCCCCGTCCCTGTTCCTGTTCCTGTTCCTGTGCCGCCAGACAATTGCCCAGCAAGGCGGCAGCCAGTCGCTAGTAGGGACGCCAGACATCCGATGTCGGCTTTGGCGTACGGGTGCGAATAGGTCCACCGGCGCCACTAGATCCGCTGGCCGATCTCGATGTGGTGCTAACATCGTCCAGATCAATTGTCTCCACCGGCGATGGTGAGCGGCGTGTGGAGCTAACTGGCGGCGATGCATTCGGATTGGCATTCTCCGCATCCGGTGGATTATGCGTAATCAGTGTGACGCAGCGCTTAATTAGATTGACACCATCAGCATCAGCACCAGATGCCACTAGGGGAACCAACGAATCCTGCAGCTGTTGCTGCTGCTGCTGTTGCTGTTGCTGCTGCTGCTGCTGTTGCTGCTGTTGTTGTGGAGTTGTGCTGGCTGCCGCTGCTGCGGCCGCACTGCGTAGCCAAGGTAGATCACTGTAGCTGCCATAGAGCTGCGTGTAGAGCCATTGACTGGACTGGGGCAGCAAAGGGCTCTGCAGGAAGAGCTGTGCCGCCAGAGCTGGATTAAAACTGTGCGCCGCTGGCGCAAAATGACCAGCGGCACCAGCTGCCGCAAAGCCACCAAATAGCTCTGTGGGATTCTTGCTTCGTTGGATGAGTGCTGTGAAGGCGCCGCCGCTGCCAGGTGCCGGCTCTGTTAGCGTTGCCACACTGCTGGCATCCGCACTGAGCAGCGTTGGGCTGCGACTGCGACCCGCCTCCGCCTCCGTCTCCGCCTCCGCTTCCGCATCCGCATCCGCTTCCGCATCCGTCTCGGCCTCAGGATCCAGGTTCGGTTGCGACTCCTCATCGTCGTGCGTCAGTGAGCTGATGCTCTTGCGCGGCGATCCCGTCACCGAGATGCTATCGCTCTCGAAGCCCGCATCGATATTGCTGCTGCTATTGTTGTTGTTATTGTCGTGATGCTGCATGCTGCTCAGCGTCAACGGTGGCGAGCTGCCCACACTGGCATTACACGCCGCCGGCTGCACAAAGGCGCTCAGCGTCGCACTCGTCGTTGTTGTGGGTGATCCCTCCGGACTGGTTGTGCTATGCGCCGCTCCAACCGTCGCCAGCGGCTGCTGACTCTCTAAACAAACAAAGCAACAAACATTTTTGATTTTTGATTTTTGATTTGTTAATAAAACAAAAGAGGCGAAAATGAACAAAATTGAGGATTAGTTACCACTCAATCCACGTATGCCGCTCGCTGCAGCTGCCGGAAAGCCACCTCCATGGTGGTGCGCAAAGAAGGGGCCAGCGGGGAAGCCGGGACGACCACCCAGCGCCATATGAGCTCGCCAATCGGGTGCATGCAGATGGCTATGCATTCCAACCAGATGATGTGCGAATCCTGCAAAGACCAAGCGAACCTCAGCAAAGTCAGCCAAATATATTAACATATATATATATATATGTATATCTGTGTTTAAATGGAATTTTGTCAAAGAGCGTGTCTTCAGCATTGCCGGAATATTAGACGTAATTTTAACATCTGAATTTTTGGATTAATTAAAAACGAATCGAAATTGATAAATAATTCACACTTGCATTGACAATAACTCAATTATTCACAGGTTGAAATGAATTTCAATTAGGTATTCAGATGTTAGTCGTGCAACTTGAAATGCATTCGCCTTTGAGGTCGTATTTGATATTTAATATTCATATTTTTGTGATTATTTGGGACTTTTGCGGTTGCAAAGAAACCTCAAAACATTTCAATTAGTGTATTCATTTGAATGCGAAAGTGCATTTAACTGGAAAGTATTGCGAATCAAGTTAATCAGTTAGCTGCAGTTCTATAAAATAACTGAATTAGATTCCGAACAGCTTAACCGCAAAAACCGCATCGAGTTCAAATCTGTAATGAAAATGCAGGTTAATTACACGATGCACAAAATGTTTCACTAGGAGTAGAGCTTGAACCAATCTGTACAATGTCCAAATATATAGATAATATTTAATAATAAAATTCATTCATGCTGAGCTGCATTTATTGGGCTCAAGGCTATTCAAAAAATGGAAACAGACATCATATGCCACGACCAACTATGTGTCCAAGTTCCAACATGAACACGAACAACTTGAAGAACAACGCTGAACAGGATGGGGCGAAGGCACAAGGAGCAGCAATAGCAAGTCCAATGCCAAACCCAAACTGAGGCGAAGGCCCGCCCGACCACATATAGCCCACTGTGCAAGACCAAAAACGTTGCCGCACATTTCGGTTGCTGCAAAACAACATTGGGCAACAATTCCCGCCCACTTGCCAGCGTTGCCCCGCCAGCTTCACCCCCCAGCATCCCAAACTGCTGCCCGATTCCTATTCTGCCATCATCAGATCAACAAGCCGCCATATTGCTGCTTATGTAAATGCATCTTTGGCAACCCTCAAGGTCCCCACGCCTCTCTCCATCCCGCCTCGACTTTGTATGTACACGCCCAATGAGAGCTCCACCTTCCGCATGGGGACGGCAAGACGGACGAGGGACAAGACTTTGGCAGACAATCGCCTGGATGCTAGTCAAGGCAAAATTCTGGCAGCGAGAACGAGAACAAGAAACAGAGAGCAGAGCCAGAGCCAGAGCCAGAGCCAGTGTCAGAGCCAAAGCCAGAACCATAAGCAGAACCAGAACCAGAACCAGAGCAACGAAGCAAGCTTCAAGGCAAACTCCTAAATAAATTCATTAAAATTATCCCAGTCGCCGATGTCGTTGCTCCGTCTGGACGGGCCTGTATCCCCACATCCTACCGACTCAATCTCCTCATCCGCCATCCCGCTGTCCCCCTCTCGTTCGAGCTGAACTCCTACGGCATTCCCCGCCATCAAGTGGCAGCCCACATTTGTGGGCAAGTGGAAGAAGCTGCCGATGCTGTGTGGAAGGTAGTTGTTGGAGTCCCAAGAGCATGGAGAGCACACTGATGGCGAGGGATAGATGGAGGGGGAGATGGAGGGGGAGGGGATGGGGAAGGGGTGCCAACTTGCAACTAGACTTAAATGCCTCAAATGCCAGGCCGCAGTCGCACATACTACGCGGTCGACTTCGACGCTGGCGCTGAAGATGCTGCTGCTAAAGTTGACTCATTGTTATCGTTGTGTGTGTCTGTGTGTGTGTGTGTGTGTGTGTGTGTGTGTGTGTACGTGGGTGTATGTACGTGTGTGTGTGTGTGAGTTAGACGCACTTAAGAAAATTCCAAGGCAGCAAACATTGAGAAAATCTCGCCTTGCTAAGCATCTCTCGCTTCTCTGCTCGCATAGTCGAAGACGAAGACCGACCACAACACACTCACACACACCCATACACACCCATGCACACCCATACACACCCATACACACCCATACACACTCATACACACACACATATGCCGCCCACATGCGCGCTCTCAATTGCAATCGCTCTGGCTCTCTCCGTCTCTGTCTAACATGGAGCCGGGCTAACGCTCTCAGTTTGGCTGTCTCTGTCCCGCTCTGTCGCACTTGAGGCCAAATACTTGGCCAAGTTTTGCCAAAGTTTGCAACCAAAATTTCACCGAAAATGTGACACCAACAACCAACCAACGAACCAACCAGACCAGCCAGTCAGACATGGGGCCAGAGGTGTCACTGTTGACTGGGTGAAAAGGGGGGGCTTTGGATTTGTGGGCGGTGCGGAGGTGGGGGTGTGGGGTAGGGGATTGGTTGAAGATAGTGTATGGCATAAGTATGCGTATGTGCGAAAAGGGCTGCGACACTGGCTGGCTGACTGTGAGGAGACAACCAGAATCCAAGATGGGGCACATCTTCTTAGACAGAGAGTGGAACCATCTTTGCTGCATTACTTGATTGGCATGCTGCATTATCCACTTTATACTCTGACATACTTCTATAAGTATAAGTATAAGTATCACTACAACTACAACAGCAACAACAACAACAACAACAACAACAAACAGTAGCGCATAAGACACTTAACATTGCTACGTGGAAGATGTGACTGGATGTAGGTCAAACAGTTTGCTGCGATTGCCGCTGGGTGGATGGGTGGTTCGGTCATTCTGTCTAGGATCTTGGTGTTAAGTTGCCATTTGTGTAGCAGACAAAACAATTTAGAGAAATCGATGCAATTCATGCACAATTGCCGATGCCTCTTTCTCACAGCAGGATATCATTTATGAACGCATTCAATAAATTAAATGACTTATGACAATCCAAACATGAGCTTGGATCTGAGTCTCGAATAGTTTAATACACATTTTGCGCAAACTATATATTAACTATAACTGTTAACTGTTATGTCATAATCTGTAATTAAATCAAGCTACACTGCAATACAATCATAAAATGGCTACAACAAATTAGGCGTCCACAATATAAAATTGATTTTAATGATTTAATGATCAGCAGAAAATCGAATTTAGATAGAAGCACCAAGATCAGAGTTGAGCTTATTATTATTATTAATTATCTCTAATATTTTTAATTTTTTATTTCGAACTTATCAGCTGTAAAACCTTGCAAGCAGCTTGAAAAAAAAGCAATCAATTGTAAAATAAATATTCAGGAATGAGTGTAAAATATGTCCAAGCTTTCAGAATAAATTCTTAAATTTTTAATGCATTATTTTCTTAATGAGCAACATATGTATTTTGCGACTTTAGATTTCACATCTCGTTTCCATATAATAATTTTGCTTTTGTTGAAATACTTAAATACATATCAAATGTAAATCAACTTGGCACTGAGAAAGAGCATCAATTATTCAATCATTTTGCGCTTATGAAATAGTTTTAAATACAATTTTTCTGTATCTGACTTTAGATTCGCTTATCTTGAATAAAATTATTAATGATGTTGTTTTGTGTTTATTTTTATGGAACGTAAAGATTTGTTTCTTACATATTTCTCTTATTTAATTTGAGAACTTACTTATCGGATATTATTTATTTAATATAATAACTATAGAAATTTTGAATTATTATATTTTTCTGCATTGTGATCTTACTTTTTAGTTATTTAGGTAATCTCCACAAACGAATTAGGCTTTTCAAATTTCGATCTATAATACGACTAAACTAAGTTTTTTTTTCTTAATTGATATTGCTAGAAATAAATTTAATGTGACTAATCCTTAAGGTTCCTTCCTGTATATATATGTGGAATATATACTCGAGGTTTTAAGGCAGCTATTTTGCTGTTAGTTCTCCGTCCTTGTCTTATTGTCTCATTCCGCTTGCATGCAACTAACTCCTTCAACATGCATTAGCACTCATTATAGTATTTATTTCATTTTATTTTATTTCATTTCATTTCATTTTATTTTATTTTAATTTATTTTATTTTTTATCATTACAAAGTTCTTGCTGTGCTCCAGCCATTAGCATTTTCAGCAAATCCTCTTTTTATATACTTATTTATGTGCATATACCTACACGTATGTACTTGGTTGTGTGTGTGTGTGTGTGTGCCTGAGATGGCTATATACTATGCCAACTGGGGTATTGGGTGCATAGTTGGGTTTTGTCACACAAAATGGCAGCAGTAACAGCCCACAAAACTACAACGATCACACACAGACACACAAACACACAGACACGCCCACACTCTTGCGAGGCACTTGAAGCTGGCAGCGACACCCGACGGTAAAGCAGCAGCGATGGCAACGACGACGGCGACTACGGCTTCGATGCGGCGGATACGGCGGCAGGCATTGAGCAAATTGTGTTTCCATACAATATAACATCACGTCGATTTTGGTAACCCAAACTCAAGAGACTTTTCGTGGGAGTCTATCTCTCTGTGTGTGTGTGTGTGTTAGTGTGTGTGTGTACGGGCAGTGGCCAAGCCTTTAAACACACACACACACAAACGCACACACACACACACACACACGAACAGTCCCATACACATGTGCATAGAGAGAGAGACCGCATGAAGGCGTACCAAGGATGGCGACAGTGAAACCCCATAACAAAAACCTAAATATGCGGTCCTGTAAGGAAACCCTATGTGCGATAAAGGGTTAGCCACGCTTGGTGTCAGTTTGGGGTCGGGCTTTCTTCGGCACACCACGTAACGGTATTCGTCGGAGTCGGCCGTTCTCGTCTGGGCCGTTTGGGGACAGGTGGCGGTGGCATGGCGTGGTGTTGTCCATAGCCCAGCCCCCATATATGAGTGAGCAACTTCTCCTATGTATATGTCTGAGTCTCTCTGTGTGTGTGTGTGTGTGTGTGTTGCTGTATGTGTGTGTGTAGCGGGGCATAACGCGGTGCCATTGGTGCGCCACAAAAAGCTTTCATGAGTCCAACTTCCCACGCTTTTTAGCATTGTGTTTTGTGTCTTTTGCTTTTTTTTTCTATTTATTTTTCTTTTTTTTTTTTGGTATTTTTTTGGGCACCGCACTGCGGAACGAATCTGCAGCTGGGGGCGGGGTAAAATAGTACGTCTAAAGTGCAATGCATGTGTGTGTGTGTGTGTGTGAGTGTGTGTGTGAGTGTGTGTGTTTGAGAGGGTTGTAGTCCGCTGCCAGTGAACATATCAGCAATCAACAGTAACAGGAACATGGCATTAGATATATTAAATAATATGCGTTCCAGTGAGGAAACATTTCGTATTTCATATTACGTATTTCATCATCAGATTCATTCATAAACTATTTGTACTAAAAGCAAATGTGAAGAATGCTTGCCGTGTTACGCATTTGCCGCCGGTCTAAAAACAGTTGTGATGTTTTACCGACGGCATTTTGGCACGGCGCAAGCATTTGTTGTCCCCACCCAAAAAGTGCCCGCAATAAAAACGAAAGGCGCTCAGCGAAACCAGCACAACAACAGCAACAACAACAGCAACAACAACAACAACAACAACAGCAAGAAATTTGCTCTGAAGAGCGCGCAACAATTTCTCACCACAAGATGCTGTCTTAGAGAAAAGTAAAAACGCGACGCAAGCCGTCGTCAGCGTTGGCGTGGCGCAACCAAGTCGACTTCTAACTCACCACAATGTGTGGTGGGTGGTTGGGCGGCTTGGGCGGTTTGGGGGTAGTCAGTTTGAGCGAGACTAGCAGCGACAGCAGCAGCAGCAACCCCCACGCACACGCACACACACACACACACACACAGAGAGAGATTTTGAGCCAGCCAGCGAATCAGGGGAAATCGTTTAAGTATATGGATTTCAAAACACTCGACTCAATTTCGCCAGTCGCTGTTATTTCACTCCACTCAACTCAACTCAGCTGAGCTGAGCTCAACTCAGCTCAGCTCAGAGAGAGAGAAAGCGAGTGAGAGAGAGACAGAGAGAGAGAGTGAGAGCGAGAGCGTTGACGCTTGCGCCTGCCCTGTTGACGCCGACAGCAGCAGTAGTAGCAGCAGCAGCAGCAGCAGCAGCAGCAGCAGCAGTAGCAGCAGCAGCAGCAACGCCAGCGTCGAGCCTCGAGCCTCGAGCATTTCTGTTGCCTACTTTTCAGCGCGGACGCTCGGATATTTCAATGCTCGAATGCTGCCCAGCCGCTGGCTGCTTGGGTGCGCACTTTGCGGTAAATGTTTCTTTTTTTTCCCCGTTTTGGTTTTTTTGTTGTTGTTGTTGTTGTTGTTTATTTATCCGCATGGTTTTTTTTTTTCAGTGTTTAGTCGTTTTTCCGAGCTGTTATTGAGCCATCAGGCAAAAGTGCTTGTATTGTGGCTGCTGCTGAGGCGGGCAATGGGGCAAAGGGGCACGAAATTATTAACGAAGGGGAGTCCGAACGAGAAAGGCGGTTGGGAAGGCAACTGCATCTTAAAGTTCAATATAATAATGATGATTCTGTTGACTGTGTGTGTGTGCGTGTGTGTGTGCGTGTGTGTGTGTGACTGCGTGGCAACATCTGCTGCGTCCAACATCTAGTGTGTGTGTGTGTCCTCACGGACCGCGGACCTAAGCTTATTGATTTTGTGCCTTATGCTCAACTTTAACTTGGTTTTGGTTTTCACTAGTTTCAGTTTCCGTTGCAGATCACATTGAACTTTAAATTTACATCAAATTGAAATATGTTTTCTAAGCATTTAAGGACCGTCACTTTATTTATCACACGTAACACTTAATGCAATTTTGCTCAATTAATTTATTAATTTTCTTTGTTGCATATAAAACAACAGCAGGAATAATAAAACATTCAAGTTTAAAATGATTATTAGACCAAACAGTCAATGAGAAGTTTTTGTGATCATCTTTCCATACAAATTGATCACATTTACGGCACTGTTCTATTAGCTCAGTTATTAAAAGAGATTTAAGCTACTTCGTTGCGGACAATAACTAAATTGATTTGGTATCAATATATTATAACCACCCAGCTCTTGTATGCCACACACGCATTCCGCCAATTTCCAAATGGGTAGCACTTAATAAAGACTTTCAACCAGCTGTGGCTGCTAAGCAGCCAGTCAATTTTTTCATTCATTCTTTCTTTCCACACGGCTACAGGTGAGCTCAGAGTTTCCTTCTCTTTCTCTCCCTCTCTCTCTCATTCTGCTGCTGTTTCTGTCTGTCTGTATGTCTGTCTGTCTGTCTGTTCGTGTGTCTTTATCAATTTCGCAGTCAGTTGTTGTCAAGTGGCTGTCATATCAGTATTTACACATAAGTATTTGCTGTAGATTTGCAAATTGTTTTGGCAAATTTGCTGCTATTTTGTAAGGCATGCCAAGAGGTTGACAAGACCCCAATTTTAAATCCAAAAAACACAACCCAAAAACCGTCACAGGACCCCCTGTCTCCCCCCGACTCCCGCACACGCACAATACGCACAAATTTACCGTTACACAAGTGTTGTCAACACATGCGAGTGTTGCTGCTGGTTGGGGAATTGGCGGGGTTGGCGTAACACACATTCCAGCCCACCACCTCCCCTCCCCCACACACACACACACACATATGGTTGCTGCGTAACAGGCCGCAAGTTATTGCAAAAAAAAAATAAAAGAGGGGAAGGAAAAAAATGGTAGCATACTTTTGAGGACGCGCTAAAAAGAAATTGCAAAGCGACGCAGACGACGACGGACTTGTTGGCATTTGGCAAACATATTTTGGCAAATGTTATAAATAATTTTAAACGCACACCTTGCCCAAGCCAGCCAAGCAGCCGACACACCCCACACCCCACACCCCACGCCAACAGCTCGAGTTGTGGCACATGTCACGGCTCAGGGGTCAGGGGTCAGGGGTCAGGGCAAGCTTTGCGCAACAGCCACGACCCTTGGCGTATTAGTGTCGCATTGACACGTAAATTGACATGAAATTGAATCAATGCTGTAATATGTCCTTGGGGGGCAGCGACACACACCAAGCATCCAACCATCGCAGCATCCCAGCATCGCAGCATGCCACAGCCAACAGCCAACAGCCAACAGCCCACAGCCTACGGCACTCGCAGTCAGTGTCAGGGGCAAGCAAGGACGATGACTTTAAAATTTCCTTTTGCCAGCCAAATTGAGCTGTAGGCCTCTGAACCCCCCTCTCCCCCCCCCCCCATCACACCGCCCCGCCCCCTCCAGCAACGACTGTGACTGTGCAAATTTGTCTGTCTGTCTGCATGTTTGATTATATGTACTAAATCATTTCGTTTTCGCAAGACATGCACAGTGGGAAGGTAGCGAGTTTATCAAGTTGTTTAAAGATACAAAGCCTAACCCCTTTTGGGCATCTGCATCTACATACGAGTGTATCGCTTAAAGCGCCGCATTAATCTATAAAAAAAAATAAAATATATATATATATATAGAAAGAGAAAAAAACGGAAGGGAAACCAACCCCAATCGAGTGAATAGCACATAAAAGGGAAATTAACTTAGAATACAACTGAAACGCGTGCCTCAGTTATTTATTTGATACCTTCAGCGAATTAAAGTGATAACTGCATAATTACAGATCTGGAAGGGATTGGCAACTATCGATGCTGTTGCACTAAATGCGTGAAACTTAATTGTTTTTTTTAGTTGTAACTTAAATTGTATATGCGACTCCAGTTTAATAAATTGACTTAACTTGTTGTTGGTTTTCTATCATTAAAATATGCATTTTCTCTACTTATATGAATTAATAATTTGTATTTTTGGATTACATTAGCTTGAAATCAGTTTAAGTACCAACTGCTGATTAACAAAAAAAAACTCGTATGCTAATATAGGACTAATATAGGAGGACTAATGCCCCAAGCGAGCACATAAGCCAACCAAAAAAAAAAATGAAGAAAAGTGTGTGTGTGTGTGTGTGTGTGTGTAATAATGGTGTGCGTGGTGCGCACTTTGATCTTTGCCTTTTGCGTTGCTGCTAACGTACCGCCGGCATTAAGGTCCTGTAAGCCAAACAATATAAAACGGCAGACGCCAAAAAAGGGTTTTAAATAAATTCGAGTGGACGAGATCTTAAATCAAATGAGCTGTTTTCCATATATAATGCAGTATATATGGGCTGATGTGGGCTCAAGACAACGCATATATATATATATATATATATGTAGCATGAATTCAAGCTGAAAATTCATTTAAAACATTTGCGCCCGCACACTCAGACACACACACACACACACGCACACACATACTGAGCCACTGTGTAATTATGCACACATGCGTCTAGTTGCCAATGGGTTTCATGACATAAATTACATCAAGCACAAAATTTTAATATAATTTTCACTAAAAACGCGCGCGTAAAACTTTTTTAGTTGCTGCTGCTGCTGCTGCTGTTGCTGTTGCTGCTGCTGTTGCTGTTGCTGCTGTTGCTGTTGCTGCTACTGGTGCTGCTGATGAAGGCAACTTCAAAAGGCTAGGCAACGCACACATACTCGCTGCAGAGGAGGGGTGGCGCGCGTGTGTGAAACAGGATATCCGTTGCGGAAGTTACAAATTTTCCACTTTCCAAGCACTCATGGCACGGCCTCGGGGCACCTTGCGCTCTAGCCCAGAGAGGGTTGGGCATGGGGCAAGTGGGGTATGGGGCAAGTGGTATGGGGTATGGGGTATGGGATATGGGGGGGGGGGGTGCTAGAGGCGTGACACTAATGTGCCCTGCTTACGACGCCATTTTATATTTATTTCGTTCCATCAAGAAAAGCACTTGGCTTGCTTTTTCACAGCCTGCTCAACTATTTGGCAGGCGGCAGCAGGCGGCAGGCAGCAGCGCAGAGTCCTTTTAATCATTTGGCAAACTTTCTGTGACACGCAGCACTCCAGTGTCAACTACATTTTGTGTATGCCAAAAACTAGTCAGCACTCACACACACGCACACACACACACGCACACACACACACGCACACACGCCCAAATACAAGCCTGAGACTTTTGGCTGCCTTTTAGTTTTTAATGTAATTTTGAGACACTTTTTTGCTGCTATGTCACTTTGCAGTTTCGGCTCACAAGTGCAAAAAACTTTGGTAGTCAAAGTTTTTGGGCAAAAAAAAAATACAAAAAAAATGATTTCCCCCTATGGACTTTGCAATAATCTGCAACAAAACTAAACTCATTTAGAAACTTATCAAAAAAAAAAACGAAATCTATATAAATGTATATATATTTAAGTGTTATATATAATATATTCGAAAGCTATAATAAATAAATAAATCAAAATCATATAGCATGCGGATCTGTTTAATTTCCATTATACAAAGTGTAAATTGAAATGATTGACTTTTATTTTAATTGTACACAAAATATTTGTTTGTCTTTTTTTACAGACAACGAATTTATTGAGATTGACAAATTTGTTGGAAATGAAACGGAATCGAATGGGAATATAAACAAATTACTTTGTTTTATAACTACAACTGCAAATGAAGAATTAATATTAATATCGATTTGAGTTCGAAAGATTGATATTGTAAATAAATGAGAGCAATTTGCAAGTGGCTCAGTTCGCAAGAGACTGCCACAAAAGAGAGAAAGTGATGGAGACCGTGACTGGGACTGTGACTGTGACTGTGGCTGTTGCCAGTGACAATGACAGTGACAGTGACACTGACAGAGACAGTGACAGTGACAGAGACAGAGACAGTGGCATCGGAATCGGCATCGACATCGCACCACTAAGAAATTTACTCACTTACTCAGCTCGCCGCCTCATAAATTTCATAGTGAAATTGTTAAATTTTAATAAAATCAAAGCGTATCAAACGAGATTTGTTCACCAGGCGACGATGCCGACGGCAACGGCATCTCGCAGTGGCAATCTGCCCCGTTGTCCTTGCCATCGTTTTTGTCCTTGTTCGCAGCCTGGTTATATCGCGTGTTTATTGTTGCAACAGTCGCGACGAGCGCTTTAAAATAATTTAAGGCTACGCCTGCTGCTCTCAATCAGGGGTTCCGCACTGTACCGTACTGTTCTATACTGTTCTATGCTGTTTAGGGGGTTGCACCCTTACCACTCAATGGCTCAATGTGTTCATCCTTAGAAAGGCGCGAGTCGCAGGCCGATGCGACGACGACGCTGCCGTTTTGTGACTCGTTAAAGGATTAAAATCATTTTAATGGATTTTTCAAGCTGTTGTTTTGTTACATAATTGTCGCCTCTATTGTATTAGTGTCTCTCTCTCTATGTGTGTGTGTGTGTGTGTGTGCACATGTGTCTGTGTCTCTGTGTGTGTGTGTGTGCATTATGGGCGCATAAATAGGGCACACACTTGCAATGGGAGTTGACAAAAAGGCAGCGCGAATCTATTTGCACGGCTGTCGAAAGGACTCTGCGCCTGACTGCCTGCTCATTTGTCATCATCCTTATGCTAATGTCCTCGGGGCTGTTAATGATAGCTGGAATCCTGTTCTCAGTTGCAAATGTAAGCACAAACAAGTGGCACCACAGTTTCATCTTTGTTTCAGGGGTTCGATTAAAGCACCTGCAGTTTACTCACTTTAGAATATTATCCCATCCTCAGACATGAATATCGGTTTACAGTTAAGGGCTTATACTTATTCCGGCTTATACTCAGTTGATTTTAAGCCAAAGTTGTAGTGCTTGAAAGGATCTTTGCATTGCCAACAGACACAGACATTGAAGCAGAGTTAACTTAACTATGAACTTGGTTAGAAGCCAACCGTCCAATCAGAAACTTTACATGTATTATTATACAAGCTAGTGCCTCTGGCCAGACAACGTTAGCGATGCATTAGCTCAATAAGCCCTTATAATAGACATATTGTTTTACAAATGACTGCTAGTTCGTGTCTATCCGCCAATTGAACCCAAACTGGGCTTGGTATCAATATCTCATCTAATGAGCAACAAAACGCTTCAGGCAACATATTTGTTGTGGATTTTCGTAAGGGATGAGGGCTAAGGGCTGAGGGATGTGGGGAGGGTGGTTAGATAGAGGCTTACGTACCTGGCAACTTAAATGGCAATCCGGCCATAAGTGGATCCGGCCCAAAGCGTTGTGGTCCAAATGCGAACGGATGAAAGCCCTGATGACGCACCTTGGAGCGCGGCTCCCTTGGCCCATCCACCGTCACCTTGATGGCCTTCGTGTAGGTGGCGATCTGTATGGGGTTCGTTGAGATGACAATTGTCAGCGTGAAGCTTTTACCTACAAAACGATAGGATACATTTCACAGTTTAATTAGACCACATTGCCGTTTACCGTCTACCAACTACCAACTACCATCTACCGTCTACTGTTAACAGGACCCCCGCAAGCGAATCCAAAACATCGCGTACCAATTTCAGTTCAGTTCAATTCATTCGCATCCCATGCGATAGCCAAATTATCAATAAATTGAATACTTAAAACGTATTTCAATTTTAAATCACAAGAGTCGACTTAGCTTTGAGAGACTATCAACGTTCTCACTACGAAATACTTCGCTCTCTCTCTCTCTCTCTCTTTCTCTGAGTACAAATCACCTATAAGTGTGAATGGCGCAACACTGTGAATGCAGTGGGTGCTGGGTGTGTGGGTGTGTGGGTGGCAGGTAGCCAAAGCAAATATAGCATAAATTTATAGATTTGCTATGGCAGAAACCCACAAACACTGCCCGGTTGCCATGGCTGCCATGGATGCTGTCGGGCGGAAACTGAAATGAAAGTACGCAACTCGCGAATTTTCCACCATGCTCCGCATGTGGCAAGCCCAAATGCAAAATTAACCCCAGCAGAATTGGCAAAGTTACACCAAATTTTCGCGCAATCAATGGAAATGAAGCTGGCACGCAGACATCGAATGAATGAATGCATGACCATTACGAAAAATATTTCACTTTGTGTGTGTGTGTGTATATGTGTGTGTATATGTGTGTGTATATGTGTGTATATTGGGAAAAATGCAATGCTTACACACAGTACAATATTAAGTAGAATGCGGCGACTTTGGCGCAGCAACTATCACAATTCAACTGTTGCCATGAAACCAACATCAATGGACTCCTTGCTGCGTTGTCCACTGGCATGCATAATTCGAATATTCATAAGGCATCGCGAACGCTGAATGTGCACAGGAATGGGATGGGATATTGGGTATGGATTGGATGGAGACGACTTGAGTTATTCAGCAAATTTCAGTGGATTGCCATGGACTGTAAACTATTGAGAACATATCCCAAGCATATCAAATCGTGGCCATTTAAGAAGCTAAATGTTTCAGTCTTCAGCTAACACTTTCTGACTGATCTCTTGCATACTAAGAAATACTAATTCACTCATTGATGATTTAATCCAATATATATATATATATATATATATATACATACATAGTTTCATACTTAAACATATGACTTTCTGCGTTGGCAATATGTCGCAGAGAATGTATCGATGACACATGTCTCTGTTTGTGGGGCAAAGTTTAGTTAACCACTTATCACGATATGGCGCAGAAGTATCTCATAACATCGCATGATGTGAGTTTTCTTCTTCCACAGACAGAGACGGAGACAGAGACAGAGACAGAGACACAGATACAAATACACACTGACATGCAAAACCGTAACTCATTTGCAAGTTTCTGGTCTAAATCAGCGCCATTTTGTTGGCACATAGCGAGTTAGCAACAGCAACAACAGCAACAACAGCAACAACAACAATGAGAACAAGAAAAACACGTGAAGAGCAAACCAACTTCTTAGATTAATATTAAATTAAACGAAGCATGCAAAAAACGCAAGAAGGCGGGAATCATTACTAACAAGGGCGGCAACAACATAGCTAACAGCTTGCCACCCCCCCGACCCCAACCCGTAAAACAATATATATAGCCAGCTACTGGCATACTCAGTAGCAACAGTAGCAACTGTAGCAGCAGCAGCAGCAGCGGCAGCAGCAGTGAAGAAGAAAACCAGAGAAAACTACACAAGAAAACAAATGAACATAAACAGGCGAAACGAACCAAGAAAACCAACAAAATGAAATGAAACTTTTTTAATTATGCGCCCTCAGCACCCAACTCAGAGTCAGAGCAACAAGCGAGCTCCGGCCACCAACAGCTGGGATGAGGAGGATGTGGAGGTGGAAGTGGAGCTGGAGGTGGAGGTGGAGATGGAGCTATGTATATGGACGTCGAGCAAACGTCAACAAACTAACGAGATGGTAAAGAGATTGTGAGAATGAGGAGCAGGGGTGGGGGGGTAGGGGGAGTGGCAGCCGAGAGGATGTTAAGCAAACTGACGGGGCACAAAGTGGCTAAGACAAAAGACAAGGCTCGAATGTTGTGTCGACGTCGCCGTCGCCGTCGCCGTTTTGCCAAATGAGCAAAAATTGCAAATAAATCTGTTGCTGTTAGCCATTTTGTGCAGTGTCGACCAAAAATGCGCACAGTCCTCTCAATGCCAATGGGTTTGGGAACGGCTGGAATAAGAGTGGGCGTGACAGCAAAAACAACAACAACAGCAATGGAAAAGGCGACAAAGAACTTTGCTGCTAATAAGATGAAAACCATTAAAAGTCGACACAAGTCGCGTCCGTTGCAAGCCAAAAGAAGCGGAGTGGTGCAGGTGGCAGGTAGCGCAGCACAACATAGCGCACAGAAGGACAGACCAATGCAGTGCAGAGGCGGAGGCGGGGGCGGGGCGGCTGCGATGTTGGGGGGCGGGGCTCAGGGCCAAAAGGCAGCTGGGAGCTGGGTTAAAATGTTGTCATTTTCGCAACAAAGCAAAAATTATCACCACTTTGGAAAAGGCGACAACGACGACGACGACGACGACGACGACGAGAAAACTCTGCACCCTTTTCAACTATGCATGTGTGAGAGTGTGTGTGTGTGTGTGTGTGTGTGTGCGAGTGTGTGTGTGCAGCAGACGCTAAGTGATTTTAAAACAAAGTTTTTCAAACGTTTAACGTTACAATTTTGCCAAGTGTAATAGAAAATGTGCCGTTTGGCTTGGCTCGGCTTGGCTTGGCTTGGCTCGTCTGCGTTTTAACTTTCGATGCTGATAATGAAGCAACGGAACAGGAACAGGAACAGGACTCTGAACAAGGGTTCGCATTGTGTTCGCATAGGCAATTTAATAGCAACGTCTACACGTCCCACCTCCCCACCACCCTCCCCTATCACACTTCGCACCATGCCTATCCATCCGGCAATCAACAAACCCCCCCAGCCCAAAAACGAGGAGTGCTGCCAGTGAGTTCTGTGTGTTAATGTCGTTAGTAGCATGGCGCCATAATTATAATTTGACATAAGACAAGAAGTCTGAGGTTGACAACAAAATGACATTTTAAATACACACTCCAAAGGCTGGCTGCCTTGACAGGACAGGACTTGGCAAATGAATGGACCAAGCTGTGTATTGTGTATTGCAACCCTCCAGTAGTTAAACCAACCAATCCCTCACCCTCCCCCCCACACCTTAAGCAACCCCAAACCCCAACCCATTCAAGCAAAGGAGCTATTAAGCAGCCGCTCATCGGGTTTTGGCTGTGCGTATTTAGACACTTAACTGATCATAATTTTAACACTTTGCCTAATGCCCCTGGAACGTTTCGCATTTCGTTTCCCAAATGGCGAAGAGCCTAAAAGACTTTAACATTTAATTTATGGGCAGAGCCCTCTGAGTTCTTGAATATTGAATATTTACAAATGAATAATTCGTGTCACTTAAGTTGAAACTGAGTAGACTTTGAAGACCTCTTCTTCAATGAGTTTCTAGTTGATGATACTTGCCAACTCTTCTACTTAATTTTAAAGTTATCTTCTTATTGATTATTTGTACCATCAAATTTCAATCAGTTTTTCGTAGAAGACACTTTAATTTGTGTGTAAGTTAAATCGCTTTAAAAATCAGTCGCGTCTGCTAGTGGGTTATCCTACTTCAGTGCCCCTTGTTGTTGCTGCCACATACTGCCCTGCCTCTAACCAAGCTGCGTCTCTGTCTGTCATAAATATTCATATGGTTATTGTATACGTTATAGCAACAAAAACGCTGCACTTTCTTTCTGGCCTTCTCACTTCCTGGACACAGTTCTTACTACACAGTTTTCCAGCTATCAGTTTTCCACTTCCACAACACAGTTGCCCTACACAAAACTCCTGCAAAAGGGTTAATCATTACAACACATAATTAATTACAATAATATATATATTTAGATCCATCTATATATATCCATTGATTATCTTATAAACGTATAAAAGATCAGATTGAATAAATCAGTAACTAAATTCTGAAAATTTGCATTGTTTTTTTTTATTTACTTTTCCGATATCTTCGATAAAGATATTGAGCAGTAAAATGATATAAATAATAATTTGCATTGGAATATTCTAAAACTCACTTATTATTTTAGCAATATCTTCAATATCTCAGCTACCATATTGATTAATGCCCGATTTAAACGCTTTTTTCTTATTCAGGCCAAATAATAATTTCTGCTTTCACATCTGAAGTACTTTATTTTATATATATATAGTTCTAGTTTCTATATAGCACACCTGCAAGGGTGTTCAATCTTCGTCACATTTTAGATTACTGATTTTTTTTATGTTTTTTTTTGTTTTTGTTGTTTTTGGTTTTGCACATGATACATTTGTTGTTTTCAGCATTTGTCGACGCTTTGCTTTGCTGCCGGTGGCTTGGTTAGGTTGGCTGGGGGGGAGGGGGTTGCTGGTGTGGGGATTTTTTGGAGTTGTGGGGTTGGTGGTGTTTCAGGGGTTCAGGGCATGGTTTAATAATCATAAATTTTAACCCTTTTTAGCGCGACATTTGCCCGTTTCTGTCCTTGTTGTTGCTGTGTTGACATCCGTTTTGTTCTTTGGCAGCCGTTTAACCCGATTTGTAATACATGGCCCAAGGGCAGTGTCAGTGACGTTGACTTTATGCTTCCTATTGTTGTTGTTGCTGTTGCTGCTGTTGTTATTGTTGTTTGGGGCTGCTGTAACTGAGCTACCAATGATGTGCGAACGAAACTTTCGGAAAATGCCAACACAGCCAAGCAGAGGAACTGCAACAGGAGCAGCAACAGCAGCAGCAGCAGCAGCACCCGAAAAGGAAATTAAATTTCCAGCAGAGTCAAAAATTATATTGGCAATAAATGAAGACGCAGCCGAGGCGATGCGACGTAAAGCGAAGCGTTCTGCAATTACGTTGGCCAAAATCAACGTTTGGTGGTGGATTTTTCCACTAAATATGCGAAGATATAGCGGAGCATGCGACGCCAAAACAGGAAGCCGGAATCGCCGTTTATTAAAACGGAAACTCGAGACAACTGTGCGGCGGAGTAGCAACAAAAAAACAACAAAAAAAAGAAAGAAAAGAAACGAAAGAAAAAAACCGTACACAGAAAACAGAAATGAAAATCGCGACTAAAACGATAAAGGCAACAGCAAAGATGGAAGATGGAAGATGAAGATGACGATGAAGATGACGATGAAGACGGCGATGCAGACGCCGACACGGGCAAAGGCAACGGCAATGGCAACGGCAAAGGCAAAGGCAAAGGCCATCGCTTTTGGCAAGGACATAATTCTGTCGCTGCTTGCCAAAGGCAAACAATGTCCTTGGGTGACGGGCTGGACTGATGCTGCCTGACTGATAAGCCAAGCGCAAACCCAACGACTCCCCGTCCCCGTCCCCATCCCCATTCCCGTCCCCGTCCCCATTCACACCACTAACAAAGCGATTTTCCCCACCGAAAATGTGGATTCGCAGTTGCAGAGATAAAAAACCAACAACAACAAAAAAAACGAAAAAGAAAAAGAGAAAGAGAAAGAGAAAAAAAAACAACAGCAACGCCCCCGAAAAGCCTTCAAAATGACCAACGGGCCCAGAGGCCGCTAAATTGCAATTTTCAAGATTTAAGCGTGAACAATAAATGTCACATAATCTGTAAGTAGCTAAATAAAAGCGCCCACAGCCAAGTGACTCCGGTCAGGCGCTGGTCCTCGTCCTCGTCCTCGTCCTCGTCCTCGTCCTGGTACTGGTACTGGTCCTGCTTCTGGTTCTAGTTCTGGCCCTGCTCGAAATCGTTTGCGCCCGCCAGCTATTTAATTTAATTTATCGCATTTTAAACAGGCGACAAACAATAAACAAAGCGAAAGCTACAAACAAAATAATATAACAAATTTATTTGTTGTTTCCTTTGGTCGCTTTTGTAGGCCTGGCATATTGATTGCGGCTTTGTCTTTTAAGTTATTCAGCCCATTGGGCAGAAAAGGGGCGGTGGGAGAGTTACTTGCCCTATAAATCTGTCGGTGCAATCGCAATTTGTAAGCGCTTCACATGATAAGCCACAGCAACAGCATGTTGGTTTAAACTGGCTGGCATCGTCGACATATTAACAAATTGGGACAGATTAATATACACATACATATACAATAAGTATATTTTTAAAATGTTTGAATTTGTGTCTGATTTTTAAAATGAATTTTTAATTAAATTTCGATTTGGGGCTCGAAATCAGTCGGCTATAATTAAAAGAATACTTTGCATATTGTTGAATAAACCCTAAACCAATTATAGCATGCTACTTGAAATGGTTCAACATACGGTTCAAAAGTGGTTTGCCAAGCGGACTTATCGTAGATTCAGAAGATTTATTTTGTCTAAATGAAAAAATAGTTAAGTTAATTGACTTCAAAGTGGATTATGGCACATATTTTTGGAGTGTGTCAGCAATTGGATAAATTTAATCGTGGTTCAAAAATCACTTCAAATCCAAATTGAAATTTTCGTAGCACAAAACTGTTTCAGTTTACACTTGATACGTGGCTTAGCAGACGCTTTCGGACCATTTCACACCGATATCAGTATTAAATTGGGTTTGTGACATATTCTAGTCCATTTTCGAGTCAGACAAAGTTTGAACACTCGATTGCATCGATCACAAACCATATATCTCCCACTATTTTAAGGCTATAGTTATAATTTGATTACTGGCGATGTCCTTTACAGATTGGCATCGCCTCCAAAAACTAGGCCTACATAAATACTGCAAGTTATCAAACTTGGATTACTGGAAACCTTCTCTACAAATTGGTTGTTCCTTGTCATAGGATCAGAGTATTTCGCAGTCTGCAACATTCTCAATTGCATAATTTTGTATTGTATTTGCTGGAGATTAAGAGTTAGACTTGAGCTAGTTCGGATAATTTACTATCTCTCTCTCTCTCTCTCTCTCACACACACACACACACACACTCGTTATACATTTCAGTGTGTCTCTGTCTGCATTTCTTGGTTGTTGTGTAACTTTCAGCACGCCTCGCCAACTGTGACCCGATGCGGGCAAGAAAAGCCTATGACACATTTCATTATACAAATATCAATTAAGCCAACTGCAAATACTAATTGTAAGTGTTGTCGAAGGACATTTGCTACCACCAGCGAACCACCACCACCACCATTAAAAATAGCAACAGCAGCAGCAGCAACAGCAACAAGATACAGTGACACCCGTCAAGCCTTACTACACCCCTCCTCCCCACCCCTCTCCGACCCCCTCTAGATGGCATACGAATACATGCATTGCATAAGGGCTGGCTCAAGGCTGCAAATGTTAATGAAAATTAAAAATTCAACATCAAACTGAGCGACGACGAAGGACGAAGGACGAAGGACGAGCACAGGATTCGTCGACATCAAACGGACCTGCTGTGACGTACCAAAGAACCCAAATATACTTCGAGTGTTGCGAATGGGATTGAATTGAGTAGAAGATGGGGTCGATTGTAAGGTTTTCTCTAGAAAGAAGTGTTAATGTGTTATCTGATTTATTTATGTTAAGCTCATGTGTGCGTAAGTGTGTGTGTGTGTGTTGGTGTGTGTGCTTGCAAATTGCTTGAATTTGTGGAAATCGTGACTTCAATTAAATTCCATTCGATACTCAAGGAATTTTCAACTGATGATGCGCAAGTAATTTCGGAAATTGGATACTGTATGCCAACTGCAAACAAGCAAACAAACAAACAAACAAACAAACACACATGCAAATGCCAGTCAGTATGTGTGTGTGTGTGTGTGTGTGTGTGTGCTCGTATGGATATGTGTGTGACTGTGTGTACTTTTGTATTAAATCAAATTTTAATTGCGCATACTTGTCCCTCGGCAAATATTTGCAGCGAGCTCGCCGCCTTTGACTCGCCTGCTGCTCTGCTAGCCAAAATGCTTTAGCGACAAGGAATTTAAGGCAACAGCCACCCAACCAAACACACACACACACACACACACACACACACAGACACACACACAGACACACAGTCAGTCACCAAAGCTTTGCAAACAAACATTATGAGCAAACAGACAAACAAAACGGGAACTTTAATTTACCAAGCAAAGACTATAATATAATGCCGTGACCCATGCATTATCTCCAATAAGAAACACAACTAAATCCATTTGCATTATTTGTGTATGTAATGGTTGTAACAATTAATTCCAAAATATTACATTTAAATGTTGCATAATCCGAGAGAAAAGCAAACCGAATCTTTGCATAAGGTCCCTGAACCGATTCAACATTTATTTTTCATTTCTAAACCAATGCTTACAGCAAATGCTCCTCAATCGATATTGATAATTTTATTCGAAAATTGTAAGTTCCATTTTTCTATTTTAAACTTCAATTTATTTTATAATTGTTATGCATTCAAATACCAATTCATTAGTCTAAATATGAAATGAACTAAATAAAAACTCTTTAGTATAAATATTTTCTCGTTTATAGGCGGAACAAAAACTTCGATTCTTATTTCTAAATATAAATTTCATTGGATTGTCGAAAGACTATTTTCTAAAAATATAATGGAAACAAGAAATACCTTGTAGAAGAAATTTCACTATAAATTTAAAATAAAAATTGGAAATCAATATAATATAGCAGTCCGATTCTGATAAGTTTTTTAGAGCATAATAAAAATATAACTCCTGAGATTATTTAGAAACCTTTGTTAAGCAAAATAAAGTTGCTTAGGTAAGAACTGATCTTTCTTTAATCTAATCTAATCTAATAAAATGCAACATGGCAAATTTAAAGTACTCGTCACATGAGGAGATCTTCAAAACTGCATGAAGAAATATGCAGACAGATGGACTTGGCTATATCGACTAGCCTTATGATGTTAATCTGGAATATATATGTATAGTTTATAAGACCGGAGACGTCTCCTTCAATGCGTTACAAATTGCACAACAAAATTATAATAGATGAGTGAGAAAAGCAAACAATATCGAAAATAAAAATAAAACTAACAACGATGACTCAAATTTCTTGAGAATTCAAAATTTGGCAAAGCTATTTTTAACAACTCTTTTTGCTAATTTTAGAGAGTTATTTTTATAGCAAGCATGCTGAGTGGCACTAAGTCCTATTTGGAGTCAACTGACTTATTTATTTATTAAAACAAGTGTATTTGCTTGGAGACTTCGTCGCCTTATTGATTTCCATTGAAATCAATAATTAACTGTTTCTATGTAGAACACTATTGTGCACAAGACGGGCATTAACTATTAAGCAGCACTATGGCACTCGTTCATTAAGCTCTATGGGATGGGTGCCAACCTTGGGTCTTGGGCCTTGGGCTGTGGGCCGTGGGCCGTGGGACTAATGCCCAAATAAGTAGAAAACTGCTGGCGATGGTTGGGTATCTAAGCGGCTGCGTTGCAAATCTGTCAAATGTCAGCGCAAGCAGCGACGGCGACGCCGGCTTTGGATTTCACGTTGGCGTTGGCTCATTAAAAAAATCAACAACAACAACATCAACAATGAAAAGAAGAAGAAGAAAATGAAACAAACTCTGCCCCAATTGCCGCAGTTGGCTGCTCGTCGTCAGCGTTCTTTTGCTCCGCAGTAGCTGCTGCTGTTGCTGTTGCTGTTGCTGTAGATGACACCTGGCAAAAACTTTAGCCAGTCGCACTGGGCGCACAAAATGGCGACGTCGGCCTCTGTGCAAGCATTTTGGCCGGGTGTTTATCACATTGCTGCTATTAATTAAGCTTAACGAGGTAACCGTTCGCAACCACACCCAGTCAAGCCAAGCACAGCAAATGAGTGACTGACTGGGTGACTGACTGACTGACTGAGTGAGTGAGTGAGTGCGAGAGTGCGAGAGTGGGTGAGTGAGTGGGTGGCAGTAGTGGTAGTGGTTGGAGTAAGCCAAAGCATCTTGGACTGCTGCAGATGCTGTTGCCGTGCAAAATCCCTTGGCAACTTCATAATGAAATTTCGCCCTCATCTCATTAAAAGTCTTAAGCAGTTTGCAGGCAGCAAATTGATGCTAGATGCTATGCCAGAAAAGGGTTCCATGGGCAAAGAGGTGGGCGCTTAGGATCAGCAGCAGATCAAACTGCCACGCCCAGCCACGCAGTCAAACAGCTTTGCAGAAGCAGCACAAAGAAATCAAAAACAAAAAAACAACAAAAACAAATACAAAAAAAACAACAAAAAAAATTGTTGCCAGTTGGCAGATGGCAGCAGTCAACGCTGTGGCGCATATTTAATTTTTAATGAAGTTTAATGGATGCCGGAAGCTTTAAGATGGAGATGCCAAGGCCCCAATGCCAAAGTAAAATAATACGCCCCCCAAAATAAGTTTGCTAACATATTATTTACTCGCCAGCTTTCAGCTTTCAGCTGCCTGCTGCCTGCTGCCTGCTGCCTGGTGCCTGGTGCCAACCTTAGCCTTGTTCACTCATGTTAACTTGTTTTAAGGGGGGGATTAAGACCCACTCACACAGCTCGTGCATATAAGTGCTTACATTAACTTTGACTTATTGTACCCTTCACATGAGTAGCAATTACGCGCTTGATATACAATATATTCGAAATTATGATTCTCTCAAATTACAATTCTCAACTAGTTTTTATAGACGCATTGCGTTTAAGGCAAGAATGTGGCAAGATGATGACGTTGAATGTGTTGATTATAATTCAAATTAGTATTTAATGCACTCAGGACACCGTTTCATGCACCATGCCACACAGAACCTTTAATGAATTATTATTCCAATAATTTGAGATTTTAATAAGATCGCAGCACTTTGGCTGTTGAATGATAGCTATTTGGCCACGACCAAATCAACGTTGAAGCAGCCATAATCTATTTGACGTAGGCACAATTACCAAAATAATTTCACATATTGGCATGGACTGAAGTGCATTTAATTAATTAATTGCAGTATCCGTTTGAGTGGGTTGCTGCTGATTGTCAGGGCTTTAACGGTCCCTGTCAGCTTAACAGATTCTGTTGCAATGCCTGTTGCCGCGCAACAACAGACACATCATCATCATCATCATCATCATCATCATCATCATCATCATAAAATCTCAAGTCTCTGGTGGCAAGGCGTCAGAATCAACTGCACGATAAGCAGGCCATAAGCACAGCGACTGCCAACATGCAGTTAATTAACATATTATCGTAAATGCAACAGCAACAACATGCAACAACAACAATGATAAGAAACTTAGCTGCAGTTGCTACTGCTGCTTGCTAATGCACTTTGGTAATGGCACTTCAAAGTGCTTACACATCAGTGTGCAACATGCAACGCATATCTCATTTACATTGCATTTACACACACACACACACACACACACACACATACACAGATACATACATATGCAGCTGCAACGTATACATATAAAGCAACAATAATTACATGTGCTCTAGGGCTGCCCCATTTCCGTTGCCGTCCAGAAGATTTTAATTCATTAGTAGACAGCGGACAAATGCATTTCCCATGTGTGTGGATTATGCAGTTTCCGCTTGAATGCAACTGCAGCTGCTGCTGCTGCTGCTGCTGCTGCTGCTGCTGCTGTTGCTGTTGCTGCTGTTGCTGCTAATGTTGCAGTTGTTGCCGCCGCCATTTTATCTAATTGCGCCCACATTACGCATACGCAGCATAGTACACATCATTAAAATTACAAGTGTACAAAAATGAGAATGCTAACTCATCCCCCTAACTTGAAGTCCTAAGCGGCGAGGGCTGCCACCAGAGTTCGCATAAAATCAAAATCAAAATCTCTACCATTGCTAAATAATTTTAATCAATTTCATATCCCTTGATTGATATTATTGTTTAGGTTTGTAAAGCATTTCAACATTGTTGTCAATTAATTGAAGTAAATTAAAATTTGCAAGAGTTTAACTAAAGTTTGCAACTTCCCCACAAGATTGGAAATCTTACTAATGATAATTGATTGATAAATTGATTTGTATTTGTGTCTGCAAATTATTTTATGAGCAGCCTCCGCTAGGCGCTTCAATGTCCATCGAACCGCATGCTGCACATATATATATATATATATAGACATATATGTATCAGATCAAGGGGCATTTGTCGTCTGCAACCTTGACGACTGCAAGTGGCATTAGTTGTAACCACATCAGCAACACCAACAACACCAACAACAACAACAATTGCAACAATAATAAGTGTACTTTTTCTAGTACAAGGGATTTGCATTTGTTTGCTAATTGAAATTAAGCAAATATTTACAAACATGGAGACTGATGTGAGTGGGCGGTGGGCGGTGGTCCGATAGAAGTGGGGACTTGACCCACGTAATCCTTTTGTAGCGCATTACAAACACATGGAGTGAGTCAGAGCCCAAAAAAAGGACACAAAGCGTCGCCAGATAATTTAAATCCATTTGTACAACATTTGCCGCTGCTTTCAATTGCAATTGCGAGTAAACTTCTTCTTCTTCATTATCATCAACATCATTTTTTTCTCGCTTTTTTCCGTGATAATTAGTAAAAAGTGATAGGCCGGCAATGAAGGGTACGGGCAGAGCGAGCGAACCGTAACCGTAACCGGGTCCCATAATCAAATGTTTAAAAAAAGATTTGCCAGTAAATCCCAAGGAATTATTTGCCACTTGAAACGTTTAAAAATGCCAACAAGAATCTGTCGATGCTGATGAGGGTGCAAACGGCAAGTAAAACAACAACAACAAACAAAAAAAGGAAGACAGAGAGAAAGAGACAACACTCAGAGAGAGAGAGAGAGAGAGAGAGAGAGAGAGATGGATGGGAAAAGGCGAAAACCAAAGCGTAGCAACCCCAAACCAAGGGCGTCTGCATGGTTGGGGTCAGACAAACTTAATGAGCAAATTGTCAAATGCCGCGGCAAAGCGCGCACTTAAACATGCCGGGATCTGGAAAATGACGCGCCCCGAAAAAGAAAAATAACTTGACGAAAGCGGCAACAAAAATGATAAAGAAGGCAACCAAAAAACGCAGCAAAAAAAGACAAAAAAAAAAAAAGCTGAACAAAAAAATGAACAGAAAAGAAAAGAAAATGCAAAAGTTGCCGCCACTGTTGTTAGCCATGTTTGGGGATTTGAATAAACAGTTACGCTGATTTAATTTGGTTCGCCGTGGCCCTCGGTCAGGACACAGAGCACGGGGCACGGGGCACGGGGCACGGGGCACAGGCCCAAACACAAAAAAAAAAAACGAATTCTATCACAGTATGTCGTCTGTCACCCTCGATTTGATTTTTAAATTGCGTTCGTGATAAATTGACGAAATGAACAGCAATAACGCCACACACACACACACACACACACACAAAAAAAAACGCGAAAAAGCACACACACACACACACTCACACACACACAGCGAAAGGAAAAGCAAAGAAAATTGACAACTGTCAAGGCGGCGCCCCCTGAATAGACATATAAAAATTAACTACAGACTACTTATCTTATTTGTTGACGCAGTCAGAAAAAAACCAAAAAAAAAAAAATCAAGGAACCCAGGAGCTAAAGCCCAGACAGACGCCAAGCCATGTCGAAAGCCAAAGCCAAAGCCAAGTCGAAAAGTAAACGGCATTCATTGCAATATGAGCGGAAGCCAAGCTAAAAAGTTTGCCCGCCGCTTTTTGATGACGTGGTGCGTGGTACGTGGTACGTGGTGAGTGGTGAGTGGTGCGTGGTGTGTTGCGATATGAATGCTACACAATATGCTACAAGTATCCGGTGGGGGAGGCGCAGGAAGCAGACAATCAAGCCAAATGATACGTTGAATGGTATTATCAGTGCGCTGTATATCCTTCGCCATCTCATTTCACTTCACTTCAGCTCAGCTCAGCTCAGCTCAGTGCAACATTTCAAATTTCTCTTAATGAGCGCTACTTGCCAGGTGCTCTTTGTACATTTTGGACAATTGGACAATTGGACAATCAGACTTGCTTCAAGTTCAATTGATTGCATTTCATTTGCCTCTGGACAATATTTAAATCACTTGTCCTCTGCCACATTTTTCACTATGAAATTTACTAACTATTTAAAACTATGCTAAGCACAACAGTAGTTATGAAGACACCCATTAATTATGCCTAAGAGGGTATAGGTGAGGTTGTGCTAAAGTATGTAACAGACAGAAGAAATCATCTCTGATTCCATAAGACATATATATATGTATTTTAGGCAGACAGACAGACAGACAGACATAAGCTTCTTCTTATCGTCTTCATGAATATTCATATTCATTCAACTAATATCAACTGGGTTTAATATACCTATATATATACAAATATATATATGTGTTTCTAATTTATTGAAGTCTTTATATCTGACAGCTTTGAGAATCGATGTAATTAGAATTGTTTTGTTCAGCTAAAATATATTTATTCTTATATCACTAATAATGTCAAATTTAAACTGATGCTTCCTTTGCTACAATATCATCTTTAAAAACTAAATTTGCTGCGATTAGGAATCGTTTGCATTTCAAATCAAATCAAATTCATTTGAACTGAACACTTTTCTAAGCCATGTTTTTGCTGGTTGGTTAGAGACTCACCTCGGCCGCTGCGACCCACAAATCGAAGATCGTTGAACTTGGCTACCTGATTCTTCATGACGGCGGTGCAGTTGCGCAGCTCACCACAGAAGTTCTCATCGTTGCCGGCGCGTATGGTGACAATGGTGCCATCCATGACCTCACCCAGGGCCAGCACCTTAAAGGCAATCGGCAGCGTCTTATTGGAGCGCCAATGCGTTGGCAGCGTTGTGCACACCTAAAGAGACAAGAGAAACACAGAGAGGGAGAGGGAGAGAGAGAGAGAGAGAGAGAGTGAGTGTGAAGTGCACATCCTCGCCTCTCACTTACCACGTGCGGTGAGCCCGTCTTGACAAGTTCGCCAGGATGTTCGGCAAGCAGGACATCGACGGTGCGCTCGATCAGATTCTCGGGCGTCAGATAGGGGCTTGTGTCCACAGGTTTACTTTTGCTACTAGTGTTATTATTGCTATTGCTATTGTTGTTGTTGGTGCTGTTGTTGTTGTTGTTGTTGTTGTTGTTATTCGACTCCACATTGCGTCGCTTCGTTGTGCTGCTGGTTGTTGTTATTGTTGTTGTAGCAGTTGTATGCTGCTGCTGTGTCACCTGTTGCTGCTGCTGCTGCTGCTGATGTTGCTGCTGCTGCTGTTGTAGCTGCTGGTGTTGTTGCTGTTGCTGCTGCTGTTGCTGCTGCTGCTGCTGGTGTGTTTGATTTGACGTGGTCGAACTGACCTCAGCCGAAATGTGCATTATTACTAATTAATTCCGATAAGGTTTTTCTCTTTTCTCTTCTTTGTTTTTATTTCTTTATTTTTATATTTTTTATTTTTTGATTTTAGCTAATCTAAAAAGTCGCGTTTTTCTCGATCATCTGCAAAGTTATAAAAACACAATTTGATTGGGTTTTACGATCATTTTTTATTAAATTTTATTTATTTTTTTAATCAATTTGGAAGACGATTGCTAAAAATTCGATTTGTTTATAATTTATTAAATAATTTAGTTATTTTAAGCTCGCTAGTTTCTCTTAAAAGAAGATTTTCGGGGACAAAAAATACCTATGCAAAATTTATTTAGTTAAAATGTTACATTTGAAATAACTTAACACAAATAATATAAAATCGACAAAATGTAAGTCACGGCAAAAAAAAAAACATTGCCACTTTTAGGAGGAAAAAAAACCATTAGAAATCACTTTGTCGCTCAAGCAACTTGGCTTGGCAACATTTAAAAAAATAAAATTGATGGCAGTACATAAAACACATATGTTCGTAAACTTTCATTTTAGATCTAATTAGATAAGTCCAAATTTGTTTCCCACACTTGACAAATGCATTTCTGTTAGACACTTCTTCTTATTTGCTGAACTTTAATGAAATCTGTTGGCACGTTGCACATACCTAAGGCTGTAAGTAGTATTGGAACTTGACACGATCGTTTCTAAGCAGTTGCCCGCAAAAGTACACAACACTTTTGTGACGCAACTCTTTCATTTTGCAGCGAGGACATTTTGTGAATTTCTTCTTTTTTGTTGATGCTCGCAGGACAACCACACACCTTTGCGCACAATTTGCATTTAAGCCGGTGCCGACGAGTGCAGCTCAATTAAATATTAAAAAATCATATTTAAGATGAACTGCAGCTGTGATATGTACAAACGGACTCCCAGGCGCATACAAAAAATAAACAACATAAACCAAATAAAAATGCACAGCAAAAATAACGCAGCAAAATGAGATAAAAAAAAACAAAAATAATATATATATATAATAATAATAAAGCGCCAGCTGTTTCCCGTTTGTGTTTGGTCGCCAAAAAATCAACAGTATGCAATCACACACACACACACACACGCACACACACACGCACACACATATCCATACACATACAGAGCATTTCAAGCAGATTGGCTGAGCTTTCATGTATAAATAAAATTGAATTCGACTCCCGCAATGCGCTTGGACCTCCCAACGCTATTTGTGCCTCTCAACAGCTACTTTATGCTGTTGTTGTTGTTGTTGTTGTTTTTGTTGTTTATATGAACGTATGAATATAAGTGTCCGGGTGTGTGTGTGTGTGTGCATGTGCTTGTACATACATATATTGAAATAATATTACCTACAGGGTAGAATGTGTGTACTCGTTTTTTTTACAACTTCCGTTCTGATTTTTGCATGCAGGACATACAGGACAAGCAGGGCGCAGCTGGACAACAAATGAGCTCGCCCAGTAGCTATGTGGCGACATATGTGGCCACAGAGACGGGTACACGGGACACAGGTCTGAACAATGGATAAGGACAAACAAAACAATATAAAACGAAATTTTTGGACGTGAACGGTTCATGTTCATGGGACAGATCCCCAACACAAGTCGTGTGCTCAATCCTCACAAAATGTCCATGTAAGTCGTGTTAATATTTCCATAATTAATAAATATTTTCCATTTCCCGTTTAAGCACAATGAAAGATCAAATTCATGAATTATATTCATTAATTGCCTTTATTAATCCCCATAATTATATATTTATTATGTATCCAGTTTAGCATCTGTATTAAGTAACTTAACTATGCCTTATCATGTCGGAATTCTTGAATCATTTCTTCAACTAATTATCCTCAGTTTCAGTAGATGAAACTGACTAAACGTGTAAATGAATCGATTACTTATATCTTATATCGATTATCATCTCTAATTTGATATCAATAAAATGAAATTAATTCCTTTTTCTATTGCTCAATATTTGTTTAACTGTAATGTGGAAATACTTGAAAATTGATAATCGAGTTTAGAGAATAGATTTAAGGCAAACTATAGATCAGTGTTGATCATATCAAATTTCTTAAATTAACTGTTGATTATGGTCAAAGATAGTTTTAGGAGCAATTTGTGTCTGGTTTACTTGGTTTAACTTACATTTGTATTGCAATATTTTCAGTTATTACCAGGCGAATTATAATTTTTGGCTTTTTTTTTAGAGTAATTTTTGCAATTTGTGTTTTTTTATATTTTGCTCACTAACAAAAAAAATCGTATAATAACAATTTGAATAATATCACAAATGTGCACAGTAAAAAAAAGATGGATTATAAAATGTGATAATTATTTAAATATTATAATTAATATGTAACAATTTGTTGAGTACACAGACACAGACACGCACATACACACACACACACACACACACGCGTACACACACACACACGTGATTGATAGAACCGCGAATGAAACTTGAGAATGCGATTGACGATTGCGATTGCGATTGCGATTGAGATTGAGATTGTGGCACTTAGCAGCTTGTGGGTTCTGTTTCGGGCTCTGGGGCTGGCGATCGAATCAAACGACACGGAGATATTAAACTATTTTTTTGCGGTAACCATGAACGCGACCACTACGAGCGGTTGGCGACGCCGACAGCGAAGTCAACGGCGCGTCATCATAATCACGATGTGGACAAGGACGAAAACGAGTGCGAGTGCGAGGACGAGGACGAGGACGAGGACGAGGACGAGACGAAGCAGCAGCGACGTCGATGTCGATGGCAATGTGGATGTGGATGTGGATGTGGATGTCGATGTGGTTGTAGACGCTGCAAATGTGGACACGCAGACGGAGGCGGAGGCGAAGGCGGAGGCGGACTAGAACTCGGACTCAGTGTTGTAGTCGGAGTCAGAGTCGGAGTCAATGGCGACGACGCAGCCCAACCGCCATTTGGAGTGCGAGTGCCGCCTCTTTTTGCGTTTTTGAAGCAACCGCGTTGGGTATATAATTCTTTTTCTTGGCTTAACATTTACCACGAGAACCAGTAGCAGTGGTTTTTACTTGTGGTGTCCCAGCAGCGACGCCAGCAGCGGCGTCAGCAGCGTCGCCAACGATGGCGACTTCAACATCGACGTCAACGTCGACGCCGACGTCGACATCGACGCTGCAGCAACAGCGTTAGCAGCGCTGACGAACGGAAAGCCAAGCCAAAAACCGAAACCGAAACCAAAAACGTCAACTACACCACAAGCCAGAAAGGCCGCAACGATGTCTTCAAGTTGGTACCCCAACCACCCAAGTGAGCCAAGATGCCCATGCTACCAACAAGCCAAGAACACCTCCCCCCCTTCCCCCTCTTTGGAAACGGGAAGAAAAAAGCGCTCAATTTTGGTACTCGCAACACCTTCGCTAGCAGCTGCTTAGAGAACCGGGTGCCCCTGGAATTGTGAGTGGGGCAGTTTGGGGTGCAGGGAGTGAAATCAACAAACAACAACAACAACAACAACAAATACAAAAATACGAAACGAAACGAGACGAAAGAAATTGAGTTGAATTTCGCTGCTGGAAGCTGCTGCCGACCTGCTTCTCTACTCGTTTGGTCTATGCAAGGTCTTCTTTTTCTTCAATTTGTTTTTTTTTCTTTTCCTTTTCCTTTGCCTCTTTTTTTTGGTATATTTTTCTTTTTTTTTTTTTTTTTTGCTTCTCTTTGGCGCCAGCAACCCCTAAGACGTCTTGGAAGTTGTTGGACTTTGACTCAAGCGAAATGAAAAAATCTCAACACTTCGCGTATCGTGGTAGCTAAAGCGACTTGCGACTACCAAGGACTCCCCACAGAAGGCACCACACATTGGCAACGCAGGGCAACGCAGGCAGCGCTCAGACTCAGACCTCAAGATTGCAGCAAGTCCGAGACGGTGGCCAAAAAATGAAACCGGCGCGCGGCTTTGCGGCGAGCCTCTGCTAACCAGAGAATGTGTTTTGCCACCCAGAGTCGAGTCGAGAGCAACTGCGACAGCAAGTCCTAGTTAAGAGAGAGAGAGAGAGAGAGAGAGAGATAGAGAGAGACAGGGTAAATTTAAGAGAGCGAGATAGAGAGAGACTGGGACGGCTTGAGACAGAGTGTATGAATGTGTATAGGCGGAAAAGAGAAGAGAATAGTACGATAGTAGTACGGTAAAATCTTGCGGCTGCCATTTGCGGCCAAAGACGAGGCAATATTTTGAAGCTAGGTGCTTCTCCATTTGGAGGCCTGCTGGAGCGCCATCGAATTGGTTAAGTTGAGTGAAAAATTGCGATGCCAATGCCTAACCACATGAGCGTAAGACGTCCCCTCACTAATACACACGCACACACGCACACACACGCACACACACGCACACAAACGCATTGGGGAGATGGATTCGTTGATTTCTTTTTTGTCACCAGGGCGGAGTTTTCTTTTCTTTCAGTTTTCGGCGTGTTTCAGCATATTAACGTTCAACCCTCCTACATTTTGCGGTTTTCGAGCGCGTCTAACAAGGGAATGGACTGGTGGTGGTGGTGGTGGTGGTGCTGCTGCTGCTGATGACAAAAGTGCTGTGGTGGTGGTGGTATGTGTTGTCAGTCGGCGGTTGCGCACCAAACATGTCGAAGGGTGTGTGGTTGGCATAATGAAACCGCAAGAATTATTATACGCTGCGGTCGATTACTATATCAAAATTCTAATCCAGCTGCCGGGGGGCAAAAACAGCGAAAACAGCAGCCAACCAAACTGCGTACAACTTGAGCCAATGAGCGATTCAGCGCGAGAATCCCTTAAAATACCACTTAAAATGGTGGTCTACAGCCACAAAGCCACATTTCTTGAGGCCAATTCTCTATCGTTGTACAATCAATCGTATTTAAGCATGGATTTTGATCAAATTATATATCGAGCAATATGTACAGCTACAGGCTAAGCTGTGATCAACGATTAAGCATGTCCAAGTCGAGTGAGCTCGACTAACAGATACTCTTAGCGCAAATATTTATCTACGCATTTACATCGATACTCAACTTGTATCGAGATTCTCGCATTACAGGCAAGAATACTCATACTTTATGGGTTTATATATAATTTTGCTCAACATTTTCACACATCAAAATCGGTTTAGTTTTGACAGTAGAAAATTGACAGCAGTCCCTAAATGAAAATTGTTTGGCTGCCGAATTTGAAAATGAATTTCGAGCAATAAATCTGTTTCCCAATATAGATTTGCAATTGATTTAGAATATTTCTCACAATAAATAAGCAGATTGAACAAATGCGCCAATTGATTCCTTTCTAATATAGAGTATGAAGTAGTTCGATGTGGATAGTTTTTAGTCCAAATGTTAAGAATTTTTTTTCACTCAATAATTCAAATTTCATCCGATTGTTGCTATAGCCTTTGGTATAAAGATGGATATATGCCAGACTTCAACAAGATGACATTGAAACTGAGGAAGCTCAATTTATTTAAGAAATGTGTCAAATTGAGGACAGACACACAGACGGACATGAAACAAATCATCTCGGCTAGTAATACCGATCAAACAAATATATATATTCTGTATTATTTCTAAGAACAAAGATGATCGGCACAAAATTAGAATAATGTGTGCAAAAACCCAAATGGGCAAATGGGAAAACCACTTGGCCACTTGTGACTTGTATCACCTATCTGGCATCCCCATCCACATCCACATCCCCATCCACATCCACATCCACATCGACATCCATAAATATTTACTTTTGTTGGTATGGAAGCAGTTGTGTGTTTATCGTTAGCCACCCACAAAACGATCGGTAAGTGGAAGGGCTACTTGGTATGCCGGAAACCTACTGCGTGGCTCGTTATCAGCGCCTTGAAGCGGGCCAATTAAGGCATTGCCCAAGCACTGCAAATAAAAGGATGCTCAAGTGCGAGAGCGACAAGGAGTGGAGAACCTGAAGAAGCTGGACAAGCTGGAGAAGGTGAAGAAGGGTCGCGAGACGACGACCGCGAAGCGACACCCCGACAAATGGAGACGGGAGGGGGAGGGCGACAATTATGTGCAAGAAAGACGTTGAGGCAGATGGAGATGGAGAGCACAAACTGTTGACTATTGTTGCACTTAACGTGTCGGCTGGGGCAAGCAGTTAAAAAAAAACAACAACAACAACAACAAGAAGAAGAACAAGTGAAACAAAAGCGAAACTGAAGCCTGAAAGATTTTGTGCAAATAATTCAAGAGGCAGTAAAAAGTAAACGACGCTTTGGGTGTGTCAAGCAGGTGGTGCGGTGTTGGGTGGTGTCGTGCCACACACTTATACACACACACCGGCACACACACACACACACACTTTAATCGCCAGCAATGCGATGACAAGCGACAAAAGCTGTCGGCTGTTGACGGCTCTTCTAGCAGCTTTTGTGTGTTGATTTTTCTTTTAATTGTTGCGGATTTGCATTCTGACACATTTGTCAACCTCAACCTCAGCGCCGGCCTCAGAGACGCGCAACCAGCCAGCCAGCCAGCCAGCCAGCCAACCAACCAGCCAACCAGCCAACCAACCAACCAACCAAACAGCCAGCGACGCTGGCTACACGAAAACACAAAAGGGTTGCCTACAAACCTGACTGAGGGTCTGAGATGTGGGCTGTGAGCGGTGGGCTGTGGGCTGTGGGCTGTATGCTGTGGGAAGTGGGCTGTGTGGGAAGTGGGCTGTAGGATGTGGGATGTGGGATGTGGGCAGGGGCTGAGGAAGGCGCATTTATTGCAAACCTCGTTTGTACAGGTTGTATGAGCAACGTTTATTATTTATTAGCTGGCATGTCCATGTGTTTGTGTGTGTGTGTGTGTATGTGTGTGTGTGACAGGAGGTGAATTAAGCCCGTTGGGATAATAATAAACGCCAGGGCCAAGTCATTTGTCAGAGAGAAACTCAACAACAACACCTACGTGCGTGGCTGAGTGTCTGTCTCTGTGTGTGTGTGTGTGTGTGTGTGTGTGTGTGCAAGTGTGTTTTGAGTGACATGTGTCAAAACTGAAAAACTACGCGAATTTGTGTCAAATACCCTTGTCAGCGCGTTTCAAGTGCAACAAAACACTCCTCGAGAAAGCACGTGTTCTTATTGGGTAAAGAGTGCGGGTGGCGTTTGTGTATTAAGTCCAAACGGGGTAAGGGATCATCTAACAAAACGAGTATACAGTATACAGTATACAGTATATATATATATATATATATGTGTGTGCACTGTCAGATTGTAAATTCAAATAGATGCGTGTTTGTCAAACAGACCCATATACATATTTTAAGTACTTAATGCCTTCACTTAAGTGCTTTTTAGCTTCGTTCTTGCAGACCTGACAAACATGCATATTGTTTTTAATTTTGGGCGAAAATATATTGTACATGTGAAGACATTATTCTCTATATATTCAGTTGAGCCAGTTAAGCCAAAGGCAAACAACTCTCTTTTTAGTCACAAGAAATGTTATTCAAGAATTTCTAGTCAATTAGTTTTTACACATGTAAAAGAGAATTGAGAATTGAGAGAATTGCATTCAATTAGGTGGTAGCAGCATGTGTCATAAAGTACAAAACTGTTTAATGGATTAAACAAGACTCGTAAGCCCGATAAGAGTCGTTAAGTTTGCCCTGTCACGATTTGGCACTACTTACGAGGGGGGCTTCAAGTATTTCGCAAATTACTTATACGACTGCAATAAAAAACAGACAAAAAAAAAAATAAACAAAACCAAAAGCAAAGAGCTAAAAAAAAAATGAGACTAAATTGCCTTTGATCAATGAAAGCAAATCATAAAACGCGGTTTACAGCTCCCATGTGTGTAATCGCTGACATTTAACGTTCGGCCTTCTTTAAGGCTTATGACTGGCACGTGAGGGTTGATTCAATAAATAAATATAAAAAAAAACAGCAGAACCATGCAAAAAACAAAAACAAAAAAAAACAGCAGCAACAACAACAACAACAACAACCGATAAAACAAAAAAACAGAGACAAAGAATACGAGTCATGTGCACATGGAACATGCGCCGGGGGAATTTGTATTTAAGAAAGTTAAAAATTTGAAAAATGTTTTACAAATTGAGCCTTTGTTTTGATTTCGGAAATCTTTGAAAAGCCAAATGGCTTCCTAAGCGGTTTGCAATTGAAGCCCTTGGAGCTGATTGGATTATGGAATCCTTAAATTTTACAAGCGATTTTATCTGAGCACTCGAAAATCATAGCAAATCTCAGTTAGGGCTTCTTTGCCAGACTCTGCCAATTCTCTGGCACCATTTTTCTAAAATACAATTTTTTGGAATGAAATCTATAATTTCTCTTAGATCAACTACAATCAAAATTATAAGTTAAGTAAATTTCAAGCCTAAGTAATCCAATAGCAAAAGACGAAGCAAAAAAACAAAAAACGGCCAAATGAAAATCCATAAAGAAAAACAGAAAAACAGAAAAACTGAAGTGCAAAAAGTGCAAAGTTTTTTAGATTCGATTGTTGCGTGCAGCGCATAGTTAAAACCCATATTTGTTTTAATGGTCAAAGATATGCACACACACACACACACGCACACACACTGAGAGAGAGAGAGAGAGAGAGAGAGAGAGAGAGGGAGGCACACACGCAGCCAATGGCAACAATAATCGTAAGAATAAGGATAATAATAAGTGACTAAGTGAGTGAGGAAGTGAGTGAACACGGCGCCAGATAACGATAACGTAAATAATGACCAAGCACCAAGCGGGCAAAAGAAATAAAAAACAACAAGTGAGAGTGCTGTTGTCGAGTGAACTCGACTACGATATACCCTGGACCCAGTTATTAAATAAATTCTATTATTATTGGCAAATTCCCTTTGCACTAAAATGCGAGCAGCTCTGGAAGCGCCCTCTGCCGACAAACACACGCAGAATACATAGAATACAAAAACATATCCGATTATCATGCCATCTCTTTTTCACACATGCATTCGCATATTTATGCATAGAGAAAATGCTTGATAGAAATGAGATCAATATGAGAATATATTTTCGACTTTAACTTGGGTGTTTCTTATCCGATCTTAACGAAATTTTGGCAGTTGATCAATAGTATGCATATGCATATTATATATTAACAAAAAGATTCTGCCTTTAAAATTGTGACATTTATTGCTATCGAAAATGTAATATATCGATAAACGAAGGCAGTTATCGATCAAAAGCATCGCGAATTTGATCTGCGCCTGGTATACGAGAACCTATATTTCAAGTCTTTAAGTCTCTAGCTCTTATAGTCTCTGACATACAGACGGACAGACGCACATGGCTATATCGACTAACTGTTGATCCTGATCAAGAATATATATACTTTGTGGGGTCGGAGATGCTTCCTTCTGCCTGTTACATACATTTGCACAAAACCATATAGCCTTTTTACCCATTTTTAATGGGTTCAGGGTATGAAAAAAGAGAAAAAAAGACAAGAATTTAATTTTATCTTGGACACACCGAATATTACATACACTTGCCGACGTGAATCACCCTGTCAACGTACAATTTTCAATACCAATCCTAATGATATTGTTATCCGCTGCTGCTCATTTTTAATAATATGGTTTTTTTTAATAACAAACTGAAAAAAATTGTCCTAAAATTAAAGTCAGCTTGAAAACCAAAAATTTGTTTTCTATTTATTCAAAATCAATTCCGTATTTAATAAGAAACAATTTAGCTAAAGCTACTTTTATATATTTTCTTAGAAATATTTGGAATAATTGAGAAATATTTTTCTAAAATTAAAAATGCATTTTTTTAGTACTTACTTGTGGATCACATTTAAGAATAAGGTTTTTCGAATCGTTCATAATAAAAATCGAACTGATAACTGGAAAGTTTTCCTGTTTTCCAAAATTTAAAAGCTACTTTATTTGAATAATTAGGAATACATATTTCCATATCTTTTTAAATGTATAAATATTTGTGAATAAATTCTTTCTAAATTGGAAAGTTTTTTTTATTAATTAAATGCGTGGAATCGTAAAATAAATTTAAATGTAAAATTAAATGTAAATATGTTGTATAATAACATTAGCCAAATCCTGGAAATTAAACATATTATTTGATACATTCTAGAAAAATCTACAATGTGTCAAAAAGTCAAAACATTTCGTTTGCGAACATAATTTCAGAAAAACATTGCCGAAGAAAATATGGCAATTTTTTCGTTTTTTTTGGTTTTTTTTCGATTTTTTTCTGAATTCGAGCGAGGTAAACAAAAAAGTTTATCATACAAGCTAACATCTGTCCACCGAGTACTTCTAGAGCAGCTGAATGATATAGGAATCCGACAAATGATCGGATATATATAGAAATTTAAGCCAAATGAGGAATTGTTCGCATCGAAATAGACAATCATCAAATGACAATACTCATCAAAAATATATAGATATATATATAGTGTATGGGATCGGAGACGTCTCCTTCAATGCGTTACAAGCTGCACAACAAAATTAGAATACCCGCAGCAAGGAGATAAAAAAACAAACGATGGCAAGAGGAAAGTAGAAGGAAGAACGTGCTCGATATTCAATAACCGCATCGAACACTCAGAATTGCCGAAGGAATATTGCAGATGGGTGGTGGAGGGAGGACGGGGGGAAATTGAATTGAACATTTCCGGGCCGACGCTGATGGCAACCATGTGGGCAACGACAATGACAGGACACACACAACACAACACACCCAAAGAGCCCATTGCCCATTGGCATCTCCATGACTGACCCATTCAATTAAGCATGAAAAAAATGAGCTGAACACGCAAGTCTGTGTGGGGGGGCAGCAAGGCGGCCTACGTGCCATGATAGTCCGACTGTTCATAAAAAAAAGGACATCACATGCGAAAACCAAAAACGACGAGATGAGGACGAGTAGCAGCAGCAGCACTTAAGGAGCCAGCGACGGACGCTGCCCGCAACAAAACACGCATCACTTGTCACACATACTTAGCAGTCCCGCAGCCCAAGCGACTGACATAGACAGAAAGCGAGACACAGACAGAGAGAGGCAGAGAGAGAGAGAGAGAGAGGGGACGGATACCCAATAACGCGTCCAAAAGGACTCACTTATTGTCATGTCCTGGTGTTGTTATTGAGGTGTAATACAATTTTTTCCATGATACCCATAACAATGCCGAATGGAAAAAGGGAAAACGGGAAAGAAAAAAAATAGAATGAAAATATAAAAAATAAGAAAAAAGAAAATGAAAACGCCATGCCGACACAATCAGAAAGGATAACGAGCCGGCGTCGTCCTGGTCACATATGGCGGTATTAGTTTTAGCAACAATAGCAAACGCGGGGCGAGGTTTTGGTTGAACGCCCTGCGTCCGGCGTTGCATAAACTTGCAATTGAGCCAATTTGTAAAGTGCGGCAAGCCCATTAACGAGCTGGGGCAACGAGAAGCCAACGAGAAGCGAACGAGCAACTACTCGCTCGTTACAGGACGATGGCCAGTGCTGCCAATCGAACTACACAGCACCTGCGTCCATTATATTCTTAGGCAGCATAGTCGATGTTGTGTCTAACCGACAGTCAGACAGACAGACAGACAGACAGACAGACAGACAGTGGGATTGTGGCAACTCGTCAACTTATTGGCGCGTATCCTTTTTTGGGCTACCAACTCGACTACTTTGCATTAGCAAGCGTCCGCAGTGAAATTAAAATAAAGTTCTGCTTTCTACGGGCGACACTGGACGGGGCGGATTTTCCAGTTTTTCGAGTTTTTCGATTTTTTTTTATTTATTTGTATTTTTTTTGTTTTTGTTTTGTAGTTGTTTTGTGTGCTTAACTACAAATAAATCTAAAGCTCGCAGATTCCTCAAAGGCTCGTCCCGACGTCGTCACTGATGGATATGGCCGGCACACACAGATAGATGGTTGGACAGATGTATACGGCAGGATATGGCAGGATACGGGTCGGCCACAGTTGGGCAACGCAGTTTTATTTTCCATTTACATGCCCACATGCATTATGCATATGCTTCTCTCTCTATGTGTGTGTGTGTGTGTGTGTGTGTGTGTGTGGGTGTGTGTGTGTGGGTGTGTGTGCACTTTTGCATGACCATCTGGCCCATTCAATGCTCTAACAACAACTTGAAGCCTTTACAGTATTCTCATATATATTTTAGTACTACATTTAATTATTTACAAGTATAAACTGATTATAATAAATATGTGAATACAGTTTGATTAATCGAATTGATTTATTTATGTAAAAGACACACAAGACCTGCAGACTGAGTAAATAAATTCATAGTTTCTTAGATCGAAAAGTTTTCAGCTTGTGACTTAATTAATTTATATGTTTACTGCAAGATTTGATTTAAAATTGACAAATTTTAAGCTGAATGAACTTAATGAATTTTTAAACTGAAACCATTTCTTTAAGCGTATTCAAACTTCGAGATAAAAAAAAAATAGCGGAAAGTTCATTCGCATTTTGTTATTTCTTGTCTTACTTTTTAGTTTTCCCTACTGTTCAGTTTTGGTCCCTTTCTCTCTAGTTGTTTTTTGTTACTTTTTACATATTTTTTTTCTGTTTCTCTTTTTTTTTTCTTTTTTTTTTTGTTGCAAAACACTTTGAAACAAGGCGCGGGATATAAAAAATAAAGTATGCAAAAAGTAAAACAAAAAGCGTCGGACACAAAGGATGCTACGATAATATCCTTAAGCTACAAATGCAACATGAATTTGTCTTTGCTCGACCCGAGACCAAGTCGGGGTCTGGGATTCGAGATTCAGGTCCGGCTCCGCCCACTTATTTCGCACTCAGCAATTTTGTTCTGCTCTGAAATGCTGCTGTTTTTTTTCTTTGGTTTGCTAGGCACAGAAAACAACAAAAAAAAAACAGAGAAGCAGCAGCAGCAGCAGCAGCAGCAAACACAACAAAAATTAAAATTAAAGGATACTCGAACTTTACAAATGCATACACATTAGAGCGCCAACCCATCCGATTTACATATGCGTGTGTGTGAGTGTGTGTGTGTGTGTGTGTGTGTGGGATGTAATCTTATGCGTACCATGTGAACTCCACATATGACTGTTTTCAGTTTGCTTCTGTTTTGCCCATTTTGTAGTCCTTTGGTCCTTTTTTGCTGCCTTAGCTTCGACACTTATTTTAATTTATTTCATTTCATTTATATACATATATGCTTCAAATGTCCTTTGTGCGTTAGTCTCTTTATCTTTCACACACCACCCAGTTTTACTTTGTCGCTTTGCACTTGAGAACGTCTGCGTTTTGAAATAAAAACAGTATTTTTAACTGACTTTCAGTACAGATAGAAAACAATGTGTTTTTTTTTTATTGTTTTGTTTTCAGCAAGCTTTTATTTTAATTGCACATTTAAATGAATGTAAAAGACTCGACGGAATCACGAGAATCTTAACCTATACTTTGACAACAATGCATAAGTATTTAATCAACTTTCATTATTGGGAAATAAATCGAGTTCCCTTTCTGGTTTCAACCCACACTTTAGCTCTGCTTAATCTGTGAAAATCAATTGCAATCTGGCACTGGCAATTCACAAAAAATAACTGAATAAATAAAATACAACCTGATGTTGATTTATTAAGCATTAATTCTCTTTTGATTTATTGAAATATGAAACGGGCTCAGTTCTGGTCTGGCGATTCATTTGGAGCATCGGCTGGAATATTATCATCCGTTGTCACCTTAGATACCTGATCTTTGTCCGTTTCGAAAGTGCTCTCTTTTTGATTGTGCTGTTGTTGGCTCTGTGGTCTTGCTTGATAGATTTGATTGTGGCGCACCATTTCCCAAAAGTTGACACTACAGCCAGGTGGCATACTCTCTGCCATTGGCAACAACTTTCGCACTGCGCGAACATAATGGCCATCTCCGGTGGCCCCGTTAGTGACCCTCACTTGGCCGAGCAGATTTACCAAATGTGTGTCTGTGTCAGCTGCGGAATCATAAGTGAGCGATTGAAATAGATAAGAGTGATTTTCTAGTCGAGAACACTCGACCAACAAACTATCTTTCTATATCTGGATTATTTTTTATGCTATAAGTTTGCCTTCGAGAATTGAGATTATTCGATTAATGACTCAGTCCACGGACTTGGCTGTACGTGGATCGATCGATCTAATCAAGAACTTATATAATTCATGTTAACAGAGATTTACACAACTCCCTGTCCCTGTCCATCAATGCAATGCATTCAATGTTAAACAAAAGAAATATGATTGATGATGGTTGCCAAAGCAGCTATATGATATATATATATATATATATATGTATACATATATCCGATTCCAAAATATGTACTGCCTACGGCAGAAAGTCGGATGTCTACCAAGATTCATTAGCTTTAGCTTTAGCTTTAAAATTACAAATAAGAAGAAGATAGTCTAAGTGCAATCAAAGCAAGCAGATCATCGGATGATGCCTCTCACCTAAGAAATGATGCTGTTCACGCAGATCCTCCTCTGTGGTCAACATTGGTTCTGGTGTTGGATATGCTGTGGGTGGACCACATGTCACCTGCTCGCCGAGCAGCTGGCGAGAGCGAATGGACAAGGAACGCTTGCCGCAAAACACATGCTCAAAGCCCGGAGGCGGTGGCTCTGCAATTCAGATTTCAAAGAAATATTCCAGCAAAAAAAAAAGAAAGTATTTTCGTCGACTCACCGATCAGACGGCTGGGATCTTGGCCGCGTTGACTCATGTCCAGTGGATCCCACACCTGACGTGAGTATTTCAGTGGCTGCCACTGTGTCTCAGCGTTGGCATCGCTCTCCTGTTGGATTCCCGTGTCGTCTTTTGGTTGCTCCTGCTCGACCGTTGTATCCTGGTAAACCAGAAATGGTGGTCTAAATAATCCACGCTGTTGCTGTTCCCTATCCCAGATCATATTCTGGAGTTCGATTGTCCGCTGCGACGGTAAGTTGTAACTTTGTTCAGCCAATAATGTTGGTGGTGGTGGTCGTGGATAAACTGGCTGCCAGCCCATTTGGGGCGGAAATCGTTGGCACAAGCGGTAGACATTAGAGCGATTTGGTCGATTGTTTCGTGGTCGTGGCCAACGATTTTTAGCTCGAGGAATTTGTTGCTTAAGAAACACAGTCGGCTCAGCATTATCCATTGGCTTATGTGAAATTGTGTGCGTCGAATTTAGTGATAAGGTTGGAGATACCGATGGTGACGCAATTGGTGTTGGTGTCAAGACTGGTTTCCGTGGAGATTCATGTGAAGATTCATGTGGTGGCAACCCTTGGGCAACCACCGATGCAAATGTAATTGGAGAGCGTGTCGTCATTCTTCCGATTGTTTTCGAATGAAGTTATGCTTATTGACCTCCCTCGCTATATTCTTGCTATATTTGTGAACAAAAAAACTGTTTTGATAATATAATATTCACAATTCTGCTATGAACTATTTTTAAAATATAATGGAATATAAATGGAATATAAACTTTCATTATTTAATCGCAAAGCCTGCTAAATAAAAACAAAATATATAAGAAAGGTTAAAAACCAGCTTGTTGCTTCACCCAAGTCAATAAAAAAGCTTTAGCGCAATATGCGTTTGGAGCTTTTAGTGCAGTTAGTGCCCCCAATGAACTATCAGAAGACAAGCTTGCTTAAAAAAAGGAAAAACGTTTATGTTAACTTGCCTGTGACTCGCTCAAATTTACAAATTTAATTTTATTAGCTTGCAGTTTTCACGGTGAATGTCAAATCTTTAGTGGTGGACCGAAAATTATCGGGAAAATATTGACTGCAACAAAAACAAAGCATAATACGTGGAAATCACGTCCAACTTCTTTTATAAAAGCAGCATTAGATGATGTTTCGGTTGAATCGCCCGACTCTGAGCTACTACGAAAGCTTACAAAAAGCTTAAAGTTTAATATTTATTTATTATTAAAAGCGTTATTTACGCATGAAAAACGCTTTATTGTCACTTGATGATGAGTAAAAGCGCAAGTCAACCAAATAAAGCTAAAAGCTTAACAGTGCCAAATTCAAGCATAATGCTTTTTTTTATCGTCTTTATCGCTTTCAGTTCAAAAAATAACGAAAATGTATGATGTGTTGGATAACGACACGCAATGCAGTACACTTTCAGGTGTTTACAATTTACCGCAGCAGTCAAGCGTTATCCAACACCGAAGACCTATTGATATATACACAGTTAGCCAAGCACACACACACAAGCCGACACACACACAACACGCAAACATACGCACACTTTCTTTCAACATGAAGACATTGTAACCACAACCAAAATTGTTGCAAACAGAGAGAAAAGCGAATTGCTTAAATTCAACAAATATTCAAATGTGGTTAGTTAAATCAAAGTGCTTTTATTAAATTGTACATCTGTTATATACATTACATATATCTATATATATATATATATATATACAGATATATATATGTAAGTATATACATATATGTATATAAATAACATGCATATTCATCTAAGTTTGTGTGGCCACCATTTTCAGAAATATACTTAAGGCAACAGCTGTTGGCGCATATTGTAAACACTAAAATTCAACTACAATCGGCTATCAACAAGTAATTCATTGATTTATCGCTTGCGCGTGTTTGAGTGTGAGTGTTTGCGTGTGTGTGTGTGTGTGTGCGTGTGCGTGTATTACGCTCAAAGCACTGTTTTCGTTATCGCTTAACCAAAGCGGTGGGCGGGCATGATTTCGTAGCCAGAGCGTCATCAACATCATTATCATCACCGTCATCGTCATCATCATCATCATCGTCATCGTCACACATTGAGTAAGGGTAAGGTCTGTGACAGTGGGACAACAGTTGCTGACACAGTTGGACATAAGCGCGTTTGCACTGAAATCGCGAAAGCTGTCTGTCGCTATGTCTGCGGCCGTGGCAGCGCCATCTGGTGCTGGTGAGAAGAATTTGTTGCGTGGCCTGAACAAGTTGCGCTCCCAGGGCAAACTGACAGACGTGACGCTCATCGTGGACGAGCATCGCTTCAAGGTGCGTACAACAGTCACCCCAAAACAATCAAATGATATAATGATAATAGCCAATAATATATATATATATATTTACACATACATGCGGACAACAGGCCCATCGCGTTGTGCTGGCGGCGAGTAGCGATTATTTTTGCGCCATGTTCGCGGATTGTGCCATGATCGAGTCACGCAAGGAGGAGATCACACTATATGGCGTAACGGCTCGAGCGATGAGCCGCATTATCATCTATATATACACATCGCTGCTGGAGCTCAATATCGATAATGTTGAGGAGACGCTAGCGGCGGCCACGCATGTTCAGGTCAAAGAGGTCATCGAACGGTGCACCGCTTTCCTCGAGCAAAAGATTAGTATGGAAAACTGTTTGGCCATTGCGAGCATGGCGGAAATTTATGGCCAGTTGGCGTTGGAGGAGCGTGCATATCGTTTTATATGCGCACATTTCAAGGAGTTTGCCGCCAGCAGCGATTTCAAGGATGTCAAACTGGAGCAACTGCACTATATACTGTCCAGCAATTATCCGATCGATGTCAGTGAACTGCAGCTGGTGCGCCTGCTCTTCACGTATGGCAAAGATCAACAGTTGGAGGATGGTTCATTGCGCGAACTGTTGCGTCTAATTAAATGGCAGTATGTTTGCAGTGAGGAAATGAAGTCATTGCGTCATCTCAACTACTCGCTGGTCGAGGAGTGTCGGGCCAAGCTTCTGGAGAATGCCAAGGGCGATGGCACCAGCTTGGTGGCGTTCGAGCAAGCCGTACAGGATCAGGGACCCACAAATATGCGCGGCATGGAACTGAGTCTGTTAAAAATCGGTGGATTCGAATGGAAGGGTCTGACCAATGAGATTATGTGCTTCTCCCCCACCAAAATGAAGTGGTATGAGTTGACCTCCATACCGCACATAGATCAGTGTAAGCAACAACAACAATCTTTGCCTGTTCCCAATTTAATTGAACATTGCTTGCAGGCAATTTCGGTACGGCTGTGCTCAACAATGAGCTGTTCATTGTGGGTGGTGCTTATGATGTCTGCCTCAAGGAGTACATTCATCCATTTGGTTTTCGCTATTGCCCGCTGCGCGACTCGTGGGTGACCATTGCACCGATACAGCTGGATCGCTGCCGCTTCTCACTCAATGCGGTTGGCAAGAAGCATTTGTATGCCGTCGGTGGCATCGTTGAGCATGACGATAACTCCGAGGAGGCACTGCGTCGCATCTCCAATGTGGAGCGTTACGATCTGGTCAAAAATTCGTGGATCTATATGCCAAGCCTGCCGGAGAATCGCAGCCAGCATGCCGGCGTCGTTGTCGGCGACAAGCTCTACATCTCCGGTAAATTAGCATTTTTGTGTGATGTCACCCAAATCATTGCATGTCGAATCGCTTTTGACTTTCTTTAATATTATAATTTGATTTTGTTTTTATATTGTATAACAATTAAGCGATTTGTTTGCAAAACTAATGCATGGCCGGATTGAAGCTTTACGTAATTAATGATCGCCGTAGAATATTGAATACCAAGTAAAAGTTTCACTTAGTCAAGCAAAAAAAGAGTTGTGATTTGAAAGAGCTGTTGACCGTCAAAAAACCTCTGCATGAATTTTAATCAATTTAAATGTAGTAACTAAAATACTATTGATAGAAACAGAGATATATCACCATATATATATATATATATATATATACATATAAAAAACACTTTCTCTCTCTCTCGTCTCATCCAACAGGTGGCATACACCTGGCAAACATATTGTGCAGCATGTGGTGTTTCGATACGAATCGCTTATGCTGGTTGGAACTGGCGCCGATGCCGACGCCATGCTGTGACCATGTCCTGGTTGCCATTGACAATCATATCTATGCATGCGGTGGCTGGCATGAGACGCTGAGGGAATCCCGAGTGCTCGTCGAGCACATCTATGCGTATGACATTAAGACGAATACGTGGAGTGTGGAAACGAAAATACCAGCGCCCAAATTCTATTCGGGCGTCACCTCAATGCGACGAACCATCTTTTTTGTGGGTGGACTTGATTCCACCGAGTCGATTGATCGTGCCAGTTCGGAGACGATGGCATATGATCTGGACACGGGCGATTGGTGGCATCGCAAGGACTCATGGGATACGCCCAACGATGTCTGGGAGTCCACCTGTGCCGCCATCTATGTGCCCAGCTTTGATCCCTAGCAGCGAAAAAAGTCGAAAAAAGTTCGGCTGCTCCAACGAATTTAAGCGAACACTTTGATTTCATTTACATACATAAAACAAACAAAAGAAATATTTATAGAAATGTACCCCCCCCCCCCCTCCCCCATCTATGCTTGTGATTAGCCTTAAAGTGCTGTCCCCTGCTCCCCCGTAACTCCACCCCCATCCCCCCTTCCCCAATGTTACTACTGTACAGTAAATAAACGTGCCAAGCAAGGCCAACAGCAACAATTGTTAAAAGCCGGTCAAACGTTCGAATATGTGTAACACTTAGCAAAAAAAAAAAACTTAGATAACGATTTACAATAAAAATTATAAATTTTTTGTTTGTTTTAGTAAACTTCTATTAGATGTCTATAACCATAAAGTATAAGATATGATATTGGTATACCGTATATGTATAAGACAATTTGTGCTGACTGACTGAACACTGCAGCTAACAAAAAAAAACAAGGTAGACAACCAGCCACCATCAAATTAAACTTCATCCAAGCGTCTTCACACTTAATTAATACAGAAAACATAATAAAAATATTTAAAATAAAACAAAACATAAAGTATCAAAACGAGTTTCGTATTCTTTTTGCCATAGTTACAATTTGAAGAACTGTATAAATAGATTTAAACACCGTTTGTATTTGTTCGAGATTTGCCATGGATTCGCTGCGGACACGAATCGATGGCAGATCTTTTTATATATTTTTGGTAAACGTCTGTTGTCACATCAATACATCTCAATATCAAGCACATACACATGTACATTCACTATGTTCATAGTAAATATATATATATATATATATACATAGCAATAAAATCTTAAGTGTCAAGTGTCAGAATGCTTATAAGGTACACAGAAACAAGCAACATGGCTAAAACTACACGCTAAAACATCTAGATCGATTCTAAATGTCAAAAGCGCAATGAACCTCAACTTAAACAATTACAGAGTTTAGCTAAAAATTAATAATTACAAAATACGATTATAAGTTAAACAAATACAATTGGAAATACACAGCTACTGGTTTGGTTACACATTGATTGATTCCACAGAATGAGCTACGTATTGTGATGCGGTGCTATAACGACCCAGCCATCGTTCTCCACCGATTCACCGCTGTTAATGCCACCAGTCAACTCCTGACTACTACTGTGATGACTATTATTGCCGACAATTCCAACCGATGGCTGCAAGCGACCACCACCATGAGGATTTGGCTGGCGGGCAGCTGGCAGCTTCTCCCACTGCTGCTGCAGATTATTGTAGAGGCTTTGCAGGCCCTCCTATATAGAAGAGATGCAGATGGATGAGAAGTGAGAAATTTGCGTGTAAACAACAGTTAACAACCAAAAAAAAAAAAAACAGAAACAGCTAAACAGCTAAACAGAAAACATGATCGATCAGATTTCGCACCTTGTCTTTAATTTTGCGCAAAAGCTCCTGTTTCTGGTCGCGCTCGATGCGATCCATTTGCAGTATTAGCTTCTCCTTGAAGTCCTGCGCATAGTAGAGGTTCGTGTCGACGCTGAGATACTCCTTGGCCATGTGGCGATGATCCCGATAGATCGCCTGCGATTCAGCATTGTTTGGTATGGGCGGCTCTGGCTGTAGCTCTGGATCTAATATCTCTGCCAGTGATTGCTCGGTGCAGCCACAGTTGGCATCCACATCCGCATCCGTGTCCTCATCATCTACAATGTGTGCATCGATGCAATCGTTCGTCTCATTGGCATTAGGCGCTTGGCTAAGCAGCCCATTTGTATTGAGTTCATTGTTACTATTGTTTATATTATAATTGTTATTGTTGTTAGTGAGGTCTGTGGTTGTGTTGTTGCTGTTGTTGGTGGCACAGCTGCCACTGGTCATGATCACCGGCTTCGTATCCGTCACTGTCAAACGTTCCCGGCCATCAGTTTTGGCTGCAACAACAAACAGAAAACAAATGCAATGTTAATATTCAAGTTTGTTTTGTTCTTTTTGTATTTTGCAGGCAGTTGGAAATGAGAGCAACAATTCCCGGCTAAATTAATACACATACTATAGATGATCCAGCAACTGTGCAGATCGCTGGTCGGCTTTGTGCTGATCAAGGCGCGTGTGTCGCACATGTTGATCGAGTGCAGCTTGGACTCGCTTTGCACTATTTCAGCTGACAATCGATGCACGCGAATCAACTATTTCTGAGGCGGGATCAATTTCATCATGGGCTTATCAATTGAGTTCAGTAGTGGTTAACACAAATATATATATATATATATATAGCAAATGATTCGATCTCTCTCTCTATTTTCCACCCTTGCACTGATGACGTCGATATTTCCTTGCTGCTTGTTTGTTGTTTTGGGGGAAATGTTGGAAAATCAAACTATCAACAGAAACGCAAAGCAAACATTTCCAAATGAATTTTGTCTTCTTGTCTTCCTCCCTCTCTCCCTCCCACTATTCTTTTCTTTTTTGTTTTTGCTGTCCCAATGTTTATTTGTTGTTTGCTTTTCTTCTTTCTTTTTTGTGCTTTTTTTTTTTTTTTTTTGGAAAATTTCACAGCACAAGTTGATGTTTCAAAGAATATTGAATGTGTACAAATTGAATGTGGGATTTGGGGGACCGGGCGTGGTCGGGAGGCGTTAGGGGGCGGGACGTGGTTAGATTAAACAACCGGCGTTGACAACAATTGACGACGATCTTTGGCGCGTTGCGTTGTCGGAAATTGCAGTAACATTGCGGCACTGAGGACGGCACGGCTCTCAAACGTAGACTGAGCAAATTGTGGGATCTCATCGTGCCGCTGTCGAAGACCAGTAGCGAGTGGAAGCAACAGCAGGGGCGGCAGCAGCAGCCGCAGCAGCAGCGGCAACAGCAACCAAAGCCACAGTCACAGCGAATTCGTCGAAATGACGAGCACAAAAACTAGGAGAGTGGGGCATATACACACACACACACACACACACACACACACACACACACACACACACACACACACACATACAGAAGTACAGGCACATAGAAAAGTCATGTATGTGTGTATGTGTATTGTATCTCATCATCAATATAGAAGTGTTGGCTCCCTACAACGACGACCCCAAAAACATTGCCATATCGAGCTGCTGATGAGCATTTGCTGATCGCACATACACACACACACACACACACACACACATACAGACATACATATGGGGATGAATAATGCTGGTGGCATGCGATTGGGAAATCTCCCCTGCAATAAATGGCAATGTTGCCTGCAACCCTCCACTCAAAAAACAGAAATATTTACTTTTAGACAAGATTGCATTCAATGGCTAAACACACACACACACACAAATACATATATGTAAATATATGTTTATATATATATATACGTATATTTAGGCTAGAGGATGTGACACTGTGTCTGTGTCCAAGCCATGGCAAAAATGAATCGTCTTCGTCGTTTTGCAGCGAATTTTTAAAACGATCTTTTGCTTGAAATCTTTTTTTTTTTTTTGCTTTTTTTTTGTCCCCGTGCCCATTAAAATGAAAATTTCGCTCTTTTGGCTGTTCATTTTGCTATATATATATATATATATCTATAGATATAAATATATATTATATTTGTGTATAGTATGCATGTGATACATGTGTACTATATATGTACGAAATCAAAATAAAAGCGAGATTATTGCTGAATGACTCATTGGTCAATGCGGTTGCGCGGGAGACGGGTGAACCATGGCTGGCGGGTGTGAGATGGGATGTTGTTGGTGGTGTTGGTGGCGGCAAAAAAAAGATTTTGGCCACCCGACTGTCGGCCTCGTCAATTGTGTGTGCGTTATTCTGGCATGCCGCAGCCATTAGATGATTTTCTCTATTTCGTTTTTCTCGTTTGTGTTTTTTTTCTTCTTTTTTCTTTTTGTTTTTGTTTTTGGTATAAGGAGGCGACTGTTGTGGTGACGGTGCATGTCATGGCTATAAATCTGAACGAAATTGCCAGCCAGGCAACCAGCCAGTCATTTAGTCAGTCAGCCAATGTAGTACACAATACGTTAATTGTGCAGCGCAATGAGTGCAACTATGAGTGAAGTGACTACAAAATATACACTCACTTTTTAGTTGAGTCACACGCTTTGCTCGTCAATTTGGCTACACAAAATGCTGCCCAATCTCAGCTCAGTTACAAACAAGTTGGAAATCTAGAAATAATTAACTAGCATTTGTAGTATCAAGTGACAAAAAAAAAAAAAAAAAAACCAAACAAAACAAAACAACATAATAATATTTTGACTCTTATTTGTATAAGGGAAAATGTTGTCGCTTTGCAGAGCTCGAAATTGATTTTATCCGAATGGAGGAACAGTCATCAAAGATCTTAAAATGGACAAAGTAAAGTAAACAATTTATCTGTTTGCCACATAGTTTTCAAAAGGATCTTTTGGGCAACAAGTGAACAGTTTTAGCAGGTTGTGAAATGCATGATTTGCTATCCTTTCATAACCACAAAGTTTTCGCTTATTTTAATAATATTAATCTAAGTGTTATTGTGCTGGATAACACATATATATATATATATATATATATATATTTATAATCCCTTGTCTCGTTCAGAAAACCTGTCAAAGAACACTCGCAGAACATTTAGATGTGATTTTGTTGCATGCAGCATATCATATGCATATCAGCTGAACTATCTCTGGTAGGGGTATTTGTTGGCAAGTGTGCATTGTTGAGATGGCATTTTTTTTTTTGATGCGGTGACTTTTGCTATTTAGCTGCATATTGCATGAGCGCATCGCATATTTATAACGTTTTTGGCGACCTGAGGCAAAATGGTTTCAAAATGCTTTTTGCATAATAATAATAATAATAATAATAATAATAATACAAAACAATGCAGCCAACTAATTAATCAAAAAAAAAAAAAAAAAAAAACAGATCGAGCAATTAAACGGAATGAACACTTGAGTTAGAGCGAGATGGCAACTGGATTGTTTATATACAATAAACAATTGCGTGCTGCTGTTGTTGTTGCTGGTGCGTCATGCCTTTATCTCGACCACACACAGCTGTGCCACATGGCAGACGAGACCCGAACAGAATGTAAACGTTGACAATGCGCTGAGCTATTTGCAACAACAACAACGACAACAACAATTACCATGCCACAATCGTGATCATCCAAAAGAGTGTGATAATGTGCGTGTGATTCACTCAATAAGCACAACAACAGACATCAGACATCAGACAACCGACAAGAGACAATTAAACGATGACAACGAGATCATCCACATTGCTGACAATAGTTGCGATCAGGCACTCACCATGCAAACTGCTACGGCTGCTCTCGCTGCGATTCAGATCAAAACCGTTCTGCAATAAACACACACAAGATGTAAGTATATATAGATATATATATATGATCAAATTTGATTTGTATGTACCGGTTCAACATCGAGAGTGAGCTGCTCCATTGGCCTGCTAGCCATTTGTATCATGCCGTTGCGTATGGTTTCCAAACGCTTGCTTGCCTCTGCGGACGATGTCAAATTGAAACTATCGTTTTGACTCTCGCCGCTGTCCTCCTCGGGTATGGCATCCCAGCGATTGCTGCTGCTCATATGGAACAGTCCATTATTGTCTAATTGGCCCGAATTGGTGGGCGTTCGCTCTAATGATGAGGTATATTCGGTATCGCTCGACCCAGTTCCAGTTCCAGTCCCAATCACAGACCCAGCTCCAGTTCCACTTCCATTGCCAATCTCAGTCGCTGTTCCACGCACATTTGTCGGTGTTAGCTGTGTGGAAGCAATGCTCATGTCGCTGGAGCTGTGACTTAGACTATCATATTGAGCGGCCACCGTGCCGTCGCTCTCTTTGGTCACAATCTGCATTGGATATGGGATGAAATTGTGGTATTTGTGATTTAATGGTATTTGTGATGTGGCCGCTCACTTGTTGGTTGATAAACGCATATTCTAGCGGCTTGTCGGCGCCAACATAGTCTTTGATAATCTCAGTCATCACGCTGACAATATACTGCATTGATGGTCGATCTTCAGGCGCCGTCATCCAGCAGGCAGTCATCAGTTGCTCAATGTGCTTGGGACAATTGTCCAGCAAAGGCGGTCGCTCACCTGCAGCAATTAACCCACATTAATAACCATTCCCATATATATTATCAGCAATTAATATTATCACCCTTACCCTTGTGGATCTTCCACTGGATGGTATACGCATTGTCGATATCCATAAAGGGCGGCTTGCGCGACAGCACCTCCCACATCACAATCGCCCAGCTGAAAATGTCACACTTCTCCGTGTATTTGGAGCCCTCGAAAACCTGTCGGACGCAGAACGTATTACAACATATTATTTAAATGCACAAGTCGAGACAGCTCGACAAGAATGATAATCTAAAACAAACAACATGCATCACTTCGATTCGTCTTCTGATCCTATATATATATAAACAACCTGTTGAGTTTAAAATTGTAATTACTTTGACTAGTTTCCCAGATTCGGTTAACATATTAAAATACAAAAGATACAGTGAAGCATCGTTTTAGGACTGCTGTCATCAGCTGTCTGAATCTTCTACGCACAAAAGAAAGATTGTTTCTAATAATAATTTAACAAATATCTTGGAGCAAATATCATTTGCCACTTGCCACATTTTCCATTAATTATATTTTGCAATTATCTAGCTACACAAAAATGTGTTACAAAGAAGTACGTCAACTGAATTTGCATTTGGGTTTGTACTCACCTCGGGCGCCATCCAGGCAGCGCTGCCGCGATTGTTTGTCATCATGGTTGACTTATCGGCGACGGTGCCAAAATCACATATCTTCAAATTGCGTCCCTTGTTGGTCAGCAGCAAATTGAGCGGCTTCAGATCGCGATGGATCAGCGGCTTGGGCGACATGGCATGCAGGTAGGCGACACCCTATGCACGAGATGATGCACATTTGAAACAGTTTATACATTTCAGATAAAGGACAAGCAAGAATAAGGAATCACCTCGGCACACTGGAGCTCCCAGCTCATGGCATGCGCCAAGCTATACGCGGGCTTCACTTTGCCATGCAGAAAATTGTGCAGGGATCCGCCCTCGGCGTACTCCATGATTAAATATGTGGCATGCGGGGCGTAACAGATGCCGTGTAGTGCAATAATGTTGGCATGCTTGACGCGCGATAACTGCTTGACCTCCTTTTCAATGTCCTTCTGCTCGGCGCTGGCAAAGAACTCCTTGACGGCCACCAGTTTGTTACTCCACATCGCCTTGGATACAACACCAAACGTGCCATGGCCAACTTTCTACATATGGAAACATACACAATGAAATAATTGTGTTTAAGTAAACTGTGTGCTTATCTTTTCTGACTACACAAAATCAACAAAACAACAACAACAAAAAAGGGTTCACCTCGCCAAGCGTAATTTCGCTTAAGTCCACATTAAAAGCTTGCAGTGCATCGGGCGACGGGACGGCGGCGGCCATTGCCTGCTGTTTCTCTTTCTAGTTGCTGTTACTGTTGCGAATGTCCCCTTGGTCCTGTGTTCAGTTTCGAATGGTTGTTGTTTTGGGCCTAGCCTGGATATGTTTTGCAGCCTGCTGTTTGCTTATATCGACCAGCAATGAATCGCTGCGAATGCGAACGCTGCGCACATCTTCCAAAACGGCGTAATGCTGTTGCTGGCGTTGACCTCAACGCTACCATTGGCGGCCAGACCAAATTTCGTGCACTTCAGTGGTTATTTTGCGCTGACCAAATGCTTTCTTAATTTGTCCAACAAATATTTCTCATCTTTCTTTTCGTTTTTTTTTTTTTTGCCTGTTCGTATGTCGCTGTCTAGCTAGTGGTTGAGATTTCTACAAATAATATCGCTGTTATCGATAGTGCAACAATATATCGTGCATTTTACACAAGCTTATATTCCTTGCAAAATAAAGTATTCGCCTTGGCACATCGCATATATAAGAATATTGATACGATGACGATTCTGAATTAAAGCTAGATTATAGGGTGATTTGCAATTCTGTAACGCATATAAAATGTTATTAAATTATAAATTTATGCAAATGCGGGTGTCTTCTCTATTAACTAGCTATCGATTGTCGCAAATGAATTCTTGGACAGTGCCGCCAATCATCGGTTATCCAAAAAGGATATATCGACAAGAAATGGACAAAACAGAAGAAACATGCACGACATATTTTGCTTTGTTTTATTGTATACATCAATTTACCTGCATCGTCTGTAACTGCTTTAACGCTTGTGTTGAAATACATTTATAATATTATGAAAAATAGATGTATTAATTTATTTTATAAATGGCACTAAATCCAAAGAAACCAGGGCTCAGTATTTATTCTGGCGAGGACCACTTGATATTCACAGATTTTTCCAGAAAAATTTTGAACTTACCCCACTGTGCCACAAGAGCACTAAAATTGGCATGGCGGTAATCCGATTACATCCGATTGCTCTGAATTAACATATCGTACTTTCATTCGAAAATAAATATCGATATAACTTGAAGTATCGCTTGAATGCGTATGTCGCCGAGTCAATGCAACGACCAGGTCTTGCTCTTTCGATATTTGTATCCATCTCTAGCTCATACGTTCAAGCGCTCGCTCACCAAGCGGATGCAATTTCGGACAAAAAAAGAATCATAATTTGTTATTTTTTTTTTACTCTCGTGCTACTCACCACAAATGCAAACAAATAAGTTAACTGTGCTTCAACACAAATGTGATAACAGAAAACGAAAACATTAATTTACAACAACAAGTGTGCTGCCCGCGACCCGCGTGAATCCGAATCGGAATCGGAAATTTGTTGTGCGTGTGTGAAATAAATTTGCTTTTGTAGCAAAAGCAAAAAAAAGCAACAAGAGAAAAAGGCGAGTAAAAAAGTGCGTCTAAATATATGAAACATGCTGAAATTGTGATGGTTGTGTGTCTGTGTGTGTGGATGGAGGGAGGGGGTGGTAACAGGAGCAAAAGCAGCACTAGCGGCAAGCGACATTTGCTCACAATTTTGCCAAAGTGTTATTGGAGGCGACGCCGCCAATTAATGCTCGTTGACGTCGTTGTCGTCGTAGCCATTGATGCCGACGCCAGTGTCACCGCGGCAACAACAACAACAAATGCTGCAACGTGAAAGAAATGAAATGTCAAAGTTTTGCAAACTTTGCATATTGAAAAAGACGCACTTTAAGTTCACTTCTTTTTTTTCTCTTTTTTTTGTGTGTTCTTGTTTTGGCTGTTGCTGTATGTTTTTTATTATTAAATTTTTTTTGTCTTTCTCTTGTGTATTTCATTAAAAATGAACAAGAGTAACCAAAATGCATAGTTACCAAGAGCAGAAGATGATAAAGAAGAAGAAACTGCTGCTGCTGCTGCCGCTGCAAAGAGAGCCAAGCTCGTCATTATCATCATCATCACATTGTGAACATCATCATCTTCATCTCCTCCACATTCTCTTCTTTGTTTAGGATGTGTGTGTGTGTGTATGTTTTTTTTTATGCGTGCGCGCCACATGAAGAAGAGGAAGCGCTACCAAAAAAAAAAAAAACTACTCTGCGCCGCATTCTTCTCCATCTCTCTTCAATTGCATGTGTGTGTGTGTGAATTTTCATTGGCTACTACTGGCTAAGAATTCGCACTAATCTCTATCTTAATCTAGTTATCGGCTTTTTAATCCTCAGCCAAAACAACGACAACAACTGGCTCCAATTTGCTCTCTCTCTGTGTGCATATATATATATATATATATATATATATATAAATATAAATTATATTTATATATATATAAATATATATGTGTGTGTTTGAACGTGTGTGTGCACAATTGAAGCCGACGTCTGTTTTGTTGTCGTTGTCTGTTGGTAAGTCTGTTTTTGAAATTATGTTGGACTTTTGTTTATTTTTGTGTACTATTTAAATGAATTCTCGTGTTGATGTTAAAACATAAACAATCAGCAAACGAAAACGAATTATTTAGTTCACCACGACTCCCCCTCCCCCTTCTCATGCTCTTGAGCTGCTTTTTGTATCTTGTACTTGCACACACACGCACACACTTATTTCCCGTTGTACATAAACAGCGAAAGTTGTCTTCCTGCTTTTTTCCCATTCGTTCCACTGCCAATCGTTCCTCCCCAATCTTTTGTTTCGCTCTCGCTCTAGCGCTCTCTTGAGTGCTCCTCCGAGCCCAAGCTCACAATTCCTGTTAGCAGCAAGGGCATATGCAAATTTTGGTTTTGCGACCTTCTCTTCCCCACTCTTTCGCTCTCTCTTTATCTGTTTCTCTCTCTCTTTCGCTCACCTTACCTCCCTCCCTCCATCTCGCTCAGTATTTTGCAGATCATTGGAAGACATGCAAATGCAAATGCAAAAAAAACCCATTCTCTGCTCTCGAGCTCCTCATTATGAAGCAGCCAGCATCAGCAGAGTGCGCTGAAGGAAGTACATTTCAGGAATGTACAAAATCCTCTTTTGTGTAATGTCATGATTTCGAATATGCAAAATTAAGCGCATCGACATTTCTGTGTAAGCGTGAAATATGGCTAAATAGTGTATCTAACTATAGCTACAAAAGTAAACTTTAACAACAGGCAAATATAAAAAGGAAAATATAATATAAGTTTCGATAATGGATGATAACTTTGATACAGTGCTTACAGGATTAGTGAGACCCAATATAATTTTTGTTTTTAGCATTATTTGAACATTAATTTGTAAGGCTGAACTCCGCGTTTATCCCTATTCCCAAATATTTTAATCCGTACAGCACTTTAAGCAGAAGAACAATTCTTTCGACTGATTACGTTAATTATGAAAATGTTGTATAAATGTATAAATCAAACTAAGCGGGTCTCGATTCACAGAATCCACGAGTTCTGCTTTACAAGGAAGGGAGTCACAATAACAATGAATAACAATGGCATGAAAACGTGCCTTTGCATATTATGCTTCTGCATACACTTACATGTAATTAGGATTTCAAAAAGTAAGAAAGCAAGTTTAACCAGAGCAGAAAAAAATGCATATACATTTGCTGTACACTTTGTAGTTCTGGATGAAAAGTCAGTGTTTCTTTCAACATTTATTGCAATGCATTTGCAACACGCTGGATGTGTTTTTTTTTTCTTTTATTTTTATTTTTTTGGGTGCAGTAATTGCCAGCGAGTTCATTTCCTATGCAGATCGCCTTGAACCCACAATACAAAAAAAAAATAAAATAAAATAAGAGTAATAAACATTGTTGTTAAATAGAAGGTTAATCAAGCAACTAGGCAAGCACGTTGTTGTTGTTGATGTTCAGTCGATCGTCTGTTGGTTTCTCGGAGCAGTTTTTCGGTTCGTCGTTGTTTATTGCATCAAAAGACGAAGACAGTTTCCAAGTCCCAAGCCAGTTAACCCAGGCAGGCAATACTATATGTATGTACGAGAATGTATGTACATATTTACATATGTACAGCTCTGCCCCAAGGTTTTATGTAATTGTTAATTTTACTTATTTTGTTGCCGTTGATTTCGTTTTCGTTTATTGTACCGTGTACTCATTAAATGCATGCTCCTCTAATGGGTATACTAAGATTCAGATATATACAAATACTAGCCAAGAAACAATTATTTTTTTGAAAGTAAGTTGTTTTTTTTTTTTTTTTTATTTTTATCAAATTTCACTGCGATCTTTGGAAATGAATCAGGAAATCAGAATGGGTAACAAACAAAAATAATGTTCAGATTTGCATTTATTTGTCAAAATCGAGATATCATATTTTTAATAATTTCTTATGTAGAGTTTGAAGTCTATCGCAAAAAATGTAATCACCAAATTTGCACGAGCAGGCAAAGCTCTGTGTACAGGGTATCTTTTAATCATGCATATTGCCTGATTGCAGTCTTGTTGTTATTGGGCTTCATTTGTGCTTCTTGCATGTTGTGTGTTGGTCGAGTCGAAAACAACAATAACAACAGTAATAAAAGAAAAGGTGATTTCTTACAATCGTGATTTGGCTACATTTGTTGTTGTTGTTGTTGTTGCCAGCTAAGACTGGCCGTTATTATAAAGTATTAGCCCGTTACATTCGAACCATTGTTGCAATAATTGTAATTCTTTGCTCATTATTTGTAATTATCTATTGGCTCTTACACTACGTACACAATACGAATTCCAATTCGAGTTCGGGAAACTTTTAATATTGTGTAACGAGCCATTTCGAAATTATATTAACCGTTTCACTTATCGGCAGCATTTGCTATTATCATACATTATTTCTGATTTTTGATTTCTGAGCCTTTCTCGTGGGACAACACATGCCACATGCTACAACAATCTCTCAAGATCAGGTGCATAATGCTTAGCAAAATGTATATAATACAACACTTGATAAGAATTTCATAGTCAAGTGCAAGCTTTGATGATTCCACATATTCGTTGTTTTGAGCCTGATTTGGATCCAAACGAGAACTGATCAAGCTGAACTCTCTAACGCCCTCTAGCGGCTGCACGTGGAACCCTTTGAGCAATCCATTTGCTGATTACTCAGAATTTAATAGCTGTTGTTTTTGTTGCATTTGCTGGCCATTTGTCAACCGGCTGTGAATCGCGTGAAATTTACAACGTTATACAATTTAAATACTAGATTTAAGAATTTATTATTGCTGCTGCTGCTGCTGATGTTGATGCGATTGTTGTTGCTGCTGCTGTTGCTGATTCTATTTCTGTTTGTGTTTGCGTTGTTTGCGCTGCTTGTTGTTGCATGACTGAATAACACGATAAAGGTGTGATGACATAACCTCAAATGCGCTTTATGCCACAAACACAATACACAAACACAACACACACACACACACACACATGTGTGTATAGGGCTTAGGCTGCGATAAAAAGAATTACGATATAACGCGCAAAAAAGTAAAATATATTTTGTATTATTCACACATATTTATATATATATATATATATATATATCTTTATAGATATATATATAGCTATATATTTTTTTCTATTAGTACTATGTTGTTGGTACATTTCCGGCGATCGTTAGTTGGTTGCGTGTGTGTGCGTGTGTGTGTGTGTCTGTCTGTCTATCTGTCTGTCTGCGTCTGTTCTTGCTAAATAGCTCGATTGCTTTTCCAAGCACTTGTCATGTCTTGATGTCTTGTTGTCTTCCACTTGCCGCAGTTCCGAGTCGCTAGTTAACCAAAGTTTGTCATTTCATTAGAATTTCATCTTATCGCCAAAAGCAGAACAACAACAGCAACAACAGTAGTACAAACAACATTAAAAACATCGAAATGTGAATATATGCAGACACTGAACACAAAACCTAATTGTAGTAAATTTACTTAACTTACTCCTCATTTAATAACCAAAAAAAAAACAAAAAAAAAAACGTTTTCTTTATAATATGTAATAAGATATATTTTTGTTTAGATGCAGGCTGGGAAAACGGAAACGGTGCAGTAGAAATTCAGAATCCAAATTCAGAACCCAAACGAAATGCAACACATATTTTTAAAAACTAGTATTAGTTAGTCTATATTCGTTCGATTAAGGCGGCTGTGCAAATGTGGTACAAATTCTCCACCCACATATGAAAACTTTCCTTTGGCAATTCTGAACCGATTTTCAAGGGCAATGCCCTTATCACCTTGCAAGGAAGCAATGCACCCATAACTGATATGTAGTTCATTTACACAATTCGCTCTGTGATTTCGCACTTGGACTGTGTCCCAACTCATTGGGAAAGGGCTACTGTGAAACCTGTTCACTGATTAAAATCATTCGTCTATTGTATAAGATACAATACAGCAATGCAGCTTCCTGTCCTAACGACGCTGTTTCATGGCCAGGGATAACGACAAGAGACAAGAGACAATAAGCGCTGTGTCGACTGATAAAAGTGACACTGGCCAAGCAAATAAGTAATCAGCTCAGCTAGCTTATCGGCTGCCCAAACAAAGGCAATTGCAAAATATATATATATATATAGATATATATATATATATATGTGTGTGTGTGTGTGTGAGAGAGAGAGAGAGAGAGAAAAGGGGAAAAAGAGCAGAGAAAAAGAAGGGAGCATATGAACATAAACATGACGACTTTGCAGGGGAGCGGGGCAAATGTGACCTGCAATCCGACACCTGAGCAGTAACTGGACGAAGGTACAAAACGGACAGACGGACGGATGGACGGACACATGCACAGATATCCGGGCGCTGAGTCAAGTCCCAAGTCATGTCGAGGCTTTGTTCACGTGATTACATTTCATGGCGCGCCGGAAGAATCCAAAGGAAATGCACCTGCTCACACTCTTACTGTTCTTCTGTATACACTCAGCGAAAAGAGCACCCATATGCAACACTAATTTTGTTTCAAATTGGAATTTTATTATTTAGTTTTAATCAATTAAATTGAATTCCTAATTTAACAATTACACTCCTCCGATCCCTCGAAGATATCTGTCTTGTGTCGAACCGGATCCAGAAGTCCTGAATTGAATATAACCGATTGAAATTAAGAAATTAAATCGCCAACAATTCCAGCATTTTTTAAGGGCCAGTTAAGTGCCAGTTGCCAGTTGCCAGTTGTCAACACTGATTTTTTGTAAAGTGTAACTGATTGAAATTCAAGATTTTATTATTGTACCGGTATCACTACCGTACTGTAAAATCCAGGTACCAATACGGAAACGGAAGATACACAAAATTGGAACCAACTGACAACCGTTACCGGAACCTTTGCACTAAAAATACGATTCGTTTGTAAGCCTTTTTTTTTTTTTGTTGGTCTAATATGCATTTCTCATACGTATATCTTAAAAAATATGAAGAAAATTTCTGTGGTTTTCGGTACGATTTTCAAGTGTACTCTTTGTGGCTCTTGCTCCTTCGCTCTCTTGATGTTGTCTAACTGTCTTTGGTGGTTCTTGGAGCGCTGCTGCAGCTCCGGTTGAAACTCATCAACGTCGCCATTATAAACTCAAGCGCTGTGATTATCTGACGATTGTCTGTGGGAAGCAATGCCAGCAACGTGAAACCAGCGTTTGTGGGTGGGTAGATTTCCCATTATGTTGGGTGTTGGGTGCTCGGTGCTCAGTGCTGGGTGAGACACGTGCGCAGTCCAACTGGCTGGCCACAAGTGGATGGAGTGGAGACATGAAAAAAAAACAAAAAAAACATATGTACATGAGTGTGTAAGCAAAAACAAAGGTGAACGGAAAACAATACCAGAAAGAACAGTTATCTTCGAAATGCCGAAGATTAGATACCCTACCCTTGCAGAGATAAAAAAAAAAAATAAAGTTTTCCATTCAATATCAACATTATCATCAATCTCATCTCGTCATACTGTCAAAGTCATGTCACATAGTAACCCAATCCCAAACCTTTATCATCCATTAACTTGAATATTCAAATAAATCAATAGTCGAGATTATGTTCGAAGTTCTGTTGTAGTTAAAGAGTTTGATTTTGATATCTCAGGTGGAAAAATAGAAGCGATGTTCACTTCAGCATCTAAATGTTCGACCGATCGCTCCGACTTTCTTCTATAGCATTGATGTGTATTTATCTACATACAATTTCTGTGTGTAGAATACCACAACTAAATGGAAATGCAAAAAAAATGTCGAACAATACGAAGTAAGAATGATATACCCCTGAGCCAAAGTGTTAAATATATATTATATTCTCGTAGCAGCAAAAGAATAAAATAAATATGTGGTTTATTCCTACTTTCCATTTGCCAAAATTGTACATTTTGACTGCTACGAGCGGGAGGCTCCGCTCTTGTTTTTTCTGCTATTGCCACAACTGCAGAGAGCACTTTGGAAATTGTTTGTTTGGTTCTTGAGCAGAGCGAAAGAACATTCATTTCAGTTTTCTGCTATTGGCTCTGTTAATGTTCGTGGCAGTGGCAATAGTATAACGAACAACTACAAAGGAGCATAGCATTTTCAATCACAGCGATTTCAACTATATATTGGTTGTTTCTTAACCGATCTTTATGATATCGAGTTGATCAATAATATGCATATTATGTATCAATTCAAAAATTGTAGCACTTATTGCTAAAAAAAAAAAAAAAAAAAAATGTGCCATTTATTGCTATCAAAAATCAAAAAAATATATCGATATTCGCGTAACGGAGGCAGCTATCGAGAAAATTAAATAAACTTCATCTAGCTCCAATAGTCTCTGATAGACGACGAACAAACGGATGGACATGGCTAGATCGACTCGGCTGTTCATCCTGATCAAGTAAATATATATTATCTATGGCATCCACGATGCTTCCTGTTGCCTGTTACATACTGTTGCATAAAACCATTCGACTCTTTCTCCCCCTTTTTTTTTTGTTAATGGGATCAGGGTATAAGAACAAAAAACCACACGAACTTGACAAACAGAGATATGGAGATGGCGTTTGAGGGGTGGGATCTGTGGAATGGGGTGAAAATGTTGTGTAAGAGGTGGAAGGAGGCGGGTGGAGCGGCGGGGGGTGGTAAGGGATGGAAAGGGTGGTTATTGGGGGGCTATCAACGGTAGAACTGAGCGATAGCAGCGAACGTAAATGCGTTGCAGGAAAACACTCGACAAAACCATTACAGCAACAACAAAAAGACATTTGCCACTGTTAACTGTTGTTACTGCCGGTGACGCTGACAACGACAGCAACAACATCAACACCGAAAGCAACAAAAACAACAACAATAAGAACATCATATTAACCAGTAGACAGAAAATGTTGTCCCTGTAGAGTACGCAGTCAAATATCGATCGATATTGTCGAAACTAATGTGCCAAAAGAGAGAGAGAGAGAGCGAGCGAGAGAGAGAGAGCATAAAACATATTGTATCGGATATCGTAGCAAAGCAACACAAACATAAGGGTTAAAAGGTGTTCTGTGTAAGACTAACTTTATTAAAGATTGCCTTCATGTGCATAAAATGTCTCCAAATTATAATAATAAAAAAACGAATCTCCGAAGTTCTTTAATTGAGATCAGCTTTTATTCGTTATTAAAACTGAACATTTCTAGTTGATTCAGCTGACAAGCTGACGAACTGAATTGAAGCGAATTGAACTGGTTTTGCGAAATGATAAAAGGAAATCAGTTTAATGAAGTGCGATTGTCTGATTAGCAGTTCCCTTGACTACTCTATTCACAATCTGTAGCTGTAGCTGATTCGCTTAGCCCATTTACAATTACATCTACATCCTACAAATATGTATGTATCCTCATCCTCATCCTCATCCTCATCCACTTTCCATTTATATTGCAAGCCAAACTGCACAGGAAATTACTTGCCAATTGCACTCGCATCTATTGCCTGGGCGCGCTTTTCAGGGCTTTTCCTGTAACCAAATGACTTGGCGCAAAGTGCGCGTTTCCCAGCAGCAACAACACCAGCACCACCACCACCACCAACAACAACAACAACAACAACAACAACAATAACAACAAGAGCAGCAGCAGCAACTATCATCGATTCAATTGGTTTCGTTTCAATTCGTTTCGATGCGATGCGATGCGATGCAAAGCGATACGATTCGACTCTGACTTTGACTGTGACTTGGCGTTTTATGTGCGCAATTTCCGCTCGTCTGACAATGTAACGACTTCTGCCAGTTAACAACAACCATAACAACAACAACAACTACAACAAAGTGTGGCATGGGCTGGAGGATGCAATGCGGCAATCAACGGCGGGCCACTGGAGCTACGAGATGCTGAACCCTAGATCCCAAATACAAAACCAAAAGCTGCTAGGTTTGCTGTCAAGCTGCCGTTTTTTGCAGTTGCTTGTTGCTTGTTGTCTGTTGCAAGTTGTAGTTGCAGTTGCAGCATCTGCGTTTGCTGTTTTTTCCTTCTTCCTCTTTTCCTTTTTCTTTTTCTTTCTTTGTAACGTCTTTATGAAATATGCATTGTGCAGTTGTTGTTGTTGTTTTTGTGTGTGTGTGTGTGTGTGTGTGTGTGTGTGTGTTGCTTGATGCGCCTGCGTCCTAACAATGCGCTCAGTGCTCAACTCAGCTCAGCTTAGTTCAATACAGCTCTCCAGTTGGGAGCCGGTTTATTGTTGGTGGCTGCTGCTGCTGCTGCTGACGCTGCTGCTGATGCTGATGCTGATGCAGCGACTTGCCATCAGAGTCGGCCTCGGCCTGTTTTGCGAACATTGTGGCATGGCTGGGCAGGCTGGCCTGGTCCTTGAACCGCTTCGCTCAGTCGTCGTCACAGCTGGGGCAAGAAGACTCTGATTCAGACTTAGCCTCAATCTCTGTGGCACGAAGAACCCCCAATGCCAAAGTTGCTAAATACATTTGCAACAACAACAGCAACAGCAGCAGCACCACCACCGCCAGCAGCAGCAGCAGCAATAGCTTCTTCTTCTTCTTCATTATCATCATAATGGTTGTTGTTGTTGTTGCCGCCGTCTTCTTCATTTTCTTTGTCTTCTTCTTATGGTGCGTAACATCATTATGTGGCAGTGTAGCTTCTTTCTCGCCTCTCTTTCTCTTTCTCTCTCTCTCTCTCTGCTGCAATTGCAAATTGCACTGAATACACCAGCGCCAAAAACTTGGCCTCGACGCAGCCAGCGAAAGGAGAGACAGGGAGAGAGAGCTGAGAAATGGGAGATGAGAGTTCGCCTCGCTCAGTTCGCATTCAATTTATCAATACCTGCAAGCCTCGCAGCCGCAACAGAGACTGTACCCCAGTCAAAGAGAGCGAGAGAGAGAGAGAGAGAGAGAGGAGAGAAGAGACAAGAGACCTGAGCCTCTCTTCCAGCCTGCCAGCATCTTGCAGTTTTCTAGTCCAGGCAAATGCTTATCTATTAACAGTTTTTCACTTAGTGCTGCTTTATTATGCATATCTCTATGAGTTGAGGCACTCCCCTTGCCTTGTCACTGCTGTTGCGTGTTTGATCCATTTGGGAACTGCAACAACCCTTGTGACTGCAATCTCAAACACCCCCAACACCCCCCCGCTCCCCATTCACTCAGTAAAATAAGTCTCGATTGCATTTTAACACTCATTATTAATGTACTTTGCATAGGCCCCGAACGCAAAGCTTTGGGATTTGGGCACCCATCATTCCACCACCCATCAGACCACCACCAACACGGCGGCGTTAAGAAATGAAATGCTGCGCTAAGCCACCCCTAAAAGCATGACCCCATTTCCCCACCCCACCTCCGCCCAGCCACCACAAAATAAGCCACCCTGCTGGCAGCTGTGCTTTCACTCATAAATGGATTTTAAAGTGGATGCAATCCAGGCCAGCATGGAGTTTTTCGTTATGGATAGTTAAGTTTTGTTGGTTCGGAACCCCCAACAGTTCTTCAACACCCGCCCGCTTGGGGGGTTGTTAGCTATTCAATTGGCAGGAGTACTCGTATATGCATGCACTCAGGGTCTTCATTATAAGATTAAATATACATATGTATGTGTGTGTAAACACACACACGCATATACACATTTACATATGTGCTACATTGTCTAGTGTACAGTTAACTCTTGAGACAAACCCTTGTGCAGGGTTAAATACCATAAAAAAAAATGCATACTGTGAATTAACTGTGAATACATTTTATAACAGCGTTGAAATCGAAACCTTTGGAATCTTTAGCGCTGGGCACATAAATTTAACCGTTTAATGAGATGTCCCACTAAGCAGCTTACGATTGACTTCTCAGCGTCTAAATGCTGAACCCTAAAATACTCTATATAAATATAGACATATTTTCCATCTGTGATTAGCAACGATTCAACCCCAAGTTGCAATTCTTATTACTTTGTGCACATTAATCAAGCAATTATCTGTCTAACAAGTAATTCCCAAGTGAACTAAGCTTTTAATACCATTTGTTGACTATTAATAAAACACATCATTGGGGACACATCTTTGAAATGTATATATAAGCAAAAATCACATATAGCAAATCTTTAAACTACTTATATATAATATAATTGATGATGTAATCATTTTTCACATTCAACTTGATATTGACAATCGTAAAAAGAAATAAAACATTTGTAAGTGCTCAAGGCTCAAGGCTCAAGGTTCTCATGTCCTTCAAAATCCCTGACATTTATAATTGGCCAATTATTTGTATAAAGAAAAAATACTATGCAAATTACAAAGTATAAGTATAAGAAGACTATTATCCACATTATTTTTTATATATATTTCTCAGTCCATGACAAAGCAAATCACGGCAAATGATTCATATTGCAATGAACAATAAGCCAAGCAAACAACCAACCATCACCCACCACCCACCACCCACTTCAAGGAAAATCGACTTCTTGCCGTTCTGTTCGACGAGTTGCTTGTTGCAGCCCAACCCCAACGAAAACACAATGCAATCAGCAGGTGCAGGACTACAATTGAGTTGTGTGTCCATTTCAAATGAGTTGTCAAATTGAGTGGGACTGAACGCAAACATTAGACATACAAATGACGGCAATTTTGTAATTATATAATCGATACTGAATAAGAAATTAGATTAGGTGGGGTCAATTTGATTGGATGTTATGCAGAAAATTATGAATTACTGATTGGCATTTGGCATTTGGCATTTGGCATTGAACAAAAGGACAGGTCTTGTCTTAATCACGAAGATTCCAAACATTATCCCCCATTTACCGTTAAGTGTGTACGTATTTCCCTATATAGGTATTTATCTGTTGTTTGTGTCCGATGACTATTTGTATGGCATTTGTTTCTCGCCATTTTCGCAGTTCACTTCAATTGAACTCGAAATCATGTCAATGGGCACAACAACAATTACAACAATTACAACAATTGCAACAATTACAACAATAACAACAGCCGACATAATAACAAACAGCAAAGTTGTTGTCTGTAAAGTCTGGACACGACTTTAGTTTTTTGTTTTGATTTTTTTCTCATTTGTTTTTCTCCTTTGTTTCTCGGTTTTCTCTATAATAAATTGGTCAAAGGCCTGAATAATTGCAAATTAAATGCTTTAACAAGAGCGAAAGAGATTTCTCTGGGGTTATCATTCTGGGGGTATTTTTATTTATTTCTTCTTTTTTTTTTTGTTGTTGTTTTTTTCTCGCACATTTTTTGGGGCAGGTCTTGTTGGCAGCAATATTTTTTTGTAATTTTTGTGTGTGTGGTTTTTTTTTCGTGCTCTTTTTTTGGTCAGTTCCAAATTCCCTCGCACGCTTCGAACTTGCGCCGGGGTCGTGCCAGAGCCTTGGTATTGCTTTCGTACGCGCGAGGCATGCAGCACGTTCAATTGCTTCACGGCAAGCGGCAGCAGCAACCAGCAACCAGCTCAAACCGCCCATACTCGCGTCCCGCCCCTTAATTTAAATTTGTTTTCTTTTTTCTGTTTTTTTTGTTGTTTTTTTTTTTTTTTGGTTTTTGTTTTTTGTTTTATATCAGCTCAGACAGCGCGCGTACAATATCATTTTTGTTTACTTATAAAACACGTTGTTTATTTTGCGTTTGGTGTCGTGCATTTCTTTCTTTTGTTTTTATATAAATATATATACCCTGTTACCATAAGCTAATACCAAAAGGTGTAACAGACGACAGGAATCATCTCTGATGGAATGCCTGTATTATTTCTATTTTTTTTTTATTTTTTTTTTTGGTAAATTTTAAATATATACTGGAAAGTTGACATAGACATAGAGCGAGTTGATTTTTCATTGATAATTTTGTTGCACTAGGTATTTGTTGGTCTATTACGTTTTCACTATCAATATAACATTCAAGTGTGTATTTTTAATGTTTGTGTTTGGTTTTGGTTTTGTTTCACTCATTTTTCTTCCTCTTTCTTTTGTCTTACGGACGGACTATGATCGTCATCATATGAAGGCAGTATTTTATTTATCTTTCAATCGTAGAGATCAGCGAAAGAAAAAGTAGAATTTTCCAAATTACAAATCGATTAAGCGAGACTGAATTGAATTCTTTTCGATTTTTTTATTATGTCGAAATCGTTTTATATAATTGTTTCTTGAAACACACACACACGCAAGATGGGGTTGGATTCATATATGAAGGCCATCCTCAAAATATAACGAGACAAGTCCATATACATTTTAAATAAGTTAGTCTATCCATCTATACATAGATGGCGGTAGCAAACCCTTTCAGGGTATATCGTATTGATATTTGTTTGGCATACGATAAATATATTTTGCAATATTTTTCACATTTTGAGCCATTCACATTGTTTACACACACAATATTAATTTTTATCTATACTTCGAGAGCCGCAATTCATTTGTCAGCATTTTGCGCATTTGTGATTTATTACCGACTATAATCCCAAATGATGATAATGCTCTCCATTCCCAAATCCCCATCTCATTCACTCTTTCTCTCACTCTCTCTCTCTTTCTCTCTCTCTATCTGTCTATCTATCTATCTATATGAATACTGTGTCATTGCGATGTGGCAGCCTCATTCCCACCTATCTCCTCTCAGTTGCCACAGCTCTTCACAGTTCGCACATTGCAAAAGTTTGATTATTTTGTGGCCATTCGCTGTGTTTATTTGCTTATGGAATACGTTTTCATAAATATCGACAATTGACACACACACAAGCCCACCAAACTCACACTCACACTCATACACACACACACACACACACTCACCCATTCGCACATAAGTAAAAAGTAAAAAACAAAACAGCACAAACAAAAAGATGAAAATAAAAGACAAGAAAAAAAATATCGAAAAACAATAGCGAATTTCTAATTGCTTCCTTGGCGCTTGTCTATGGACGGAGGCATTATTTCTGGCTCACTACACCCTATACGAACTGCTCAAAAGGGTATCATAAAGTTGTGCAAACAAATTTGATAAGAATATTTTGGTTATCTTCAATCGTTTAATATAAATAATCCAATCATTTTTGCATAAAAATATAAACTGAAATTTGTGTTTACATTTAATGAATGTGTGCATGTTGAGCTAGGTCTAGTCATGCACTCCCGATCATCAGTCGCTTATATATATATATATATATATATGGCAAAAAAATATCTCTTCGTCTTGGCTTGTGCTGTTTTGACAGTAAATGTCGAGACCTTTAGATGCTGCTGATGATATAATGTATATAAGAGTAGAATTTTATGTGGGAATAGTTCCCATTGCCTGCTAAGATGAACTCAGTTATGCTACTTGCACTTTCACACACACACACACACATACACACAGATGTAAGCACGCAAGCAATAAGCCTATCTGCCCGCCCCCCCCCCCCCCCACAGACACACACACACACATTCTTACCTCCTCTTCGACTAAAAAGGTCGTTAAACGAGGTCAAGGTATTTTTCTAGCTATCTCACTCCTTGTGGCCTTTTATTGATATGCATGCCTCTCTCTTTCTCTCTCTTTTCTCACTATCTCTCTAGCTACATACAAACATATTTGTGTGGCACAAAATTTTAACACTTGACTTATTGATTTGCCGTCAATTGTCTGAAATTTGATTATTAAGGCTCGGCTGGACCAAGTTTCTCTCTCTCTCTCTCTCTTGCTCCCCTCTCCCCCCATTCCCCACAAACCAGGCAAGCATTGTGCGGCTGCTTTCTGCGGTATTTGCCATGCCGCCTTCCTGCCCCACACCCATGTCCCATGTCTTCAACTATACGCACTGCTCCTGCCTTCACAGAGAGGCGACAGAGAGGAAAAAAAAAAAATACAAATAAAAAATGAAAACACGACGCGAACACGAGAACATTAAATAAACAATTCGAAAATAAACGTAACAACGAAACAAATTGAAAATTTGAACTGCCTGGGAGTCGAGTCCGACCAGACCGTACATTGCCTTGCCTCGCGTTGTATCTGAGTGTATCTAAGTGTGTTCTGTATCTTTGCGTATCTCACTTGGCAACAAGTTGAATGGCAACTGAGGAGCGGGGCCCATAACATCTCAACCCAACCCAACCCAACCGAACCGAACCAAACCGAACCGAACCCATACCATTCCATCCCATCCCAAATGCATACAACACCATAGGCAGGCAATGTTGCAGCCACACTTCTAGTGCCGCTCCTGGCAACAAATACATATATATATACATTTATATAGCCACACATACATATAGCTATATATGTGCTGTATACCCGCGAAACGGACAGAAAGAAAGAGAGAGAGAGGGAGAGAGAAAGAACTGACCGATCGACCGATCGACTGTTTGACTGTTTGAGTTGTCGATAAATACTCGAGACTCGGTCTGTGCCGGCAAATGCTTTGATGTGCGTACGGGCATTTCAATAATGTGTGTGTTTAATTTACCGTGTGCCAAGGCGGCAATGGCAATGGCAATTTCTATATATTCGTACTTGCATCATCAGCATCATCATTATCATCCTCAACGCTATCCGAAACTGAAAAGTTAACCTTCGCCTGCAATCTGCAGGTGTTTTCACAGACAAAAAAAAAAAACCAACAATCTAATCAACACAACAACAAAAAAAGAAATAATAAAAAATAAACGCTTAACTACCAATTTCACATGTCGAGATTTTAATGAGATTCCCATAAACTTCTTTACAATTTTATGTGGTTTTTACAAAACCTACTCTTGTACATAAATATATATATATATATATATGTATATATCTATATACATATATAATTCTTATCAGTTGCTGTACAAAGCATTTGGCTACCGTTTTTTAATTTATTTTTTATTTTTTTTTTATTGAGATCACAATTCACATGATTTATAATAGGTAGCAGTTTTTTTATTCATAGTACATATCAGTGCTCTGTTCTGGGGGAGTTTATTTAATTAATTTTTCATTATCTGCGATAGACAAAGAACAAAACACAATAGCGCTAATAACGCAGATACAAGATACAGATGATAAATTAATTGTTGTATTTCTTTTGTTTTAAGCAAACCTCAACAAATTAATATTATTGCACGTAATTGTATTTCAACGCCTCGTTTGCTCGTCTTGCTGTATCTGTGTCTGTGTGTCTGCAAATGCCATGCATCCATCTATCTATTACTTACATGTATGGGAAATTTGAAACATAACATTCGACATCACATTGTAATCGCAATCGCAATTGCGCAACGATAAGTGCTATTGTAAATATTCTAACTCAAATCGAACTCGATATGATAAGTGGCCAGCGGGTTTATGGACTAAACAACAATAATAATCGCAGACAAACTAACGATATTGTCAGAGGCGCGACAGGCGCCAGATAAAAGCTAATCTATACCAGTCAAGGATGAACCTATCGCCAGTCCACACACACAACAACAACAACACCACACACACACACTGTCTTCTAGTTTGCCATACCTTCAGGAGAAATTTGCAATTTTTAAGATTCGAGTTACAAGAAGGTCATTTTATAATTTTGAAATTCGTTAGCAAGGTTTCAAACCAGAACGAATTTAAGGTTCAGTTGCGGTTCCGTTACGTAAACTGAAAAGTTTCCGGTAAACCTTATGAATATTTTCCAATTATTTTTCGTTTGCAATGATGTTTTGATTAATAATAATGTCAGTACCGATTTTTAAATCCAATCCAGTTCCGGCTCTCTGTTTTCAAATGGTTCTTAAGTGTGTGTCGCCACAGTAAGACATTTGCTTGTAAGTTTCTTTGAGTGCAGCTGCAACTGCATTGTCTTCGATTTGGAGTTGGGCTTGATCATTATTGAGTGGCTCGTGTAACGGTCAGAGTTCTTGTGATTAATTTGCCTAACCCCAAAAAAATATACCGACTCTCAATAGATGGTTACACGATATTGATCCAATCTGTTTGATCCGTTTAAGAACCATTGCTGAGAGGAACATGATGGGGATTGGGAATTGGGGGATGGGGCATCTACTTGCATTCGATGTGCTCATCAGTTTTCCGCTTTTGCGTGATTCGGATTATACATTTGATTTGATTTGAGGCTAATGTTATTTGTTGTTTTTGGTTTTGGGTTTCTATTTTCTTGGCTGGTCACCGCCCCCTCGTAGCTTTGATTGATGTAATGTGCTGTGCTGCGTCCATTGTGGGACTCCAGTTATACCAGAATACGTTTTTTGATACTCTCTCTTATACTTTTACCGTTTGTTTGCTCATTACACGCATGTTCTCTCCTCTTTGGGGTCTTAATGTTGTGGCCGCTTTTCCACGTGCTCGCTCAGCTACGATTTCTGACTCGTAGTGCAAAACAATCAATTTAATTATTATCACGAGGTATGGTAAAGAAAATACCAAAAAAAAAAAGAACCGAACCGAAAAAAAGTACAAACGTTAAGTGTAGTAAATAAAGCTATTCATTCGTTTGATATCAACGGGTTCGCATACCCTGTACTTTACTTGGTTATAAATGGGGTATTATGATTATCGATATGCAAAGCAGGCATGAATTTTGCAACCCCATCCAACAGCTGAATTTCAAATGTGATTGAACTTGATAATCTGTGAATTGTTATTGTGGGTTTGTGGTTAGGTTAAATAACTTGAGAAATAATTAAAATTAATAATTGAAAATATTTGTGTTCAATTATATATATTATCATGTGGGCCTCTACTCGTGGCTAACAGAATCGAAAGCGTACACATTTTGCACTTAGAAATACAGTTATTATCAGTGTGTTGTGTTTTCGTTATCACCTCACCTATTTTAATTTGCGATCTGAAATTAACGTGTTTTTTTTATACTTTACTCTAACTGCTGTGGATCTTTTCCCAACTTCTAATAGCTCGTTGCCTAATTGGCAATAATGATTATTGAATGAATTTCTTTTTGGTTTCTCATATATTTAAATATAAAACTAAAATAGTCGCAATATCGCTAAACAGCTGCCAAAGTGTCTGTGTAATCGTATCGATAGCTGTAGGCCGAGTACGATTGTCGTATCTTGAAATAGTGATAGTTTACAGATAAGACTAGATAGATCTAAATATAATTATAATGTAAGGCAATGAGCGATTCGGTTTTCCTTGAATGTTGACACACTTGAGCTGTTTTCATTGCTAGTATTTTTATCGTTGTTGTTTAAGCAAGCGGCTACAATTAAAAGTGAAGTGTTTTTTTTTTTTATATATATATTTTTATTTTTTACTTGTCCGCCCAACCCACCGTCTGACAGGTACCCTATAGAAACGTTCACGTTCACGGCGGCACTTTTGCAATGACAATGAGACAATTATAGTCGCAGTGTATCTGAACGGTTTTTTTTTTGTTAGTTGTCTGTTGGCAATTACACGTGTATTAATGCACGAGTTGTCATTGTTGTCGCTATTGTTGTTTAATTACGTCGAGTTGCGATAAAAACAATAAAAACACACATACTTCAACACATAAACGCGACTAATCCATAATCTTTCTCCAGCAAAAGAAAAACAAAAAAACAAAATCCAAACAAAACAAAACAAAAACAAAATAAATAAAAAAAATCCCCATCAAATTGTATTCAAGGTCCTGACCCAAAGGAAGGGCGTTGATCGGACAATGGCTATAATGCAAATCTTACCGAAAATACAAAATACTTGCCGACTCCAGCCACGACTCGACATGTGTAGACGTAATTCACAGCTTAACAGCTCTGCTTTTGAGCCATGTAGTTGCACTACAAACAAAGCGACAAACACACACACACACACACCCAACCCCCTCCCCCCCCATCCCGACACCAACTTAATGGGTGGCTCCTCCACCCCGCATTGGGGGTGCCCATCAACGTTAGCGCAAAGTTCAGCCTTAAAAATATAACATGTTAGAATGCTCTAGTCGGGAGAGTTGGACTGAAAGATAAATAAAGTTTTATCATACATATATTGATAGATCTCCGATGTGTTTCTTATCCCAATGAAAACTATACAATTTATCAATAATAATCAATTTATATTTGATATCAACAAAAATGCTATAGATTTGAATCGAACAGTTATAGATAAAGTGAAATAAACTTAATCGGTTCTTGATGATAATCAAGAATATATGTATATATACTTAATGGGATCGGAGATGCTTCCGTCTGCCTGTTATATATTTATTTTGATCCAGTTGGGTTACTTAATACTTATTGAAAGAGTGTCCAAATGCCACGAAGCATAAATATCCCGACTCCATATTGAAGGTTATGCTTATGGAAGTGTATTTAGTGTGCGGTGCACTTGAGTGTAACTGTTCCTTTTCGTTTTTATTATGATGAAGTTAAAAGACCAAAAAAAATAAAACTACAAAAAAATTACGTTATGTTAATTACCAACTTAGGTTAAGTCAGACCTTCAGTCTACTTTGGGAGGATGGGGGACAGACGAAGAAAAATGCGACTGGGCGTGTTACACTTTTCAACTGCCAACATTTTGACGGTCAATGTCCACACACACACACACACACATACACACACGCACACACAGTTAGTTTCGGCTATTTATTATTTTGTTGTTTTTTTTTTTCATTTTCCTTTGTTTTCCTTTGTTTTTGTTGTTGTTGTTGTTGTTGCTGTTTTATGACGCTTGTAATTAAAGTCGTAAAGTGTTGGTAGTCTTTAAGCTTCTTGGATTAAATAGTAAAAAGCACTTAAGTAACTGTATGTTATGTATGCAAGTACATATATAGAAACGGAGAGTTATATCACTGCTTAGTGGTTATATATACAACCACCATATAGACGGGGACCTATTAGAAAACACGGTCAGTCAACACAGGCAGAGAGACAAACGTTCTGACTGTGTGGTAATAAAAGCTCGAAGATGTCAAAATTCTAATAAAATAAAGAAAGGCTACAAAGGGTTAATACCCTTTGCACTTACGCACTAACAATGATCAACAACAACAAAAAAAAAATACAAAAAAAAGTAGCTGTATATGAAACTTTAAAGTTCAAGTGAGATACTCATTAGAAATTCATAAGAAATTCTAAGACTGAGATTTATAAATATTAACTGAGAGCTTATAATAAAAAACAAAAAGAATGGTATTGCTCCTGGAAATGTGTCTAGTATTTACTTTCTATAATCGCCCAACTATGAAAATGGAATTGAATTATAAGATATTGTCCAAATCCCTCTCATCGTAGATCTTTCACCTTACCCAATTCTAATCCAAATTAAGTGAATAAATGTTTAGATTACATTGGTTTCGACTATAAATACAATTTGTGAATGAGTGTGAAGTAAATATGAATATCTATCGATATAATTGCGATCTATTTACAGAGTATCTGGTGTAGCGGAATAGAGTCAATTTTGTTGTTTAGCATCACTTGTATCACATTAATAATAATATGAATTGTGTATTGCGCTTTGCTTTTAGGTCGCAGCCCATAACAACAACACCACCAACACCACCGATGCGATAGGCAACCTACAACACTCGAGTGCTATGCTCCCCACGAGCTATACAATGGGCGTCCTGACGCCCCTAGCTCGGGCCACACAACAACGACTTTAAGCAGAGAGCAAAAAAAAAAAACAACAAACAAAAAAAGTGGAAACACGAGCTAGGTGACGATCAAACGAAACGAAGGAGCAAAGAAAAACCACAGCAACAACAATTTGACGAGTTTTTCTTTCGGCTCGGTGCTGAGCGCAACGTACGCCAACAAACAAATGAGGGTGCAACACGTAACTAGCCAAGCAGCAGCAGCCGAAGCAGCAGCAGCAGCAGCAACAGCAGCAGGTTGACCAACTAAACGAAACCAGCAGCCAGCCAACATCTTCAACAGCAGAGCATCTCCTGGCCCAGAAGACAGCAACAGCAGCCGGAGCAGCCAAACAGGCGATAGTCGCACAAGAAAACCATAAGCAATCAAGCAAAGAAAAACAGAAGAAGAAGAAGAAGAAGAAAAAAGAAGATAGAAAAAAGAAAAAAGTCAACTCTAAAATGTTACAAAACTCGAATGCTGTCGCTGCGGTTGCAGCAGCATCTGCAGCAGCAGCAGCAGCAGCGACGCCCAGCACAGCAGCCGCTGCGGCAGCGGCGGCCAATAATGCGGCGATTGCTGCGTCATCCATACAGCCAAAGCTGGTTGTCATACGGAGGCGTCCGAATCAGGGTTTCGGTTTTACGCTGCGTCACTTTATTGCATATCCACCGGAAGATGATGCCGCCAGCTGGCCTCAGGTAAGCGTCGCAATCGCAGCCAATTGGCAGCGGTGGGGTAAACTGCGATTGGGTTTGGGTGGAGTGAGAGAGAGCTTAGAGAGTACACTCGAAACAAAATATGGCCATAGAGCTTAACTTTCCTTTCGCCCTTTGCTTACTGCTATCGACAATCGAAATGTATAAATTTATCGTTAAAATGAAATAAACTTGATCTGCCCAGGATATATGAGAATTGATTTTCTCTGCAGTTTCTTTAACTAACAGACAGACAGGAGTATGGCAATATTGACTTAGTGGTTGTTCCAGAATATATATGTATATTATATATGCCGGGAGGCAGGGAGATGCTTCAAACTAAACATAATAAGATGGGCGCTCTGCCTTGCAACAGAATTGATTTCTTCAATCAAAACAACATTTTGAAAACTACAAATTTTGAAATTATCGTTTACGTTTCTTCGAATGCAGAGAGCAGGCCAAGACAGTGCGCAAGCGCACCGGTCAGCACCTATCTACACACACACACACACACACACACACATACATATATATATATATATGCATGTATGTGTGTGTGTGTGTGTGTGTGTGTGTGTGAGTAGCTAGCCTGGTTGCCTGCATCTCCAATTAGTCATCGATTGCTTTGGCACTTTTGCTTTTTGCGCTTCGGCGACTCTGCCACTGCCACTGCCACCGCCTCTGCTTCTGCCTCTGCCTCTGCCTCTGTCGCAGTCGCTGTCGCTGCCGTTACGTGAGCGAAACGCACGCGCCGCTTATTCAAATGGCCGTCGTTGCTTTCTTTTTGCTCTTGACAGTGCTGGCCAACGTATACCGAGTACCTCGAATGGTTCGCTACATCGCCAAGTTGACCATTTAGTAGAAGCAGCATTGGCAGCAATGGCAACAATGTCTGTTTCATTTGACTTTTAAATATAAAAAAAAAAACGTATCTTCAAAAATAAAAACAAACAAAAAACCTCTTCGTCTCGTGTTGATCAATTGAAAGACGTTCTCAGCTCACTGTCTGCCAGTCAAAAACACACAAATAGAAAATTTGTATAAATTGAATGTACACAAAAAAGTGCGCAAAAAATGTTGCGTTAATTTAGAAAATATCACAACTAGAAAATGGAAGACTTTTTTTTTTTACAAATCACTTACCATTGTTAGGCACCAGCTACAGCAACATAATTTATTGGATATCATTTTAATATTTAGTTTTCGCAATTTTATTGAGAATTTTTAGATTAAATTATTGCTATTTGCAATCAGAAAAAAACGCTGCAGATTCAATTTAGTTTAAACGCAAATTGAATCATTTATTTTGCGATTTCTTAAATCGTTTAATAATAATAATAATATGTGAATGTGGTGCAACTTATCAGATAGGGTATTTTCGCATTCAAAGAGTCTTTTCGCACTCTTTCACTCTCTTGCAAGTTGTTTTTTTTTCTTCTTTTTTTCTTCTTTTTTTTCTTATTTTTTTTGCACTAATTTGCGTTTTGCTCAGTTTACTTTTATTACATTTGAAGTTTTGGTTTTGCACTCTCTTCGACGATCTCTTACTGTTTGGAGCCTCTCTCTCTCTCTCTCTCTCGGTTTCTCTCTCTCTCTCTCTCTCTTTCTCTCTCTCTCTTTCTCTCTCTCTCTCTCTGTCTGCCCGTCTCTCTGAGCCACTCTCCTTGTTGCCATTTATTTTATTGCTATGTTGTTGTCGTTTCACGTTTTTGTGAATGTTTTGTTGTTGTTGTTGTTGTTTTTTTATATTTTATTTTTATTGTTGCTTTGTACGTTTTGTGTAGGAAGCGACAAACGTTGTCGGCAACAACAGTGGCAACAGCGGCGGCGGCAGCGGCGGTGTCGTCGGCTTGGAGCCAACGTCACCAACGTCGCTGCCGCCATACCAAGTGAAAGCGATGGAGACCATTTTCATCAAAGAGGTGCAAGCGAACGGACCGGCTAACTACGCCAATCTACAGACGGGCGATCGGGTGCTAATGGTGAACAACACGCCGATCGCTGGCATTGCCTACAGCACCATTGTGTCGATGATCAAACAGACGCCAGCGGTGCTAACTCTGCACGTTGTGCCCAAGGAGTGCGATGTGCTCCAGATGGTGAGTCCAAAATATCGAAATATTAAAATAACTTAAATCTTTATAGATACATTTCGACTCGTGTTTCACATTGTTTAATTAGAAATTGATCTTGTCAAATCGATTTGAATTAATTTGAATTGAATCGAAAATCATTGCATTATTATGCTGTCTAATCTGTGTGTTGTCCACTTCATTTGCTCCGTTAGCATTATACGTCTATTGCCCATACGCCGGAATCGAATCGTTTAACGATGTCCGCACAAGGATCGCCCGCGCTGCTCTCAAATGGCGCCAAGCCGACATTTCCACAGCAACAGTTGATCTCATATCCCGCTGTTGCCAATTCGTCGTCATCGCCAGCATCCTCGATATCGCCGGCGCCGCCGCTGCCCCTCCATGGCGGCAGTCGCTCTGGCAGCATCACAAGCAATGCCAGTGGCAGTGGCAACAATAGTCACCATCAGCTCCATCAGCACCAATATCAGCAGCAGCAGCAGCAGCAGCAACTACATCCGCAGCGTCATCCGGCGCTAACTGGCGGCAGCAGCAGCATTGACTTTGGTGACATGGCCCATGGACTGCGTCAGCATCAGCATCAACAACAGCATCAGCAACAGCTCTACCAGCAGCATCAGCAGCAACATCATCATCATCATCATCATCATCAGCAGCAGCATCAGCAGCAGCAGCAGCTGCTGTCGAGCAGCTTTATGCGGTAAGTGTAAACTACTACGACTATTAGTATGGCAATGATTGCCCGCTCCACCTGGGCCATTGACGTCAGCATGGGATGGTGGGAAGGCGGGAGGGGGGGGAGTGGCGTTCAGGGATCAATGGCAGGAACGGCTGTTAATCTTATCAGTCTGACAGTCGGCAGGTTGTGACGACGCTCTGCCCACTGGCGTTTCTCTTTTGCCATGCAGCCAAAATGACAGTGTTTAGTGCAATTAGACGGGCCAGCGACCGTTGGCTAAAATGCCACAGTGGGGCAAAACCTATTGAGCAAAACCTTTAACAGGAGTCTGCCAATTACATTTCCAAATATATTCACAAGCTTTCTTCACTTACAATAGTGAGTGTTAATAGCACTAAATTTGTGTGTGTGTGTGTGTGTGTGTGTGTGACAAGTAAATCCATCTATCTTCCTCAACTGAATAATAAGAGATTAATCATTATCCGATTATCAAATGCATATGCAGATATCTATTAACTGTCCATTAGATGATTTCGACATTCTTGTTGAAAACAAAAAACTATTATACAAAAATTAATCGCGGCAACAGCTGATCAAGCTAACAATATAATAAATTAAATTTTGTTTAATTTGTTAATGGTCGCTGATCGATAAGATTTCTGACACTGATGTGAACCACTGCAAATAGACACACACAAACTCATAGGTAGATATATATCTATATATATATATATATATGTGTTTCGTTAATGTTTATTTGCTAAGGCATACACAAAAATACACACACACACACGCACACACACATGCACATTCATTCAGCGAGACAAATTGACAGTTTACTGGCCAACAGCCTTTGGCGCCGTCGCCGTTAGCGGTTTCAATGAACTTGATCACACTGTGCGCCTTACTTGATTTATGGTGGCATGGAGAGACTGCTGCTTGCTTTTAGCTCCCCAAACATTCAATACACACACACACACACACACTCGCACACCCATTTGTATTATGTGCATTATTTGAATTTCATTCAAGAAAAATAAGCAAATAAATAAAGTGCATAAAAATGACAATATTAAAAGTCAGCAAAGTGAAAGATGATTTGCATTGTGTAATCGAATAGCCTGAAACTCAATTGTCATTCTATGTGTGTGTGTGTATGTGTGTGCGTGTGTGTGTATGTGTGTGTGTTTTAACATTTAAAAATTAAGTTCATGCTCTAAATGACATTTGCTAAGCAGAACAATTGCAGCAACAAAACAATAGCTGCAAAGACCATAATTAAAAACAATTGTAAAGTGAACCTTGTGCCAAAAAGTGTGGCCTCTCCCTATATATCCGCCCCTTGTGGTCAATCCCAATCCCAAACCCATCTCTGGTCTCCATATCTAATGTCTAGCACAATTTCGCACATTCTTTGCCACACTTTTCCCTCACTCATCAATTTGTACATGCTCGTAAATATGTAAATATGTATGCTTATGTATATATATATATATATGTATATATAATATAATTATAATTATGATGATGAGTCCATATATTCATTGACCGACGACTGCCTATAAAATTATAGAACACCGCACAGCAGCCAAATGTGACTGACTCTGATGATTTCATCATACATACATGTCTACATACATTAATATATGTATGTGTGTATGTATGTATGTATGTATGTATGTATGTATGTGTTTGATCAATGTTGTGTTGAATGAAAAGCATTTATGTATTCATACATTAAGTTTATATATATAATAAGTATTTATTTCAGATGTTGTTATCGAGTCAGTTCTTGATAATTATATAATGATCTTTAGTTTGAAATTGCCTTATTGCCATTTAATTCACTTAATTGATTTGTGTGTGTGTGTGTTTTTTTTTTGTTTAAGCATTACTCTTCTTTTGTAGTTGATCAATGAATTTTTCTGCGAATAATATCGATAATAATCATATATTTGGACAAATTTGTCTGCCATTATTTAATGACTTTTGTGATATGTATTGATAATTGACGTATTATTATTCTTTCGTAATATTCCCTGATCATTCAAAACTTGCCTTCTCAGTTTTGACTTTATGACTGCGTCTGGATTTGGCAATGACGACAAATGCAATTATTCAAATTTTGCGTGTTTTGTCAAAACAAAAATAGGCAAATGCATAAAAATGCCATTGGCCACTGGGCGAACTTCCTCTTTTCTTTCTCTTTCTCTCTCAGTGTATGTGTGTGTGTGTGTGTGTGTGTATCTCTATAGATAGGGTAATAGACAGTCCTCTTCAGATTTGACCAAAACATTGGAATGCGAAACTTTTGAGCCACCGTGGGCACTGCAATTGAACTTTGAAAAGTAATAAATAATTTTTATTATTTCTTTTTTTCATTTTTTAGAAAGTAGCCCATTTTCACAAATTTATTTTGGGCTACATTTAAATATGTTGCGCTGCTGCTGCACAGCTTATGGAGTTGTACAATAGCAGCAATCTATGAAAGTTAATTTATTCATAGAATCTTTGTAATCTAATTGCATGTTTTGCAATAATTAAATGTGTCTGACATTCAAGCCACGTATATCAATAAATTTATGTGTAGCAGAAATTAATGCAATTATTGTGGTCATTTTGATTTGATTTAAATTTATCTAAAGCTTTGCCAATGAATTATTTGGTCAATTGTGAGCCGCATACTAAAAAAAAAACAATGTTCGAGTCGTCGAGAGCTCTTTAACATCATGTTGTCGGATGTTTCTGCCGAACGGATGATTCCATGTTAACTGTTTTTGGCACGTCTTTCGGATGCCATGTTAAATTCTGTTGTGTTCTGTTTTCTATTCTATTCTCTTTTTTTCTTTGTTCATATTTGGCTTTTTAATATTTATCGTTTCTAATTACGTGCTGGCAAGTTGTGGCCAACTTGCTGGTAGTAGATAAAAAGTTTGGTTTGTACGACATCATTTGAGGCGTCTCAACCACCCAACTTAAATGCATATCTCAACTTTGAGCGACTGTCAATTGTTTATTTTGTTTTATTTTTATTTGAAATGACTGTTTTTTGTTTTTTTTTGTGAAACATCCCCAATTGTATTCCGTTTGATTCTGGCTACAGGGTGTCTGCGCGCTGAGCACGCTTGTTTAATATTTAATGTCCGCATCGCTTTGCTTGCAACCCATTAAAATAACAAGCAAAAAGGCATATATATATAAAATATATATGCTCGGTGTTGGGAATTGTTGAAATTCAAATCACATTTTGAATTTTTCAGTGTATTTTGGACATTATAACGCCCACATTTCGACATGGAGACAAACAAACAATTGCGTATACGCAACGGTTGTCGTCGCATTCGTTTTGTCTGTTGCTATATGCGATGTAAATCATATTTCACTATGCACATGTACACCTATATATGTATGTGTGTGTGCGTGTGTGTGTGTGTGTGTGTTTGCAATCAATTATTATACATATGTGTGTATATGTCACCAGAGAGAGGAACGTCAACGTCAACTCATTGACTAATCGGACAACAACAATGCCATTAAGAAGAGCACAACTACAAAAACCGCATATGCAAAATCGCCAAAGCCTTAAATATACTTACTTATATATAAATATAGATAAATATGTATATTATTACACATCCACATATATATATATATATATTTATATTGTATATAAATGGACAACAACAAAAAGGCAACTGCAGCAACACGAATAACGAATATTTCTTAACGCGCCATTGTTAAATAATTACGACAAACTTAATTGAATTTTGTACAGCACACAAAACACAAAACACAACAATAAAAGTAAAAAATAAAAAATAAAATGTAAAAAGTAAAAAGTAAGAAGTGAGATAGGAAAAAGTTCAACCGCTGTGAATAGGATTTGAATTCATTCGCCACAACTGACCACGCCTCCAGTTGAGACTCGGATTGAGATTGAGATTGAGATGTACTATTTATGATATCTGAAGATGAGATTGTGACGGAGCTGAAGCCTCTGAAATGACATGATCAAGATAAAGCTGATGCTGAAGCTGAAGATAAAGATGAAGATAAAGATAAAGATAAAGATAAATATGAAGATAATCGTGCGCGCATTTATGTAAAAATATTTATATGTAAATAATTGGCTACTTGAGCCATTGCAAAGAGTCTGTAATTGTATAAAGCGCTGTCGGATCCATAAAGATGACAATTGATGAACATACAGACACAGATATAGATATAGATATACCTATGTGCAGAGATATATATACATATATATATAGTCTGTTTGACCTTTGATTCTGTCAACCTGAGTTTTGTGTAATATTGAATTTAACTAACACGTTTGATGGATGGCAAAGTTGTTGATAAAAGTGTGGCACACGTTTTGACGCACACTCAAATAATGTAGAAAACTGTGCACAGTGGGACCAAACCAGCAGATATGGATTGATATACTTCATATATAAAGAATAATATTCATGATTGAATTATGTTTTTCTAAATCGCATTTTGTTAAGGAATCGAACAAAGATGCTAAATCTTAGTTAATAAACCTTAGAGTTTTAGTGACTGACATCAAAATGCAATTGTTACATTCTCGGAATGGTATCCAGATTACCCTTACCTTTCTGACCAATTATCGATGAGTTTTTTGGCCCGAATCAAAAAACTGCATCGCCTGTTTATCACTTTTTGGACTAGGTCCAACCAGCAACAACAATCTGTTTGTTTCGCGTTGCGATTACAATAAATCTAACTACTCGTGTACTTGATTACCTATACTCTATATATATATATATATATATATATATATATATAACGCAGCCATTTACAGAGTATTATGCGCCTCTTCTGCTGTGTGCACAATGAAATATTTTTGCGCTATTCGCGTGGCACAATTGGTTATAAAATAAAAGAAAGAGCAGCGTTCAGTTCTGTTGTCGTTCGGTGGTTTGGTGGTTGGGTGGGTCGATGGGTCGTCCGTCGTTTGGCCTGACGGTGGGTTGTTCGACGATTGCCCACTCAATAGCTGGGGGCTCTTTTCAATTGGCCCTGCCTGTCTGTCCGTCCGTCCGTCTGTCTGTCTCGTTGCTGCTGTCTCGCAAGCTTAATATGAATTTCATACATGCATACAAAGTGGATTTTTTTTTTCGTCGCTTGAATCTTTTTTTTTTCTTTTTTTTTTTATTATTATTTTTTTTCTTTTTTTTTTTTTTTGTATTTCAGCTTAGTCGTATGGACTTTGGGTTGTACTTTAGTTTAGTTGCTGATGCCGAGTGGAGCGCGTAGATTTCGCATCACAACAAAAAAAAAAAAAAAATAAAAAATTATATATATAGTAAATTTTGAGTGAGTTTTTTGTTGTTTTTTGTGTGTGGGTTGAATTTGAATTTTGAGCGTTGAATTCGAAATGCACTTATCATTGATATCGTCTAGTTATTGTGATTGCCTTTGATAAATAAGCACAAATGTGACCAAAGTGGTGGCGGGTGGGTGGTGGCTGGTGGTTGGGTGTTTGGTTTGTATCGAAATACAGTCACAAAGTTTTGTCATAATTACAGAGACCTTGAATTATATTGGATCAATTAGATCACAAAGTTCAAGTGCCTTTCATGATAAAAAGCTAAAAACAACAAATCGACTAACTGCTGCAACAAATGTTGCATTCAGATTTTCTTTTGCAACAGCAGCAGCAAGAAAACAACAACAATGCGTGATTGTCTCAATTTCTTAGTAGTTATTTTGTTTGATGTTTTCGGTTTTCTATTGTTTTTTTTTTTATTATAATTTTTTTTTTTTTTTTTGCTTTTGTATATATTTTTTTTTTAAATGCGATTTTCGTTTCCGTTGCGTATGCTGCCCAAACAATGAACAGCAGCTGACAGAGCAGCGACGACGTGAACGCCAATGGGTGTCGCCATAGTCGCCATTGACACCGCAGGGCGCCGTCGCCACCAGCGGCGAAATCGATACCAAAAAAAGAAAAAAAACAGCCAACAAATAAATGCAATGCGAATGCCACCAAAAAGGCACAAACACAGACGGAGACCAATAACGGGAGATAGACCAGCACCAATGGTGCGATATGGTTATGGTTTGGTGGGCGGAAGGGAAGCTGTTTACTGTTTACTGTTTTCTGTTTACTGTTTTTTCTTTTTGGCTTTTTCGGAAGGGGTGGGCGGAGGGAGAGAGAGAGACTTTTGACCGGTTTCGGAGTATGGCATTTGTGGCTTATCAAATATGTCAACATATTTTTATTTACGACTTGTTAATTGCAAAGAGAGGCGAAAGAGTTGCTAATACGCAAATCGGACAATAGCCGGCAATAATAATATCAACAGCAACAGCAACAACAACACCAACACCAACAACAATGGCAACAACAGCAACAACAATGAGCAGTCAGTGCATGAACAACAAGCAGACAATAAAGCGCGAAATTCCACACACAAACACACACACACACACCCAGGCAGTTTGTTGTAGATGTATCTGTATCTGTATCTGTATCTACTATCTGTATGACTGATAAATACAGCTCATTTGTGTGGCTCTGACTTTTTACTGATAAGCAGCAGCAGCAACAACAGCAGCAACAACAACAACAACAAATCAGCACAATAGAGTCAACGATTCATGGCATATCGAGTCACTTGTCTGTCTATCTATCTATCTATCTATATATCTATTTGTATTTATTTTTGTTTGCTTGTTTGCAAGGCTTATGTCCCCAATACAAATATGTATATATATATATATATATATATATACTTATATATATATTATAGATATAAAGATAAGCCTTTTGCACATTTGCACATTTGCACATTTGCAATTTGCATTCTGTTTGGCATTATTTCATTAACATCTCACATTTCTTTGATATTGAGTTAACTTTGAACTTTCTATCTGATTTGGAATTTATTTTCTTATAACTTAATGTCATTGACGTTAATTTAGAGAGAAACAGAGAGAAACTCATTGACTCATCTCACTTGTTGTTGAGCAGCGACTATTAATTAATTATTAGTTGGGGGGAAATGTGTGATATGATTATAAATATTTCTCCATGAACTACCTGTGACAAATTGAATTATTCAGATTAAATAACTTTATGTTTGCTGATGGTCGAGCAACACAGTTGCTGACCAATGCTGATGTTTAAACGGGATTCAAATGGAAACTTGATCAAATTAGCCATTATTCAATTGGCTGGAATTGCTCTCAGTCTAATTGGCAAAAACATTAAACTCAATCAATTATGCTTGTTCGCTATTAAAAGCATTTTAATTAGAACCTGCACCTGCCCCATCGTTTTCATGGATATCAGTTTACTATTGTGTAAACTTGAAAGCAACTATTCCTGGCTCTGCACTCACAGCGCATCCTAGCAACCTAGCAACAACAGCACTCAAGGGAGGCAAAATGGTTTCTATCCTTCAACCATGTAACAGCAACAGCAACAGCAGCAGCAACAGCAACAGCAGCAGCAACAGCATCATCATTAGCAACAATGAAGCAGAAAAAAGGGAGGATGAAAGGATGAAAGGATGAAAGGATGATGTACTCTTTGTATATCCTGTCCGTGTATCATTCTCTCGCAACAACAAATTGAGTTAACTTAAATGCCATCACAGCGATGCCATTCTGCGCTCCTCTTCCTCAAATCTAATTCAATCAAATGTCGAGTGCGTCTGGGTTTCTGTGGCTGCAATTCCAAATGGAAGCACCCACTTTCTGCACACACACCTACACACCTACACACACACCAACACACACTTACTACTACAATATTCCATTTAGCCAGTCCCAGTTGCCATTCTCTCTCTGTGTGTGTGGTGGGCGGGGGGTTTGTGGGGTTGCATGTGCTCATGCTCATGTCACGGTCATGGCCATTAGTCAGTTTCCCTGACAGCAACTACTGCCGGCTGACTTTGCTGGTGGCTGCATTGTTGGGACAACGTTGAGTTCGTTCTCGTCATGCACTGACGCTTGCGCCACTCCACTCCATTCCAGTCCACTCTACCTATCCCATCCCAACCCATCCCAACCCAACCCAAACCATTCCACCTCCCTGTAATCTTTTCGCGAACAAACTGCAAGTTTTGCGCATTGTATCGTTTTGCAGTCAATTTGTATGAACACGCTCTTATCTCAGAAGCCCATAAGAGCTCTACACACACAGAGACAGGGACAAGGACAGGGACAGAGACAGAGACAGCGACAGAGACAGAGACAGCGACAGAGAAAGACTACAACAAGAAATTGGATATTCTCGTGTGTCTCAAGTAAATTAAGTTTAAGCTTAAGCTTCAATATGCATAAATATATATATATATATATATATCTATGATAATAGACAGATAATAGAGGTAAGCTCTCTCTCTCTTATTCTCTCTCTCTCTCTCTCTCTTATTCTCTCTTTGTGTCTCTGTGAAGCAGTCTTAGTTTGTTATTGTTATCGTTATTGTTACTATTTATGGACATGGTCAAGCGCACCTGTGGCACGATGCGACGACATAAAAGATCTAATCGAACTGATCCGTTGCAGTCGTCTGGAAATGCTTGAAATGACAGCGCGAAATATTCTTAAACAAATACGTTTCGTTTATAAACAAACAACACAAAACAATAACACATTCACAATTATTCACAAATATATTCAACAGTTGGGCAGAATGCTGAACGGTGAATGGTGAATGGTGAATGGGGCGTGGCCCATGTGCTGTTTGCACAAATTGCGCAGCTTTACGCGTATTTGGCAAGCGTCGACGATGTCGTCGTCGTCGTCGTCGTCACTCAGTCATCAGTTATCGTGACCAGCATATCCAAACAATTGGCAACATCAAATCGGATTCACATCTCGATCTTTTCACATGCCTCAACGTCCCCTCCAACATTCAGACAGCAACGTCACAGTCGCAGTCACAGTCGCAGTCACAGTCGCAGTCACAGTCGCAGTCGCAGTCGACGTCGCAGTCGACGTTTATGGCACGCGCCTAAGCATTTTCAAGCCGAATGCGAACTTATTTTGTATGGCAATCAGGTGCGATTGCTTTAAAAACAAAAAAAGTCAAATGCTTGAAATAAGTATTTCAATATCTTAGCTTACCTCCCAGTCCCAGATGTGTCTGCTGCCCATTGCTGTAATGAATCCCAAATAATAAATCAGAAACAATAAGCAAAACTACAATTGAAATAAACACAAAATGCAAAATGCTATCGAAGATATTTCATTGTAATATTTTTCATTGATAAATGAAGTCGATTAAATCATATGAAATATTTATTTCTGATTGATTTTAGACTTGACAACTTGACATTTTAGCTATGTTTATTAATAGCTAAATGCGTCCGCCTGTTTCTGATCAACAATTGCTTTAATTGCTGTACTCTGTTTATTGTTTTGCCCAATTGCAGCGCCAATCAGCCGCCAAATCTAACAGTATTAGCAAGCACAACACCAACCACGCCCACCACGCGCCAACCCAAATCGGCAGCGGCATTGAGTCAAGCATTGTATGCAGTGAATGCCAGCGGCAGCAGCAGCAGCAGCAGCGGCGGCGGTGGCGGTGGTGGTGGCGAAAACAGCGACCTGATGATACGATTGCGCGAGTCGATTAAGCAGAAGGAGGAGTTCCTCAAATCCCCGCTACCCTCCGGTGTGCTGTCCGCCTCAGCAGCGTCAGCGTCCAACGGCAACACATCCCAATCATCGCCACAACAACAACAACAGCCGGTGCAGCACTTTTTCCCATCACACACGCCACCTGGTGCAGGTGGTGGTGGAGGTGGTGGTGGAGGTGGAGGCGTCGTTATCCCATTAACGCGTGTACGCCAGCAAGTGTTGATCAAACAACAGCAGCACCACCAACAGCAGCAGCAACAACAACAACAACAACAACAACAACAACAACAGCAGCACCACCATCACCACCATCATCATCAGCAGCAGCAGCAGCAGCAGCAAGTTGTGCTCGGTTACGATATGTACAATAGCTATGCGGGCAGCAAGTTGGCGTCACGCTCCTTGGGAGCGGTGCCGTCACAGCAGCAGCGACAGGTGGTTGTCAGTGTGGCCAGCAACAGTGGCAAGTACGCCAAGGAGTTGGACTACTTTGAGACGCTGCAGGAGACGGGCGTCACCAACAAAGTGTAAGTTCAGCATCACATTAAAGAACGAACCCATTGTTGTTAATCGTGGTTGTGGTTGTGATCTACTCTTAGATTTGAGAGCAAACTGGTGTCGCACATGGCCAAGGGATTTGATCCGTTCAAGCCGCTGTCAATCAATACAAACGCCGCCTCCGAATCGACAAGTGGCGCCGTTGCGCTATCCAAGAAGCAGGGCGTGCTATACGAGTCGCTGCAGCAGCATCCGTTGCATCAGATGCAGGTCAAGTATCAGCAGGGTGGCAGCAGCAGCAGCAGCAGCAACAACACCAGCAGCAGCGCCGTCGATGGCCAGGCCACAAGTCGCATGGAGCTGCACAAGGCAACTCTAGCGAATGCCACCATTGAGTCGAAGATGCCATCGAGTAGTAAGTCTGTCTGCATTTAGCCAGCCACAACAAAATGCACACCAAATCACTAATCAATTGTTGCTTGTTGCTTTCAGAGTATAGCAATGTGTTGAGCAGTGAGCATGCGACGGCCGCCAACAGTTCCACCTCGCATACTGTTGCCACATTGGCCGACATTGCCGAGAGCAGCGGTAAATGCGCATCCTTAGATATATACATATGTATATATATATATATATATAGAATAATACAAAGATTGTCATTTGCAGCCGCTGCCATTGTGGATGCTGCATCCGTTTCGAGCAATGTGGTGCGTCGCTATAAGCCGCTCGCCTCCAGCTCCTTTGATGAGGGCAAACCGGTGCGACGGATCTCATATCTGCGCGCCACCAACAATGAGGCAGAGTATCACGGTGAGCCGCCATCAGCAGATGGTGTTGCAGCCAGCAGTGCAGCGGCGGCGGCTGCTGCGGCTGTTGCTGCTGCTGCTGCAGCTGCTGCTGTTGCGTCCATTGTGGAGCCGCACAAAACGAAAGTGCTGGTGGAGGAGCATCCAGATCCCACATACGATGTGATCGCTGCCACCGGCGGTGGCCATGAATTTATTGAGACACCCAACGGCTTGGAGGATGTGCGCCTTACCACACTCCATGGCAGTCGGCGTGCCTCAGTCAACAGCGAGATGCGCAGCAGGTGACACAACACACACACACACACACACACACACACAGAACTGAATTAATTGCAATCATTCATTATCATCATAGCATTCATATTGATGCCGAAATAAATGGCAAATATGTGCCCAATGAGCTGGAGGCCTTTGAGACAGAAATCGAGATTAAGTCCTCCTGCATCAATGGCAAGGTAAGCCACAAAATCCACTTCAATTTCAATGCACCATCATTTGTGCAACATTTGCTTTTGGTTTCTCACTTTTGCTGCAGCGCATGTCCGAGTATCGCTCGTGGCGTCAGGTCAAACTGGAGATTAAGGGCGATATATTGCGCATATATTCTGGACGCCATGCCAAGTCGGAGCAGAATGTGAGTGACCCAATTAAATACGTGTGTGCTGCAATACTAATACTCGATATATATATATATATATATAATCTCGCAGGTGATAGAGCTTGATATTAGAAATTTTAAATTCTTCGACGAGTCACAGGACAAAAAGAAATACTTGATACGCATGCAGTCGAAGCCGAGCGTCAGTGGCGCCCATTTGGCCACATTGGGCAATGAGCTGAATTTGGATGATGCCCATGATAAGTTGACATCGTCGGGCAGCAGCAGCGCCGCCGAGCCGCAGACACCGGCAACGGCAACGGCAACAACGGCACCATCCTGCGGCCCCTACACCGAAATCCTCTTCAAGACCAAGAGCAGCAATGAGATGAAGCGTCTCTTTGGCCTCCTCCAATGGAAGGATAGTCTCAACTATGACGATAATGTAAGCAACGATGACAACATTCAAAACTAAACTAAACACTCCCAGCGATTACTCATACATGATTTCTGTTCATCTTCATCTTCACAGGAGCAGCCGGCAGCTGGCAAGCAGCTGGCTGAGCCACAGAAAACAGCTGCAACTAGCAGTTATCTAGACGATGTCGCTGGCGCTGCGGACAGTTCACCGCTTAGCTCGCATTCGGGCAGTGGCGGTGGCGGTGGCGGTGGCATGCTGGAAGCTGGACCAGCAGCTGCATCCGTTACAGCGGTGGCTGCCACCAGTGACTCAATATCGCCGGTAATGAAATTGCGCAAGCCATCCAACAAGCATGTACCGGACAAGGATTTGGGTTCGCCAAAGTCAAAGAACTGGAAGGATTTGCTATTCCGACGCGGTGGTGGTAGCGGCGGCGGTGTCGCCCATGGCGATCTGGCCTCACCATCTGGCTGTGTTAACAAGACGGGCGGCTCCATTGGTCTGCCACTGCGCGCGTGTCCAATGGGCAAGAATAATGCATATGTGCCGCATCTCGTTGAGGTCTGCACCAACATTGTGGAAACAAAGGGTTTGGGCGTGGTGGGCATTTATCGTATACCCGGTAACAAGGCAGCCATTTCCGAACTGTCTGAGCTGGTCAACACAAAGGAATTCCAGTTCGAGAGCTGCGCCACCGATGTCCGATGGGAGGATGTGAATGTGGTTAGCAGTCTGTTAAAGCTATTCATACGCAGCCTGCCGGATGCACTGATGCCGGCCAGTTTCTATATCAATTTCATTGAGGCGGACAAAAAGATGGGCATGGAACGCATTGTGCTGCTCAAGGATATTGTTGAGTCGCTGCCACGTCATCCGTATGAAACAATGAAGCATCTGATACGGCATCTATGCCGTGTCAGCGACAACTGTGAGGTTAATCGCATGGAGCCAAAGAATCTGGCCATTATCTTTGGGCCTTCCATTATTCGCACACCGAACGATACTCTGGAAACGGCCGTCAAGGATATGAAGCATCAGTGTCGCATTGTCGAGCTGCTTGTCACGCAGGTGGGTCACTCACTCCTCTCACTCGCACACCATTCTATATCTCTATATCTCTGTTTTCTGTTCTCTGTTCACAGTACGAGTATTTCTTTGAGGGCGGCAGTCTGCCGGATCTGGCCGATTTGAGTGGCGGTGCAGCGGCGCCTTGTCCGGCACAGCCACAGCAGACACAGGAGGATCAAACGAGCATGCTGCTGCACAATCTGTCCAAAATTGAGCGCATCACTGAGCGGGAGACGCGCTCCTCACGATTCATTCCGCAGCTACGCAGACGCACCCATGGGAAGCGCAGTGCCGTTAGCTCCGACACCTACTCCGGCGAGAGTGTTCTGGTAAGCGGCACTAGTCCAGCCAATTCCCAATGCATCAAACCAAACACCAACACCAACATCACCAACATTACCACAACCACAACCACAACCATACGCACCAACAACCAAAGACGAATGCAGCGCAAGGCTGTGCAAAGCATTTGCGATTTTGGTTTAATCCTGCCCGCTGTTCACTTTCAGTCGCTGGACTACGCCAAGGTATCAGCGAGCAGCACGACCAGCACCAGCAGCAGCTCGACGCTGCACAGCAGCAAGATGAGCACGACAAGCAAGCTGCTCTATTCAGCGATGGGCTCATCCAGCCATACCAGCACCAATCAATCATCTGCAACGTCATCCACCGCAGCCAAGGCGGCAGCCTCGACGTGCACCAAGAAGCGCACCACAGCCGCTGGTTTTTTATCCAGCTCCAGTTCGCGCAGCGCCCAAACACGCAAGGCCAGCCTCGATGAGAAGGACTCGGGCAGTGTCGACTCCACCGGCAGCATTGGCAAACATGATCATCATCATCATCATCATCAGCAGCAGCAGCACCAGCAGCAGCAGCAGCAGCTGCAGCAGCGGGCCAGTGTTGATATCTCCGTACTGCTTACGGACGATGATTCCAGCAGTCGCCTTAGCGACACAGGTAAACAACCCATTGAAATTCCATTGAGAAATGAGACTCTCTTCAGATCTCACCGATCATCTAATCATCTTTCTGTTTGTTGTAACAGGTTCCATGTCGTTGACAACGATTACGGACACGTTGGACAGCAAGCTGCGCAATTTGCGCAGCGGCTCCGAGTCAAACGATGAGAACGGCTCACCCGAGTTTCCCAAGAATCGTCGGCATACGCTGGGTCAGCCGCTGCACTTGCACTCTGAGAACATTCCGTATGCGGACGAGTCGCCGGAGCGACTGTTCCACAATTTTTGTCCATTGGACGCACCACATTCGCTGCTGTTAAGCCGCTCGTGCACGGCCACCAACAGTTTGGGTGAACCCAAGGAAGATAAACACCACAATCACCAGCAGCAGCAGCAGCAACAGCTGCAGCTGCAACAGCTAATGATGAAGCCAACGGTGGCACCGATACCCGTCAGCCTGCTAAAGGCGGCACACAAATTGCAACATTCAGCAACGGCGCCCATCCATCAGGGCAGCTCAACGGCGCCGGCTAGTGGCGCTGCCACACCCACCGCCGGCACTGGGACCGGTTCAAGTAGCGCCTCAACGCCACTAGCCGGTACGCCCAGCTCACAAATTGGTGGCACCACCTCCGTTGCCCAGCGCAATTCGTATGGCAGCAAGAATCTGAGATTTAGCAGCTCATTGGCATATGAGCGGGGTGGCGTTGGCGTTGGCGCCGGCTCCGAGGATGACTCGGAGGGCTCAACCACAAGCGATCCAAAGGAGAAGCTACTAATGGCCGCACCATCGCCGTCGTTTTTTCTCGAGCGCTACAATAAAAAGCGACGCGATCATCGACTCTTTCGGAGCGCCAGCTTCAACTGTCGCAACTACTCCACGCGCCACATGAGCAGCAGTAATTCGAGTGCGGCAGCTGCTGCCGCTGCCGCTGCAGCCACCTGCTGCTCCCCAACGTCATCGTCATCGTCCTGGGCACATGCCGCCGCTGCGCTGACCAAGGACGAAAAGACTGACATGAATCTGACCAAGAAGCGCCAGATACAAAACAAACAGAATCGATCGATTAAACGCCGTCACACGGTTGGCGGACCCCACGATTATGCGGCCAATAGTGGCGTTAATGGTGCTACTGGTGGTGGTGCAGGTGGTGCAGGTGGTGCGGCAGCCGGTCACGATTTGACAGCCATTAACTATAATCATCACAATCGACATCATCAGCAGCAGCTGCTCAAATTGGGAGGTGGCAGTGCCGGTGGCGGCAGTGGCGCTGCTGCCGAAACGACAACCACAACGACAACAACCACAACAGTGTTGCGTAGATTGGGCGCACCGCCGGCCAGTGCCAGTGCAAGTGTTAGTGCGAATGTCAGTGGTGCTGGTGGTGGTGGTGGTGGTGGTGGCGGTGGCGTTGTCACCGATGCCAATGTCGTGTTGCCCGTTTCTGGCAGCAGTTCGGCCAACAATAGCACCACCACCACCACCACCAACAACAACAATAATAACAACAACAACAACATTTCACCACTTAGCGATGGCAGCAATGGTAACAGCTCTGCTGCTGGTGCTGGTGCTGGTGGTGGTGTTGGTGGTGGTGGTGCAGGTGGTGCTGGTGGTTGTATCGGCAGCGCTGGCAGCAATAGCAGCTCATCAAATAACAGCAGTAGCAATGTCGGCGGCGGCGGAGTCAGCGGCGGCGTCAGCAGTGCTGCTGGCAATGGTGATCAGGTGCTCGAAGTTGGCATTAGGATCAAGAACATAAATCGTGCGCGTTACTAAAAACAAAACAAAGCAAATTGGCAGCGAAAGAGGTGCGTTCCTAATCAACAACCAACAATTAACTAAATTGCAAACCTAAAACTAACTTTTGCATTTTCTTCAACTCTTTCAGAAATAATCAAAATCACAGCGAAAGGGAGAGAAAGAGAGAGAGAGAGAGAGAGGCAAGCGGAGGAGTGAGCGAGCGAGCGAGCGAATGTGTGAGAGATGGCGATGCAAACATATATTGGAAAAATCGTAGTATTAAACCGAACTATTTATATATATATATATAGATATATACAAAAACAACAACAAAAAAAAAACAAGAAAGAAAAAAAAACACACACACACACACACATACACATACACATACATAAATAACAGCATAGTTGTATGCAATATAATTATGTTCAGGCAAAAGTATTTATATCAACATATTGTGGCTCAAGCCCACATGCCACATGCCACATGCCACACGCCACACATACGAGAGGGAACAAACTGGAGTCGGATAGAGAGAGAGCGAGAGAGAGAGAGAGAGAGAAAGAAATATATACATAACTATTTTGTAAAACGTATACAGAGTACGAAATATGCTTAACCCATATACATACATACTTATAATAATTGTAATATAATCATACACACACGCATACACACACACATACACACACACACGCATATATACAAACAAATTGATACGTATATACATACGTATATAAGCTACAATTGGCGCAACATACTTGATAGCCATACATAATATATATATATATATATATATACACACATACAGATATACACATATATATATATATATATATATATATTTATTTACACGTATAACCAAACCATGTCGCCTGTACAACACACACACACACACACACACACACATAGATGAAGAGAGAGAAATAGAAATGGCAACGTCTTCTGGCGACATGCAACTGCTTGTGTATATGCAACTGCAACATATTTCAGCTGTCATGTATATGTAATTTGTACCTGTACCTGTCTATGCAACGCATAGATGCAACAGTTTTGTTTTTGTTTTTCATTATTTGTTTGGTGCCTTAATTGATTTGCTTTAAAATTTCGTTAGTGACATGATTTAGGGAACACTGGCCAAATCGGTGCTCAATTGGCAGATGGACAGCATACAGACAGACCGACAGACAGACAGACAGATGATATATGCTATTTGGTGCTCGCGTGTCATTAGAATTTAAGAATCGACCACGTTTTTTGTCATATGTTAACCGTTAATTGGCTGGGCAATCATCAGAAGACGTGTGGCCGTTTAGTTATTGACAGGCGACACAAAAAACAAAAAACAAACAACAAAAACAAAAAACAAAAAACGAAAGCGAAAGCGAAAGGAGAAAAAAAGGTGCAAGTACGCTAAGTACACTATACGCAACAATCTATAACAATTCGTTCAAATATAATCCCCTCGGCAAGCATATACATGCATAAATGTATTAAATTAATTAAATATTTCAGCAATTGCTGGATTAGTGTGTGTGAAGAGAGCGTAACATATATTTTTGGAATGTGTGACACAAAATGAGAGAAGAATGGTCGAAACGCATAAAGGAAGAATCCATAATAATTAGCATACTTACAAGCATATACATACCTATATACAATATATATATATATATATATATATTTATAAATATATATATATGTATATATATATATACAATACAATGCATACATATATATTCTTGTGTAGTTGTATATTTTTTGTATTATTTTAAGTTGAATTCAACACAGAAATATATGCAATTCGAATTAAGTAAACATATATAGCCTAGAGTTGTATGTAGTTTTATATATACACACAAACAAACACACACGCACACATACATGCATATATATATATATATATATATATGATTGTGTATATACACACATACAATTGAATATTTATTCGTATACAGGATAAATCATTTGATATGTGTATATATACACACGCATGCATATTGTATAGATTTTTATTATTTTCTACCTTTTTTTTCGGTTTTTTTGTATATACCATTTTCGTTTTATTATTTTGATTTATTAAATGATTTCTCCTATTTTTTTTCTTTTCTTTTTTTTTTTGTAACTCTACTTTTACTTATACTTATTATGTTTTGTTATCGCAAAAACAGAAAAAAAAAATTGTTGCAAAATGTTAGAGAACCAAGCGCGTAACGTTGCTATATATATTATATTATATTACATATTATTAATATTTTTTATTAGTTTTAGGTAGTTATTTTTTAAAATTGTATTTTTTTTAATAAATGTGAATTTATAAAAGCTACAATGACGACACAATAAAAGAAATCGTAAGAATACTTGTAATGAGATAATAATAAGAATTTTTCGATGGACACTGGGACTGGGACTGGGACTCCTGGGAAAGATTTGTCAAGCCATAATCCCAATCGAATTTGAATGGACATATATATCTGAAGTTGTAGGAGGTAAGACTCGATTTGCATTCAACGATTTCCAGGAGAAATTACACAAGGTATTTTGTGTTTTAGGTGACCTCCTTATGCTGTTCGATAGAAGAGGTCCTTGCGATGCTAGCTCATCATGTAACTTTCAAAATCTGTAAGAATTTGGCCGATCTGGACCTATTTTCCTGAAGGAGTAATTGTTCGGAAATTATTATTCATCTTCAAAGTATGCTATTAGAATTGTGATGTGAAGCCAGAGTGCACAACGTATTTTGTTGTTCTCCCTAAGCATATATACACACATATATATTTATTTCTCACCACTAGTAATACACAATTTCCATTTAATATAATATGTTCTATTTGTTCAATATATTATTTCGCATCTATAGCGCATTTCTATTTTCTGCAACGAACAAATTATTTATAATACAATTATTGAAATATATATATATATAAAAGTCTATAAAATGCATCAAAAATTGATTATTTAGTTACATATTTTATAGTATTTTTGAATTAATTATACTTAATCTATAACAATTTCACATAAGAGATAATTATGGCGGGTAAGGACATTTTGTATATATATAAACATATATATAGATAAAGTGCTACAGAATCTGTTTAAACATATATGGAATGCTCTTAAAGCTTCGCCTGTGGTCCTGTGCCCGATATCTTGTAAACTAAATGGTGGGCAGCATCGTAATGGGGATTACAGCTCTGGCGCACTCGCTTCAGCCAGGCGCGTATCTTTGGATACTTGATGCGCACATCATAATCGGCCATGCCTATTTATAAGGGGAAAGGATTATAGATCGCGCTGAGTTGGAATAGTATTACTGGAAATTACTACTTACGCGTCTGTTCAATTTCACAGGCTGCAAATATGTCGGCGACGGTGAGTGTGGGTCCGGTAAGAAACTCTTTCTTGTTCAGCCACACCTCCTCGATAATGTCCAGATTACGCTCCATATACAAGCGCAGCGTCTCGATCTTTGCCTCGGTCGGCGTACGTCCCGTCAGCAGCGGTTCCAGCCAGATGGTGCGGAAATATAGAGCACAAGTCACGCGAAGCGTGTTATGATGCCATTCGAGGAACTCATCGACACGAGCCTGATTCACAAAATACTTTGGATACAAGTGCTCTGGAATCTTGCCCTTGGCGCTCAGATAACGCATGATAGCAATGCTCTCGCCCAGCTTATAGCCATTGTCATTGATGCAGGGCACACGCTGAAAGCGATTAATGTTCTGCATAAACTCATCGGTCAGATGTTCGCCTGCCAAAGTGCAAAGTCACAGAGTATTATTATAAGATAATACAAATTAGATAAGATATATTGAGCACCAACCGTTTCGGAGTTCCACAACACAATCCTCAAACTGCATGCCACTCAACCGAAAGATGATGAACAGCGACCGGGAGGGCTGCGACATCAGATCATAATAGAAGCGCAGCGAAGACATCGTTTTACTAGTCAGCTTTCGATACGTAACTGTAGAACAAGGATTGTTTATAAACAAAACAAATGGCAAGCGATACTTAATCAAACTAGGCAGGTGCAAAGATCACTTCGCATTCTACGCACCTTTGACCAGAGAGAATGAGACAGAGATGTCAGACAATGAACAAGCGACCGGCAGAACGCTCGACAGAACGAAACCTACTCGCCTGAAGCACAGCTGGTTACTAAACCAAAACCACCACCACACTCGATAACTATTCGCATATGCGAATGCACAAGAGCTTAAAAGCTTAAGCTCTGTCAGCGCTTATAGAATGAGCTTTTGAGTTTCACATTTTCTCTCTCTCTCTCTCTCTCTCTTCATATGCCATGCAGCGCAGCTGTAAAACCAAACTTTGCATGCCTTGTGCTCTTTGTGAAAGTTTCGATTTCAAATGGAACATTTTTTGCACTCTTTTGAAAGTGCATTGTTCCTATTTTATATTGTATTATTTTTGTAAAAATTGATATATCGACGAGTATATCACTACACTACTCTTTTAGAAATGCCCTTGAAGTTTTTGGCACATGTGTTGTTTGTTTTTGTTTTGCACTTCAAACTCATTTTACTTTAACAAAACTGAGCAGAGAAAAAAGGTTTCCTTTAAATCAATAATATATCTAAAATTGACGATTTGAAGTTGCAAGTTACCTCGCATTGCCATTAGAAGACATTTTCGTATTTCTATAGCCAATTTGGTCATGACTTGTCGTTTAGATAAATTTGTTAAAAATGAAAAAATTTTAATTTTGCACACTTGCCAGCCCCGCTAAATAATTCACAGCATTCTGATTATTTTCCTTAGTTCAATCAAGTCATGCGCATTTATTTATCAGATTGTTATTGCAAAATTCATACGTATTTCGATAAAAACTTTGAATATTCTTAGAAGTGTTTATCATAAGTATCACTTACGCCGAATTGGCTGAAACGGAATATATGTTGGGCCGTCATCGTTGGAGAGACCAATTAGACTGGATAATTGTGGCGACATGTTCTTCACGAGCTAAAAAATTAAGAACTGCAGAAATCAATTGTAGCTGCATTCTTTTATACGATAGTGAGAGTATGTCGCACATAAACAAAGCCCATATGTTCTATATCTCAAAAGATTATAACGGTAAGCACTTACCGGATTTTCTGTTGGCAACCGTACCACCTTATTATGGCTATGGCTTATTGTTATCTTATGTGCACGGACTGCGAATTGATAATTGTTTAGAACAGCTGATGAATTTTGTATATATATATATATAACAATAAAAAAGTACATATAAAAGTAGCATTCTTGCTGTGCATTAATAGAATTAACCCATTGTTATTTTTCATATTAGTGTTTGCCTAATATAAATTTAAATACTACGATTTTGAAATTTTGATATTGGTAAGCTATGGGATCGGTTCTTGATCTGTCAGTGATCACTTTGTGTAATTTTTTTGCAATTTCTTTGCATTATTCGTGCTCCTATTTAATTGGAGTATGTCAAGTAGCTGTGCTCTGTATCTTAAGCATGTGAAACTTGAATCGATTGATGTGTAGATAAATACTTTTGTTGATCTTGCTGTTGAGAACTCTTAACTCTTAACAATGCATTGATTGGCATACTACCGCTAGCAAAACCTAAGATCAACCAGAGAACTGACAAACATTCCGCATTGCGATGAATTTTTGTTAGCCAAAAACTTTCCGGGCGCCCAACAATATATGGTAAATAGATATACAACAATGATGCACAATTAAATATTTTATAATTTTAGACGAAATATTTAAGATATAAATAATTAATATATTATACAAACTAAGGTACAATCAAATTGTAAATTATTCTTCAAAATGCATAAATCGAAACAAAATAAGACCACAAAAACTATTAATTTGGTTAATAATTGTTGACTTTACGTAATATTTGAAAAAAAAAAATTAATTACCATTTTAATATTGATTTGGATTATGCAATAATTCAATTGGTAAATACTGCACAATCTGTACGATTATTGTGACAATTCTAGCGCTTACTTTTAACTGATTGTTTATTGATTATTTTCATTTATTGATCGAAAAGTTACGATTGGTACAGATCTTATTGAATTTTGCAGGCAATGGCTACAAAAGCGATTGATTTTGGTTATTTGATTTACACACACATATGTATATATATATAATTATATATATATTTAGATATTTATGTATTTATATATTTGTAAATATATGTATGTATATGTATAGGGTTGTACATACATGTTGTATACATAATATATTTTATATTCTTCACATGATATATAAGTTATTTTTATTTTATTTTATTTTTAAATAATTGCACTCTACTTTACTACAAACATTGATTAATTTATTGGTTTCATTTATAGTTACCACTTCGGATACCAAAAAACAAAAAAAAAAATTACACTTGTTTCTAATAATATTTACGATCTGAAGTCGGAAATGCTGATTTGTGTTAGAACAGTGTATCAGTTTCACTTTGTAGTCTTTTGCGTCATCGGCCCCAACGCTCAATTGTCGGGGATATGGAGAGAACATCTACGAACATTTTCATAAAATATACATAATAACAGTCATAGTTACAGTTACAGTTACAGTTACAGTTACAGTTAGAATTTAATGTGTATTTATAGACATATATACTTATGCATATCTGAATATAATTAAGGTATTTACGTTGCATATTTTGTGCCTCTTGGGAGAATATGTGGCATTTAGTTCATTTTCATTTTAATTTTTCTTTTTTGGCAAAACATAGATAAAAACAACTACAACGTGTATTTAAACACTTTATATTCTTGATTCTGCTTATAAATTAAACGATTATTGACTTATTTGTTCTCAATGATCATCTGCAGCTGCAAGACCAAACTGCGAGCCAACTGGAGCACTGCTTGGGCATTATGTCGTTCAGCCATTTCTGAAAACATATAAATACAGATATAGATATAGATATAGATATAGATATAGATATAGATATAGTTGTTGTATTTATGTTGATATTACCATTGAAGAATTTGATGACATCCGTAAAGTCCATGCTGTTGGAGAGAATGATGTCGCGATAGGTTTCGAGCAGAGCCAGCGCCAGGAAGAGCACAAAATTACCGGAGGCAATGTGCTTGGCCGCCCAGATGACCTCCCAGGTGGCAAAGACATCGTCATAGATGAGCTCGCGCTTGAAGTCCAAGAGGAACCAGCGGTAACAGAAATAGAAGTGCGTATAATCCCCATTCGAGTCCATCAAATCGTACATCTCCGAGTCGAGTATTTGAATGAGTGACCTGAATAAATGAATAGAATATTGATAGATCGATAAATACACAGATAGATTGATGGACTGATGGATTGATGGATTAGTACCACTCACCGCATATTGGCAAAATGCATGTCCATGGCACCACCGCTGGGAAAGTTCTCGATCATGCGCTCCATGAGCTTGCAGAAGCAGCTGTAGCTGAGCGACTCATCATCGAAGATGACCAGCAGCGGAGCGACCAGATCGCACATGCCCTGCATGTAGCCAACGTCCAGATGCTCCCACACATACGTGGATATCACATTGCGCAGCTTGTCCAGATTCTCGTTGGCAAAGTACCAATAGTTGCGATCGCAGCGCTGCACATCCTTCTCGATCCGATGCAGATTCAGGCCAAACTGCTCCAGCAGCTCGCTCTGCCAGTTTCGATTAGGATTAGTTTTCAAGAAATATACGATTTATCAGAGGTACTCGTCATATATATATATATATATATATTTAGTATAATTAAATTGTGATAAATAATATTTGAAAAAATACTCGAATCAACACAATCAACTTTTAGATTCGAGTTAAGCATAAACTCGATTAATATGATATGGAGATATGGACATATATAGGACATCAAGAACAATATTGGATAGAGTCCTGTGTCTATGCATGAGTCAATGTAATCTGCTTCTTTTCTTCTTTGTGGCCATTTGGGCCATCTCTATCATATTAGAAATACTTACACTGTAGATGCCACCATTGGAGCTGGCTGGGGAGGCACAGGCTGATTTTGGCTGCTGCAGTGCATCCAAATTGGGCACATTGTTGCCGTTCTCCAGCTGTTCGGTCAACGGTGGCATCTCGCTACTGGCAACACACTTGGGACTGCGCTCCCAGTTGGCAATATCCACCGAAGCATTCGTAATAAGGACAGCTGCCTGTTGCTGTTGTTGCGACGGCAATTTGGCAGCCTCCTCGTCATCGGGCAGCTGTGCCTGCAGATCATCGGCGCTGAAAAATTCCGGACTGAGTACGCTGCCGGGCTGTGGTGCACCACCGGCTGTCTCATACGAGGATGTTGTGGAAGTTGAGCTTGTCTGCCTCTCTTTTTCCAGCGACTTGGCGCCACTATTTGCATCTATTTGTTTTTGCTGCTGGTTGTGCTTCGGCACCTGCTCCTCCTCTTCCTCGGCATCCTCCTCGTCTAGGTCATCTGGGTTTTCGTCAACATGACCGGAATCGGTGCTAGTTTTCATTGCACGTGGAATGGGCTTCACACTTAGATGTGAGGCACTAACAACGGATGCCTCCTGTTGCAACTGCTGTTGTTGCTGCAACTGCTGCTCTTGTTGCTGCTCCTGTTGCTGCTCCTGTTGCTGCTGCTGGTGCTGCTGCTGGTGCTGCTGCTGGTGCTGTCGCTGCTCATCGTCAAACTCTAGATCGCCCGGATCGGAAATATCCGATATGTCCTCAAACACCTCGTTCTCCAGCTCACCGCCAGCATCCAGATCGGCAGCGCGAACCGTTCGCTCATTGCCACTGTTGCTGCCCGAGCTGAGTTTGGCCACAGCCCGAGCCGTCTTCTCCTTCTCCCGCTGCTGCACAATGGCATCCACTGCGAGCCATTCGCTCATTGTGGTCTCATAGTAGTGTTTGCATGTCTCGTCCTGCTTCTGTCGCTCCTCCCGTGTGGTGCCAAAGGCATAATGCCCCAACAAATATGGCCACACCTCCTTGCGCAACTCCGGTTGGATGCCACCAAAATAGATGAGGCGATAGAACTCAACTGGATTCTGCAGCAGCCCATCCGCATGCAGCAATTCCCAGCGCTCCTTGGTCAGCCCCTCCTCGTCTGCTTTCACTTTTGAATGGGCGAAGCACCACAGATTGCAATCATTAATATATAATATATAATATATTGATATATATATATATATATCTGAATTCGATTTTGTTAGAAACTTACTTTCCGGAGTTATGCGCCCGTGAACGAGTCCGGATAGGTGCGTACGCACCGTGGATAGATGGCGACAGTAGGCCAGCCAGCCGTAGAAGGCGCGCGAGATGATCTGGCGACGCATTGTGGAGCAGACCATCTCGATGCTGGTGTTCTGGCTCTGTTGCTGCTGCAACAGTGGCGACTCCAGCGGATGCTGATCGATGGACAGGCTCTTGTTGGAGCAGTCGCTGCTGCCAGTGGTCGAGCAGCTACTCAATTGAGCGCGCCTCGGCGTGCTACGTACAAAGTCCAGAATCGAATGTGTCGCAGCTGCAAATATGAACATCAAAACACATTTGTATTCAGGAACAAGTAAGAGTGAACTCGACTACGGTATACCCTGGACCCAGTTATTAAATATATTCTATTATTATTGGCAAATTCCACTTGAAAAAGATTTACACTTATATGCGAGCAGCTCTGGAAGCACCCTCTGCCGACAAACACACGCAGAATACACAAAATACAAAAACATAAACGATTATCATGCCATCTCTTTCTCACACATGCGCTCGCATATTTATGCATACAGAAAATGCTTGATAGAAATGAGTTCAATATGAGAATATATTTTCGACTTTAACTTGGGTGTTTCTTATCCGATCTTGATGAAATTTGGACAGTTGATCAATAGAATGCATATGCATATTATGTATTATTTAGAAGATACTGTCTTAAAAACTGAGGCATTTATTGCCATCAGAAAATTAATTGTATCGATATTTGATAAACGGTGGCAGTTATCGATAAAATTACGTAAACTTGATCTGCGCCTGGTATACGAGAACCAATATTCCAAATTTGAAGTCTCTAGCTCTTACAGTCTCTGAGATTTGCGTGTTCATACAGACGGACGTACGGACAGACGGACATGGCTATATCGACTCGACTATTGATCCTGATCAAGAATATATATATACTTTGTGGGGTCGGAGATGCTTCCTTCTGCCTGTTACATACATTTGCACAAAACCAATATACCCTTTTTACCCATTTTTAATGGGTTCAGGGTGTAAAAATCGAATTCGGTTTATAATCCTACCAAATTCTTCGTGGCGACTCTTGCTGACAATGCGAAAGACATAATCGATTGGTGTTTCATCCACCGACTCCATGACAGAGGGCAGAATTCGACGGCGCATATTTTTGGGCCAGAGAAACATTTTACCAATGCCGCGCTGCGACCAGAGTGGCGGATCCAGTTGGCCATGTGGCAGCAGACCCGTCTCCAGGCAGCTGAGAAACTGTTGCATATGCCCGCCCTCTGGGAAATGTATAGGCGGACGCTGTACGCCGTCCTGGCCAACGAGGATAACGATGCCACCGCTATCCTCGCCGCGTCTCTGATGGCAATGCACATAGACAATCTCGTCCACATTTATGTTGAGCGCATATGCCCAGTAGGCCTCCTTGTCGATATCATCCTCTTCGGCATCGTTGTAGCCGTTCATTAGCTGATTCGGCGTCCATTTAATGGTCAACGTTTGGATATGCTGATGCAGACTTAAGTAGCCTGGCATCAGCTCTGCCACATCCTTGGGCAACACCTGCACATTGTTCTTGCCATAGAGGAGTGTGGCCTTTGCATTCTGGTGCAGTGACTCCACATAGTCCTTGGCCACAGTGCACGAGGATATCGATTTAAACGAACAGCTGCTTCCATCATCCGAACTGGTGTTCAGACTACGCTTGAAGTTTATAATCGGTGGTCTCGAAGTGGTGGACGAGGAGCGACGACAGCTGATCCGATGACGTTGCACCTACAAAAATTATATACATTTTCAAATAAATACATACATTTATATATATATATATATATATAAATATAATCGGTGGATATGTCTGCCAGTTGCTATAAATGCTACAGATTATGATGGTTGCGATGCCATCAATAAATCTTATCTTGCTGCTGGAATTAATGTTCGAAAAGGAGAGAGAGAATTGTGGCAGCATTCGCATCCATTAAAAGTATTCCGGTTCATTAAGAGAATCGAGTACAGTCTTGCCAGCCACTTCTCAATTCTCAACTAATCCATTTATTGTCAAATAATAAAATTAAAATTCTGCTAATAGTTAGTTCAAGTATATTTTGGCATTTTAAACATTATAATTCAATTATTTCTTCTCAATCAATGAGAATCAAAGTTGAGAACTACTTAGACTAATTGATGCTAATATTATAATTATTATTAATTATTAATTATTAATTACAAATCCTTGCACAAAAGTGCCACTTTAAATTGCTGAATAGTTTCTTAACTCAATTCGAAACATTTAATCGCAATTCAATATATATCAAGCTTTAAGTTAAAAATTCTAAGTTAAAATTGGTTTATTTTTAAAGTGATTAAAAAGCATGGCAAGTGTGTAATTATTATTATTATTTCAAGGTGTATATATAGTGAGGATGCCTATAATGATTTCTTTTTGATATATACATGTATTTAGCTGGGTTGCTCAGATGCTTACCAGCTCATCGGCATGGGGATCTGTCCAGTAGTGATCTGCAGTTTTGGCCCGTGTAAAGTCGAGGGCACAGGGACCGACCAGCAGGGAGCTGAGTATGGAGCCATAATCGGGATCGGCGACGAGGGAGTCGCGATCATAATAGCTCTGAGCATTGCTCACCAGATACTCAATGATCTTGTTCAGACGCTTCTCAAACAGGGCCAAGCGTATCCACAGATATCTGAAGGCAAACAAAATTGATCACAATCGAAAAAATGGTATGAGATGGGGCAATGGATGATGGCTCACTTCATGGTTGCCAGCGACATGCTGGAGTTACTGGCGCTAACGGAGACTGTTGAGGCCGCAACGGATGTGGAACCGGATGCAGACGATGTTGTTGCATTCGTTGTCGACATGGAGCTGTTGCTACCCTTCTTAAGCATGGGCGGTCGATTGAAACTGTCGCTGCTCGATGATGAACGCTTATTGGGATCACTGGCCTCAATTGCCTGCACCATTTTGCTAATGTGCTCCGCCTCGGCACAAGTTTTGGCTATCTTGTGCAGCAGCGCTGTCGTCGATGAGGTCTTGAACAGGCCGAGAGCACGTCGTCGTAATCCCTGGCTGAGGCATGTCTCGACGGCGGCGCAGAGCGAGGTCACCGAGCTGCTCTCCTCATGGATATACTTCTTGGTGACCGCCTCCTCCATCAGTTGCTTCACCTCCTTCTTAACGCTGGCAATAAGCCGCTCCTTAAAGTCGGCGCCATCTGTAAATGCCAGCGGGATACAAACACACACCGCAAAGTACAAAAAAAAAAAAAAAAAAAAAAAATAAGACAGAAAAGAAAGAAAAGAAAAGAAAGGAAAGAGTCAACATTAACGTTCGCCTTCCAACGGTGCACGCTCCGCGAGTCTCATAAAAGCAAAAACCCCGAGGGGTCTTAAAACAAAATCACAGCAATGACGCTCGTTGGCAACACGGCCAACCTCCCCCCCCCCCCCCCCCCACTTTGCCCCATTCCGGTACTCTCTGTCGACATGTCGCCATTGCGCGCTGAAAGTCAATATGCTCCAACATGTGCCCCTTCATCTTGTTGTTGGCCATCTTCCACCTATCCAAGGAAATTAAAACAGGCGACCCACCCCCGTCCCCCCACCCGTGTGCCCAGAGTACCAGGCTGGCCAGGATACAAGCATACCTAACTACAGTAACGAATGCTAATGGCATTTCCACTCAAAGTTCTTGATGGCCTCCGGCAACTGATAATTTAATTTTCACTAATTGTTTTCCACATCTTTCACATTCCTATCCCAACAGCAACAACAACCACCCACCCTTCTCCTCCTTTGGAAGGCAATTCTAATGGGAACTGAGAAGGAAAAATACAAAAATAAAATGAGTAAAGTAAAATGACTGATTTCATACAATTGCCTATCTGTATTATATATATACATATAGTTTTTCCTCTTACTTGAAAATCTCTGCTTATAATCTAATTGAAAATTGAAGGAGGGATTTGCAGCGTTCCACAGCACTCAAATGTGGGCGGGTCGCAACTTTGCTTCATAGTTTTGTTGGAACTGCGAAGCGAAGATAGCAGCTAAGTCTGTGCAATCAAAAGAAATCATCCTGCGGCAGGTGAGGCTGCCTGCTAATGCCATCAAGATAAACAGCTATAATAATATATATATGTATATATATATATATATGTGCCAGCTAGTTTTCATAGCTTACTGCTTAAGATTGAGGCTTAAGATAGATGACTGTATTTAATGCAAAGAATCCACGAATGGAAAATGAATTTACAGAAATTAGGGCAGACAGCAATGGGAGGAATGTGCAAGTAAAGCTGTGATAATGGCGAGTCTTTAACTTAATCACCGCAAGCAATGCGAAGCGCGCAACATGCAACACACACATTTGTTCAACATATTTACACATTCCCATATTAATGCAGGCAGATTGTGCCAGACATGTGCGAGTGTGTCTGTGTCTGTGTCTGTGTGTGTGTGTTTATGTGTTTATGTGTGTAAAGACGCAGCTGTTGTTGCCGCCAGTTCAGCGGACACAGTCAGCAGGGTGCTGTGGCCATTATGTGTCGGTCTGGCGACAATACGCTGTCTGGCATGCATTGAACAGCGGGTTGGGGCTGCGTAACGAGTGCAACTCGCAGCTGGATAGCTGGCTGGCGTCACTTGCCACAACCCTGCCCCCACCCCACACCACAAACACTGCGAGTGTGTGTGTGTGTGTGTATTGTGAGTTAACTGCTGTTTTATCATATGCACATTTGCCACAGTTTTCTATGGCACGTAATTAGTATTTAAATGTGAGGTGTATACAAAAGTTCTACAGCCGCAGCAAAGGACAAAGTTTTTATAAACTTTTCTCAGTCAGTCATAATATACATAATATATACACATATTTATATATATATATAAATATACACACATTTTAAATACTCTTCTTTTATATATGTGTGTATATATTTTGTATACATTTACTTTATTCTTTGTCTATTCGTCTATTTGTCTATTCTCCCCAGCGAGATTGCAGATAGATCATGCTTACTTTTGCCACATTTTTGCATATTAAATATTTATGATATTCGTCAATATTTGTTGGGGATGTATGATTCTTTTGGTTTGTTTGTCTATTTGACTGCCTGTTTACGCATAAAATGAGTGTAAATAACACATAGATAATTGTCGGTTATTGTCAATGTCATGAGCACAAAACTTTTTACCATGACATTGCCACGAGGACAAACAACGGTCCATGGTCCACGGTCTACGGTCCCTGTTCCCTGAGCTGATTTCGAGGGGGGGGGGGGGGGGGTTATAGCCAGTGAACCATGCTCTATGTAGAAGTTTCAATGCCCATGGGCAACGTATGCGTCGTATGTGTAATGTTTGGAAAACTTTGAGTTTAAGACAAGTTTCTTGAAGTGACGAGAATCTTGCACTAAACTTGCGATGGCTGAGTGTTAAGCAACAAATGTAATCCAGATTAAATGAATTTTGAAATCTGCTAAAACCGTGGTTAAATAACAATTTAACTAGCGGCCATTGTAAATTCATTAGGCCACAAAAACCAACATGGCAAATTGATGACTTAAGCGGCTTAACATTGTATCTGGTCCTGCGGTAAGGATTTTAACTGGCACACGTTCAGACGGCCGTACGCCAACATTTTAAAATAAACCTGCATAAGTCTATTTTGGCTCTACTTTCATTTTATTATTTATTTATTAGTATTTTCCTTCGTTTTTTTTTTTTCTTTCTGTCTTTCTTTTTGTGCAACAAGGGACCGGAAACTCGATTGGTTATGTATTTTTGGGGCTGCTGGGCGCTGTCGCCCCAAATGATTTGACCCTTGAATGTCATGACACACAAGGCACGAGTTTGTTGTGGACTCCGATAAGGATGCGAGGAGAGCATATAAATTTCCAAAAGATTGCAACAATTGATGCTGAGAGTATTATTTTTATATTCTATTTAATTACCTTTATAAAATATACGTTTTTAAAAGTAACTGCAAAGCAATTACTAATTTTTGCAGGCAGCTTAAAGTGAGCAATGTAAAAATTAAAAAAAATATACATTTTGCTAACTGCTATCATTGGTATTGTTTTTGTTTTCTTGCAGTGTATACCCATACATAAAGAAAGTCTATATATATTTGTACCTAGAGTCCATGAATGTCTCTTTTAGCAAACGTGAATTGCAATATCTGTTTATTTGCCTCATGAGTTTTATTAAGCTGACAACTATTTTCATGGAATGAAGATAAACACTTAATTAGACACAAACAGGCACAAGCAGCAGGCACAAGCAGCAGGCACAGCGACCCAAGGTTGTCAGCTAGATTTGGGTGCGTGTTTTGGCTCTTGGGATCGCACAACAGTTGTGTTGCTATTGTTATTGTTGTTGTTGTTGTTGCTGTTGTTGTTATCGCTATTGTTCGTGCCTTTGTTTTAGCGTTGTGCGTTGCTAAATGAGCTTCATCTACTATCAGCAACAACACTAACAACAGGAGCAACAAACATAATGGAGACAAAGCCCGCATGAAAATGTACTAACAAAGGCCACACACACACACGAATTGCGACTGTGTGGGTACATTAATTAGAGCGAATTGTAGGTGTGTGTGTGTGTGTATATAATATACTTGTGCATATAATATATAACATGAATATATATTCCATTATATATATCTACAGCACACAAACTGCATCACTCACGAAAAATGTTGCCTACTTTTTTGGGTCATTTTTAATTATATATATATATATATGTGTACTATTTTTGGATAATATCAGGGCGACAGCTGTTGGATGTAAAAGGTCAGGCTTTTTGGAAATGTCAGCGAGTGATTTTAATTAAATTGCAGCTCATCCTTAACGGCAACAACAGCTGCCAGCGCATGTTTGCAAAGTGCACTTGGGGCACCGATTTTCTGGCTCATTTCCATTTTCAACTAATTACAAATCCACTTCATTGCTGTGTGTGTGTGTCAGTCTCTGTGTGTGTGTGTGTGTGTGTGTGTGTGTCTGTAAGTGCCTGTGGGTATGCCTGGGCAAGCTGCAATTCCAATTTAATTTCGCTTGATGCACAATCAGATCTGAACATTTAGTTCAGCTGAAGTTCATAGGTCAAAGTGCAGGGTGCACTAAAGCGGCAAACTTACAACGAAAGCAAGCACAAGTTTCAGATGGCAATATATGTTGTATGTTTTCAGATCAAACTTCTGACACAACTTTTGCCAACTTATCAATTTGCAATGTGATATACCAACCAAATTGAATTTCTAAGAACTTTGCCATTCTTAGTAGTTACACTTGAGCACCATGTTCTTGCCCATCATCAAATTGAAGTCATATCGATAACAAAAACAAAAAAAAAATGTAGCGTTAAACATCTTAAAGCGCCACTTTGAGGCAAGCTCTAAAGCGACTTTCTTAATACTTCGAGGTTAAAATCTTATCTTTAATATTAAATGCGCTGTCGAATGCTGCAAATATTCGACGAAACCACATGCAAAAAAGAACAAACAGCATTTCTAGGAAAAAATCTTCAAAAGTTCCTGCAGTATTAATAAAAAAATATACAAAATAAAAAAAAAAAACAGTCAGAATGCTCAAGTTGAGAAAGGTTGACTAGAGAATACCCTGAATACACGTTTTATTTCACAATCATCTATTCAAATTATCAAGATACTTAACATTTCTTGAGCTATCGAATATTCACGAACTAACTACGAAAGTTATCGTTAAAGTGATATAAACTTGATTTGATTTGTTTGAAATTTATTCTATATCTCTTATAGTCTCATAGTCATATTGTTGGGCACAACATTATTATACCCTTCTGTCGATTTTCAACGGTATAAAAAAAGTATAAAGCAAGAAAGAAAAAATCTGCGATTATTAAATAAAAACTGCTTCGTAACACGAACAACTTTGTGCAATCAAAATAGATTTAGTTCAATGTCACAAGTAACATTAGCAACATTCTACAATTATAATTTAAATACCACAAATATGTATATAAAAAAATATCTACTTATATATTATATATTAATGTATGTACTACAGTTTTGTGTATAAAAAAAGGAATAAATTTCGATTGAATTATATTGAAATTTGATAGATGAAAGTAATTCATTTTTTTCTTTCTTGATTGATTTAATTTGACATTTTTTTATTTTATTATTTTTATTTTTTTTTCTGTGAAACTTTTTTTATTGTTAACTCTGAGGTCGATTTTTTGTTGTAAATTGTATCGAAATGTATTGTTGAGTGTTAGATTAAAATTATAGTATAAAAAAAAGAATAAATTTCGATTGAATTATATTGAAATTTGATAGATGAAAGTAATTCATTTTTCTCTTTTGATTGATTTAATTTGTCAATTTTTCTTTGAAAAAAGTGGCACGAGCTTTTTATATTGTTAACTCTGAGGTCGATTTTTTTTTTTTTTTGTAAATTGTATCGAAATGTATTGTCGAGTATTAGATTAAGATTATAAGATGAAGTGTTGTGTTCCACATGCTGGAAGGTGACTATTGAAGATGAGGTATTGACGATGGCCAGACGACAGTGAATTTTTCGCAATTTAAATTTGAAATATCATCGGTGGCAAGGGTGGTGCTGTTAGGACATGTGCACACGACACACGCATCAAAGAAAGAATTATGGTGACTGTCGTTAACGCTGTGAAAATCTTATATATTGCGAAGCTGGCTGTTTTATGGGCTGTTAGGCAACCACGCGCCACTAAACGTGCCTCGAACGACTCTCGAATGCTTTGCACTTGCCCCCGAAAAGTATGCACTGCTCGTGTGCTGCTCATGTGTGTTGCTCACGTTGCAGACACGTAAATGTCAACTGGTTGACTCCGTGCGGCATGAAGGCGTAAGTTCTCTCTTTTGATGACATAAATACTAGATGATGTGTGTGGCGTATGAATGGAGTGATGAGATTATACAAGATATATATAAATCATCTCTATGTGATGCTATTTATAACGTGTGTTCGACACAGCATGATTTAGTTGCCAGGAAATTTGCAATTCAATGGTTGACTCTTATGTTATATAAATAAATGCCACAATTGCAAATGCAACGAATACCTGACTGCACATTCGTAGCAATTAGTTGGGTTGCATTTGTATACCAACCTTCCTTCCTCCCAATTAAGCTGACAGAACCCACAACTAACCACTAACATTGTGCATCGGAACTCAGCTGTTTTTGCTGTGCGTTTTGCCGGCCCTGCTGCTGCTGCTGCTGCTGCTACTGCTGCTGCCGTGTTGTTTGCCCCCTTCAGTTCTTAAGAAACGCCCACGAGCTGGAGTTAAGTAGAAACATAAACAAACGCCCACTATACACACAGCAGTCTGCCACCAATACGACACTAGCGTATTATTGTGAAATTCTGCTGACTATTCGCAATTCATTCATAAAACGTTTACGCGGCTCCTGGTTTTATCCACGCACTTAAGCAATCTTAGTTGACACAGCATTCAGCTGTTAGCTGCACTCTATCCAACCACCCACCACCACCATGCATGACCCAACCAGTTGCAACCAGTTGCGACCAGCGTAGGTCAAAGTTGACTTTGACTATGCCATTTATAATGCGTCACCTGTACTTGTGAGACTTGTGAGACTTGTGAGACCTGTGGACTAAAAACCCATCTATTAACTTATTAAAAAAATACTGCTGATGAGCTTTCACTATATACGTATATATAACGTATGCGCAGAGATGAATCCAAACCCAAATTAACTTCTTTAAATCATTCTTTATATCTGAACAGCAAACATCAAGATACAAATTGATCAGGTGCAACTGTGAGACAGACCATCAATTTCACCATCCTCAATGGCAAACAAACAGTCGAGTTTGAATCTCAAATTCTGCTTACTATTGCAGCAACTAAGTGGCAAATATCGAACACAAAAAGAGAATCGCAAATCATCTCGACTTGCAACTGAATACATGTTTGTATTATAGCCACCATTAGCGGGATGCTGTTGAAAGCTACAAGCACTTTATAAAATAAATAAATAAAATCGCATCTCTGCTCAGATTTCTACACCTGCTGCTGTTGTTGCTGTTGCTGCTGTTGCTGCTGTTGCTGCTGGCACAATGTGTAAGCCCAACACACAACACATCATTTCAAGGTGTTGTATTACTAAATGCAATAAATCCGCATAAAATACCAACGTTTAATACATACACAATTAGAGTTCATATATATCTATGATAATGCATGTGCGCATAATTATAAATTACAGATATATACATACATATGTATATATATTTATATATATATATATGGAGTTTAATTACCTGCAGTTGTTAACACCATTTTGTCAGCGAGAAAGTTGTCAAGCTTTTAACTTTTACACACGCGCGCGTAAAAAAGAATTATATATATATATTATGTGTGTGTGTGTGTGTATATAATATGTATTCTATGTAGTCTGTCTGGCTTTTGATTACTGTTGCTGTTGCTGTTGGTGTTGATGTTGCCGTTGCCGTTGCCATTGCCATTGCCATTGCCATTGCCATTGTCAATGTGCGGTTGCGGTTTCCATTTTGGCTTACTTAGCGTTTTGGGCTTCTGGGTAACTGTGTCCTGTTTACAATAATATTGCGAGTGCTTTGCTTTCACTTTTCACTTTCACTGGGCCAAACACTGCCTGTCCTACTCCTACTTTGTGCTGGCCTGATCTGGCCTGGCCTGGTCTGGTCCTGTCTTATTTACTAGTTGCTGCTTGGCTGCGCTTTATAAATAATTTGGCATGCTGCCGCTGCGGATCAACTTTTGCTGCTGGGTGTTGTTGCTTGTGCTGCCGCTGCCGCATTGCCACAGAGCAGCAGGGAGTGGTGCGGTGGTGCGGCGGCGGGGAGCTTACTAAATGACGACTAATACTGTGGATGAACAAATTTCCCGAATACTTCTTCTTTTTTTTTTTGTTGTATGTGTGCTTTTTATGTATGGCTCATTTCTAATGTGTGTGCTTCTCGCTCTCTCTCTCTCTCTCTCTGTCTCTCTGTGTCTCTCTGTCTCTGTGTGTGAGTGTGTGTGCGTGTGTATTGTCACAATTTAAGCAAAAAGGCGTTACGTCCGCACGCCAGCAGCTCGAGAATATAACTGAAAGCAAGCATTCGTCGCGTTCCACACAAGCGACGACAAAGCTGTTCCTGCTGCTGTTGCTGTTGCTGTTGCTGCTGTTGCTGTTGCTGTTGCTGCTGCTGTTGCTGTTGCTGTTGCTGCTGTTGCCCGTTTGCACCTAGCCGCTCGTTCAACTAGCTTGGCAAATGGATCGAAGTCGAGGCATGGCTGCGGCGCCAAAGCCCTTCTGTCACATTCAACCGTTGTTCAGGAGCTTTTTGCGCTGCCCTTTCACTGTTGCTCTCTCGCTTCCACTTGCTTGGCACACTTTCATTGTGTATCTGTATACGAATTTACGGTTTGGTGTCTCTGTGTGCCTCTGTGCCTCTGTGTCTGTGTGTCTCTGTGTCTGTGTGTCTCTGTGTGTGTGTGTGTGTGTCTGTGTATGTTAATATATATGCGATGCTGACGTCGAACGCTGCTGCTGTTTAACACATCTTGCCACAAGCAACAGGACAAGTTACCCGGCCTCGGCTACGTTCGTAGCCTGCCCCAAATTTGGCAGTTACTGTTGCTTCACATTTGCGAGTTTGCGCGCTACGCTTACCCTACCATTCCCACAGCCACATCCACATCCACAACCATTTCCATTTCCATTTCCGCTGTCTCAGCCACCGCCACTGCCACTGCCACTCCCACTTCGGGCTCCTGTTGCTCGGCGTGTCGCGTCACTGTCCCCGGGATGCCTAACCTGCACACTTTAGATTCATTTGTGCCAAATTTTGAATATGCCACATGGGAGTCTGCCTGTCCAAGGCAAAGCAAAACAACAACAACAACAACAACAGCAACAAAAACAAAAAAGCGAAACGAAACGATACAAAACGAATCGAAACGAAATGAAACGAAACGAAAAGGCCAGAAAATTGTCATCAAGCTGATTTCAAAAGTTGCCCGAAATTCTTTAGTGCAAACCCTCATCAGATGTAGCATAATCATAATCTTTATTCAAGCAGCGCCTCACGTTTGTTGTTGTTGTTGTTGTTGTTGTCTCTTATCGATTTAGTGCGTCCAAATAGCAACATTTTGAAATTGACTTGAACAGCGGTTTGCTGCATTGTGTCTAATTCTATTAACAACATTGAATTGCCGGGGGAAAGCGTATGCCAAAAGTAAAATCACAAATTTCGAATCGAGGATATTTAGTTTTTGCGCCAATTCCGGCTAAAAACATCAATTGTTCATAATTCAGATAATTATTTGCCAGCGGCAACCAAACAGGATTGTCAAAGGCTTAAAGGCCACGACGATATAGCCTTCGGATTTGGTTTGGAACTATACCTTGGGCGATGGATTATTCAGCTGCCAAAATTCATGTAGCATTTTTAAGGATGAGTCCAAATTTTCAAAGCTTTTTGCATGCAAAACATGGCTTACATTTTTGGCAAAAGAACGTATTAAAATCAATTTTGTTTGCTTTGTGATGTGAAAGCAGGTGGAAAATTGAGTTTGATTTCGCAAAAGTATTTGCAGTGTACATTTTTGAGATATTTTTACGGATCGTAATTAACACAAATAAATTCACATATTTTTTTTTGTGGTGTTGTAAACAGTTTAGCATATTTTACATTTATTTGTATAATTTTTCAATTGTTTATATATATATATTTATATAGATATATATGTATGTGTAAGATGTATTTTTGTTTGTTGGTGTGAGTGTGTGTGTGTGTGTGTGTGTGAGTGTGTAGATATATTGTAAATATTTCACTCCAGCTATTTATAATGTATAATGGCAATTGTAACTGCTCCTTTATTCTATGCATGTAGTGGTATATATATGTATATATGTATATTGAATGCACACACACACACACACACACACACAAATGCATATATCTATATATGTGTGTGTGTGTGTGTGTGTCTGCAGATGTGTTTACGAGTAAATGCTCAGAGATTTTGTCGGTTATACTCTAGCTTTCAAGCCATAACATAATATATATATATATATATTTTGTATATAGTGTCTTAAATGTAGGTATATATATATATGTATATATATACCTTTTGTCTGGTTACATATGTAGGTGTGCTTCTTACATGCGTGTTAACGTTCTACAGTATTACAATAATATAAAGCGAGAGTTGAGAGTCGTTATTGTTATTGTTGTTGTTGTTGTTGTTGCTCTTGTTGTTGTTGTTGTTTTGTCGGTTTGATATTTCCGCTCGTCGAATATGTGTATCAAAAGTTGTTCAAATATTTGTAGCTTTGATTTTCAGGCATCAAACTCTTACTCGCTGTGACCATTAAATTTCATATAAATTTATAGTTATTATTTTTTTCTAATGTAAAATTTCGTTGGCGCTTACAAAAATATCAATATTCAAAGAAGCAACAAGAAATCACATTAAGTTTTTTTTTGTTTTTGTTTTTGTTTTACGTTCTTTCGATTTTTCTATTTTTTTCTGTGTTTATTTTGGGGGGGGTTGGGGGGTGGTATGAAAGAGTGGGTGTTTCTATACACAAAAAGCGTGCGACTCGCGTTTATCTATTTAGCAATATAACCGCTATATATGCTTGCTTGTATATATGTATGTATATATGTAATTGTATCTGCACTACATGTGTGTGTGTGTGTGTAAACAACAAACCATTAGCCCAGTGGAGGGAGAGTTTTTGGTGAGCCTGCACTTGCCAGAAAACAGTCATAATAATAATAATAATAATAAACCAATATGTGCTCTAGTCGTCTATGATCGACTAGCAGATACCCTGTACCCAGTTGCCACATATATATATATATATATATATAGGTAATATTTCGCACTTACTTCAACCACATTTTATAGTTATATATATTTGAACCGTTGAGAACACCATTAGTTATTTCTGTATTTATTATTGAGTATTTGAAATAGAAATTTCAAAAAAATTTGAAACCCAGTTGGTCTTTTAGTTTGGTTTTATGGCCAATAATATAGATGTGATTCAGGTACAGGGTATACAAATGCCTGAGAGTAATTCCATCCATAACCATTCACTCATTTCATCTCATTTTCATACATTATTGTAACTAGCAAACAACATTTAAACATTATACACAGAATTGTTGCATTATCTAGATTCGAACTGGGCGCAGTGCTTACAGATTTGCTCAAATATTATATATATATATATATATATATATATATATATATATATATATATGTGTGTATGTATATAATTTACCTATGGCGGTGCGTTTCCAATAACACAAATCAGCACCAAAACCAATTAATTAGTGGCCTTGCCCCATAATTGCAATAATTGCATACTCGTCATATAAATAGTAGTATAGTATTTGTATGTGTGTGTGTGTGTGTTTGTATATATATATATATATATATATATATATATATTTGGTTGTGTGATAAATCATAATATGGCATTAACAATTATTATGGAAACAGTAACTGTTTCGTCTAAAACCCGCCTTTAAAACCCGCACCGCATTGCAGTTAGTACATTTTAAGTTAGTGTTTTTTGTTTTGTGTATAATAATGCCTATGTTTATATATATATATATATATATATAGGTATATATGTATATGTATAAGTTTGTATATGTTTATATAATACAATATTCTCATCTCTGCATATACAAAACGGTATAAATATTATGCATCCGCAATGTAACTGCCTCTAAATAGTTATGTATATATATATATATATATATTTTATACGTATAAATATTATATATTTTTCTTCTTTTTTTTTTACTGCGTGTTTTGTGGTTTTTTTTGTTTTTTGTTTTTTGTTTTTGTGTTCAGGTCACTACATTTTTTGATGGCTTAGTTTCGTTATGCATTTGTCTTTGACTTAATAAAATGTTCTTCATTGTAATTGTAATTTGGATTTCTCATTAATTGTTAACAACATTTGCTGAGTTGATGCGCTTCTAAAACGATACTCAGCCGGTTATCTAAGATTGGATCGATAACTGATTACTGATTACTGATAACTAACTAACAACTGCCCCAAATAGCGTTCACATTGTGCTAACTGTGCATTTCACACTCCCCTACTCCAATTTGTATATAAAACCAAAACAAACAAAAACCAAAAAATTGTAAACAGTGTTTGAAACAGCAATTATCTCATCTTTTTTTAATATTTGTGTATTTTCGATTCATGCAGCACCAAGTGGCACTCTCGTATAACTAGTATGCAATTCTTAGGTGCTCTCTACTGCAACGCCCAATACTGATTTGGAAATACGAATGCTATTTTATTGCTGATTGCTGTGATTGAGAACCGAGAACCGAGAATCGAGAACCGAGCGCTAACCGATTTGTTGAGCCTACAATGTGCTAGTTTATAACTGCTGTGATTCACACTCTACATTTCTAATACACACTCTACACTCTACACTCTACACGCTACACTCTACTACACACTCATACACTCACTCGCACACACACGTATGCAACCAGTTAAGCTACGAAGCTAAAGCCAGATCTAGTATCGATTCGCGTCAACTTTGTGATTCCGTAGCAATCTATTTATTCTCAATTATTGTCTGCAACTGCAGGACGAGACTGCGCGATAGCTGCAAAATCGATTGGGCATTATGTCGTTCGGCCATTTCTGAAATAATATAGATATAGATATAGATATCGATATAGATATAGATATAGATATAGATAGATAGGTATTTATGTTGATATTACCATTGAAGAATTTGATGACATCCGTAAAGTCCATGCTGTTGGAGAGAATGATGTCGCGATAGGTTTCGAGCAGAGCCAGCGCCAGGAAGAGCACAAAATTACCGGAGGCAATGTGCTTGGCCGCCCAGATGACCTCCCAGGTGGCAAAGACATCGTCATAGATGAGCTCGCGCTTGAAGTCCAAGAGGAACCAGCGGTAACAGAAATAGAAGTGCGTATAATCCCCATTCGAGTCCATCAAATCGTACATCTCCGAGTCGAGTATTTGAATGAGTGACCTGAATAAATGAATAGAATATTGATAGATCGATAAATACACAGATAGATTGATGGACTGATGGATTGATGGATTAGTACCACTCACCGCATATTGGCAAAATGCATGTCCATGGCACCACCGCTGGGAAAGTTCTCGATCATGCGCTCCATGAGCTTGCAGAAGCAGCTGTAGCTGAGCGACTCATCATCGAAGATGACCAGCAGCGGAGCGACCAGATCGCACATGCCCTGCATGTAGCCAACGTCCAGATGCTCCCACACATACGTGGATATCACATTGCGCAGCTTGTCCAGATTCTCGTTGGCAAAGTACCAATAGTTGCGATCGCAGCGCTGCACATCCTTCTCGATCCGATGCAGATTCAGGCCAAACTGCTCCAGCAGCTCAACGCTGTAGACGCCACCATTGGAGCTGGCTGGTGAGACGCAGGCGGACTTGGGCTCCTGTAACGCATCCAGTGAGGCGACGACTGTGATGTCTTCGTTTAGTGGCGACATCAGGCTCGTTTTGCGTGACGTAAACTCCTCGGTGGGCTCATCGTCATTGCACTGCACATCGAGATCATCCAGCGAGGCAGCTTCTGTGATAATGACTGCCGTTGCTGGATGTTCCTCATCGTGACGCAGATCGTCGGCGCTGTGAAATTTACTTAGCTGACCGTTACGGTCTCCATCTGTTTCTGCGTTCGATTCTGGCTCTGCGGCTGGGTCCACATCCTCCTCCTCGTCAAGAACCTTGGCATCGGCAAGATCGACAAACTCATTGCCAACTGTCTCGTAGCTGCTGGTGGATGGTGAACTCTTAATACTTAGCATCAGGATATTGCCACTGCAGTCCAGGGTTAAGCCCAGATCACCCTCAGTTTCCGAGTCGCCGAAACAGTTCTCCTGCAAACGCAGCGGTTCCATGTCATCAATATTCTGGAACTCTAGCACCACCTGCTCGCTGAGCTGTGCCACTTCAGTTGTCCCCTCTTCCTCTTCCACTTCCACTTGCAGTTGTACGTCCGCTTCCATGACGATTTCCTGTACCTGCTCCAGTTGCTGCTGCTGCTCCCCATCTGGGCTCTGATCATCGTACTCATCACCCGGATCGGATATATCAGAGAAATCGTTATCGTCATCAAATACATCGTTCTCGCCCTCGACCATCTCGTCGGTCAACTCCATACGTTGCACCAGCTGCTGGCTATTACCACCATTGGGCAATAGCTTATCCGAAGTATTATCATTTGCATTGGCCGCCAGTCGTGTCTGCTCTGCACTCAATTTGGCCACCGCGAGTGCCGTCTTCTCTTTTTCCCGCTGACGCACAATTGCCTCCACAGCGAGCCATTCGCTCATTGTGGTCTCATAGTAGTGTTTGCAGGTCTCGTCCTGCCTCTCCCGCTCCGCCGGCGTTGAGCCGAACGCATAGTGTCCAAGCAGATAGGGCCACACCTCCTTGCGCAGCTCATGCTCTACTCCGCCAAAGTAGACGAGACGATACAGCTCCAGTTCACCAGAGACGACGCCATCCACATGCATCGCCTGCCATTTCTGTCTGGTCAAACCCTCCTCATCCGCCGCTACTGCAAGAGTGAGCAGAATTTATAGTTATATTTATAGTTTTATTGTTAATCTTAACTTTGAATAACTTATTCACTTACAGTCTGGTGTGATGCGACCATTGACCAGGCCAGAGAGATGAGTGCGCACCGTGGATAGATGGCGACAGTAGGCCAGCCAGCCGTAGAAGGCCCGCGAGATGATCTGGCGACGCATCGTGGAGCAGACGAGCTCAATGCTTGCCGTTTGGCTGGCCTGAATCAATGGTGGATCCGGATTGCTGCTCTGGTCAATCGACTGGCTCTTGCTGGAGCAATCGCTGCTGCCGGTGGTTGAGCAGCTGCCAAGATGCTTGCGCCGTGGACTGGAACGACCCAGCTCCAATATGGGATGTGTAGCCACTAACAAAAATAAATAAATCACAATTACATTTGTTTTGGATGTGGTTGAAAGGTGACCAAATCACTTACGGAACTCCTCGTGCTGACTCTTGCTGACCACGCGAAACACATAGTCGATGGGCGTCTCATCGCTGGATGACTCCATTACCGAGGGCAGAATGTGACGTCGTACGCTCTTCGGCCAGGGGAAGAGTTTGCCAACGCCGCGCTGCGACCAGAGTGGCGGATCCAGTTGGCCATGTGGCAGCAGACCCGTCTCCAGACAGCTGAGGAACGCCTGAAGATGTCCGCCTTCTGGGAAATGTATGGGCGGACGCTGTACGCCATCCTGGCCAACCAATATAATGGTGCCGCCAGTGTCGCCGCCACGATTCTGATGGCAATGCACATAGACAATCTCATCCACATTTATGTTGAGCGCATAGCCCCAGTAGAAACTCTTGTCGCTGCCATCGCCATCGTTGTAGCCATTCATCAATTGATTCGGCGTCCATTTTATGGTTAGGGATTGGATGCTCTGGTGCAGGCTAAGATAGCCTGGCATCGCTTCGGCAACATCTTTGGGTAAGACCAGCACATTGTTTTTACCATAGAGCAGGGTGGTTCGCGAATTTTGATGCAGCGACTCCACATAGTCCTTGGCCACGCTTGCCGGCGAGCAGGCCTTAAAGCTGCCGCTGCTCGTATCCTCTGAGCTGGTGTGCAGGCTCCGCTTGAAATTAATGATGGGCCGATGACAGGTGGGCGGCGTGCGATTGCCCGAACTGATGCGATGACGCTGCACCTGAGAGAGAAAGAGAGAGAGATAGATAGAGAGAGAGAGGTAGATAGAGAGAGAGAGGGAGGAATGATCATAACATTAATAGACATTTTATGCTAATTAATTTTGTATAATTACCAACTCATCTGCACAGGGATCAGACCAGTAGTGATCGGCAGTCTTGGCACGTGTGAACTCCAGGGCACAGGGGCCGACCAGCAGGGAGCTGAGTATGGAACCATAATCGGGATCGGCGACGAGGGCTTCGCGATCGTAATAGCTTTGCGCATTGCTCACCAGATGCTCAATAATCTTGGCCAGCCGCTTCTCGTAGAGAGCCAAACGTATCCACAGATACTTGCCCAGCGCTGTGGCAGCACCATTGGTGCCCGATAGCGGGACGACCGTATTGATGGTCGTCACAGAGTTGCTGCTGCTGTTGCTGCCCTTGCTGAGTAGCTTAGGCTTGATGATGCTGTCGCTGCTGGAGGACGAACGCTTGCCGGTAACCACATGACTTCCCTGGGCCAGCTCCAGCTCCAATAGGCGACGGCTCACATAGTCTGCCTCCGGACAAACCTTGGCTATCTTCTGTATGAGCGCTGTCGTCGACGATGTCTTAAACAAGCCCAATGCACGACGTCGCAGGCCGTTACTGAGACAGGCCTCGACGGCGCCGCAGAGGGAGGTCACCGAGCTGCTCTCCTCATGGATATACTTCTTGGTGACTGCCTCCTCCATCAGTTGCTTCACCTCCTTCTTAACGCTGGCAATCAGACGCTCTTTCAGCTCGCATTCTGCATAAATAACAGTTAAAGAATTACAAATTGCGTGTAAATAAATATCTTTAAATCCCTACAACAACTTTATAAGATGCTCTAAGCTGCTCTTGGCAACACTTAAGATGATCACAGCAACTCCATATACTCCAGCAACCCCCCACCCCCCCCCCTCGCTTCCACCTACTGCAATTACGGCGCTGTGTTCCGCCCCTGTGTCGGCATTGATTGATGGCTCAGCGAGCCCGCCTTAAACCCATCTTAGTGGGAATTGCGTATAAGCAGAGTAGTCCAGGCTGTTGTCAATCATTTTGTCATCAGTGTCAAGTTTATTCCTGCTCTATTCTATGCACAATTCACCCTAACTTGCTATGTTGTATACGCAGAAATGTTAATCATGCATCGTTATGAAAGACAGAGCCCAATTATAAAGAAAATAGGAAATAGGATGCAAAACATTTGGTATAACGTATATCTCAAATATTTCGATTCTCAAATACTAAACCCTACATTAAAGAGATATGATTTTTTTGTTTCATTGCAAATCTATCCACTTAAGAAACGTACCTCAAATCGGTTAGGGTATGCAAAACAACAATTGAATATTCATTTTTCAATTGGCAAATCAAGATATCAAGAGTCAGAAGTGGTGTATCAAGCTGAATAGCAAATATTTACTCCAATTAATAATTTATTGGCAATAATTGGCTAGTACGCAAATTGCATGTCAATTATTTGACTCTTGCATTTCTAGTGATGCATTTTAAAGTGAGTTACATTTACTCGTAGGTGGTGTCAGTCTGCCAATCGATAGCATAGTAAATATGTAAACACCAACAGCCACATATTAAGTTAATTGGCAATATGTACTTTTTCAAATTGCCAGCACACATTTGAATTGTGCAGCCATTGTTACTATAATTTATGGGAAATACAACAACTACAAAACGTGGCAGGATACGAAGAACCTTGACTTGGTGCAAGGAAAATAATAATATAATGGCAAAGACATAATTAAAAATGAAACCGAAGTAAACCTTTCGTGTAACGTAAACTAGACAGCGTGTATATGGCTGTGTGTGTGTGTGTGTGTGTGTGTGTGTGTATAGCTATTGCAGGGTGTGTTGAGGGAGGGGGAGAGGGTAGGATACGTGGTGTAAGCTACACCTGCGACGCACTTTCTTGACCCTGAACAACATAAAACAGCTGATGACAGGCAAGGCACGGCGAGTGTTCGCGCTGTGCGCGAGAAAGATGGCGTTTGCCTTCGCATAACAATCACTGAGTGCGACCGAGAGAGAGAGAGAGAGAGAGGGTGTGTGCAAGTGGGATGGCGAGTGTGAGAATTGCTTGTATAGGGTTCTTTGCCTTTTAATTTGATGTCCGTGCTACACATTTCAAAAACCCAGCACCCTCTTGCCTCTTATGTCTTTGGCCAACTTTGGCCATATTGTAAGCTGGAAGCTGGACCCAAACATATGTTTGCCAATCCCAAAACAGAAACTAACACACATACCTAGAGCCATGAATGAACATGAATGGGAGACGAGCTTCAGATTACTACACTTGCCAACCAATTTGTTAAATGACATAATAAATATTGTAAACAGACACAGGTGCGTCGCACGAACTGCAATTACCGTTCCGCGGTACTATCATTAAGCACCAATATGTGCTCTATTAGCCTGACAAGGGCCGCGGTTTTGGTCTGATCACAGCAATCCTTGCAACCACAACCACAGCACAACCCACACAACACAACACAAGAGCAACCGACGGAAATAGATGATGAATGCCAATTTGCTTGACCCTGAACTTGTGCATTTGTGCGTTGAGTGAATGCAACAAGCTTTATAAGAATGCGTTACTTAATTGGCTACAACATTAAAAAGGGTGCGTGGGCAGGCGACTTCCTGGGTTTGGCTTGCATTCAATATGAGTGGGTGTATGTATACAGTGGGTGTATACTTTACAGGTACAGGGAGATGACCAGATGGAGCATCGGTTTGTAAGTGAAATGAACTCAGGCACAATTGATGCCCATTAGTGGTAATGTTCAGCCAATTAGCTGATGGCAAAGTGCAGATAATCACTTATTTTTAGATCTCCCTTGAACTTGACGGGGACTGACTCTTTTCAAGTTCAGATATATGCATATATGTATGAATGTGGGCAATAATTGCTTACGTAGCTTAACATATAGTTAAAGTTTCAACATTTACAGCACTCCTATCACTAAATTGATACATATCGTTAAATAATTATAGTTAATTATTACTTCACTTTACAAAAGTTTGTCCTATCATTAAATTGACACGGGAAAGTTAGTTATTCCACTTTAAAAGTTAGAACTAATTTTACAATTGGCCCATTAGGGTTAGTAGAAATTCAGGGTTCGATTACTCAGTGATATTTTTTGAAGTTATTTCGATAGCCATTAACTATAACTATAACTCAAATTATTGTCAATGTTTTATTTAGAGACTATTTGTTGGATTTTGCTATTGTTTTGTATAAGTATATTGACATAAGAAATGAATCAGTAAAGTTTCAACATGAATTTTAAACGAACATTTAATTCGGTTTTATATAAATGTGAAACAATCAACAAAAAGCCATTATCAATAATCTGTGGACTTTGCTTTGATTTAACGGCAACATTTGCCATTCGCCAGTCACCAGTCGCCTCAAAGTATGCTACAAAAAGCTTATTGGCATCGGAACTTGGCCACACATACATATATAAATATATCATACGGACACATACATGCACATGCGTATTAACAATATATATACACACACACACACACACACAGTAAAATACAAAAGTTGTGTTCTTCGAAACTTTCGATAGACTCGGCATTTGTCTTGCAGAACGTAAAAAATCATTTCGTTTGCTCACCTTCAACTCAGACTCAAACACAGCCAAGGCATACACTCGGAAAAAAAGGAAACCAAATTTGTACTCTAATAGAAGTAAGAAGTTAATCACGATTATTATTATCAATAGAAACTTGAACAGCTAGATATTGTTGAAATGAAGAAGTTGTTAACTTTGGTGTTAGTTGCTGAACTCTTAATTATCGTATACAATTTCTAAAGCCTGATGCTGATCTATATATTCAAATAAAACAATGTCAGCTTGCATCAAGAATTCAAATTGTCAACTCAACGTTAAAAGCCGTTAAAAAATTGTGATTACCTTTTTAGGATAATTAAAGTACGATTTTGCCCTGAACTTGCTAAGACCAACTGTACTTTAATTTAGAACAGCTTTTTTTTTTGGAGTGTAAATATATAAATAAGTATATATTATGCGTACATATGTATGATAATTGACATTGCTATCTCTTTTGTTGTCATTCTTATTGTTGTTGTTACTTTTGTGGTGTGTTTGGTTTATGTCGAGGAAAATAAAAAAAAAAAAAGAAACGAAGGAAAACCTGTAAAAATGATTCTCACTTACCGTTATTGGCATCGCTGTTGGCGTTGGAGGTGCCACCGCTGCTGAAACTGTGTAGCATATTCATTTTACTCGTTGTACGTTGAACGTGCCTCGCTGCTAACCACCAGGCTCCCGATTTTTGCTGCTGTTGCTGCTGCTGCTGCTGCTGCTACCGTTTGTTCTTCTTCTTTTTCGTTGTTTTGTTGTTGTTCGTTTTGCGCCTCAATATTTGGGGATTATATATGTATGCATATGTATATCTATATGTATAAGTATATGTATATGTATGTATATGTATATATATATATATATATGTATATATGTATGTTTGTATGTAATTCTTTGGGCAAATATTTTCAGTTTCAGTTTTGTTTATGCGTCGTCGTTGTTAGTTGCTCTTCTCTCTGATACGCATTCTCTGTTGCTATTCTCACTTTCTCTTTCTGTTGCTCGGCTGCTCCTCTCCTCTGGCTTTGTCCCAGCTGCTGCTTGCCTTTTTTTTTTGTTGTATTTTTTTTAGATGTGTTTGGGGTTTTTATTGTGATATTTATTTATTTTCGTTTGCTATGCAGAAAATCAATTTGTATAAAAGTGTATATTCGTTGTATTTATGTTTGTTTTTTGTTTGTTTGTGACACGAACTCCATTTGTTGGCTGTGGTATTACTAAGTGTACAACGCACACAGGCACACACACACAGAGGCGCACACATGCATGCACATATGTGAGTGTGCGTGTGTGTATGTGTGTGTAATTTCCGCACTGGCAACAAATTACTGCGGCTGCTGTGTGTTGTTTTTGTTGCTGTGTTCACTTTCACACTGTAGTTCTAGTTCTTCTCCTTCTTCTTCGTCGTCCTCTTCTTTCTTCCTTCTTGTTGTTGTTGTGGTTGCGTTAAAAGCGTAGTCAAAAAACAATTACGCATTTGTTTGCATGCGAGTAATTAAGCAAAGTGCACACACATATGCATTTATAAACATACATATGTATACGTGTGTATGTGTATATGTGCATGCATACATATACATAACGATTAACGGATGCTTCACATTTCAACTGCTTTGTTGTTGTTGTCCTTGTTGTTGTTGCTACTGTTGCTGCTGCTCTCAAAGTGATGTTGTTGTTGTTGTTGCCAAAAGAACGGACAAATATTTTGCTGACGGCTCCGCTGAGTTCAGTTCGTTGTATAGCAAACTTTCAGGGGCTCTCTCTTTCTCACACCATTTTGGCTCCACACTGTGTGTGTGTGTGTCGGTTTCCGTCTGATTTCAGTTGCTGTCGTTGTCGTTGCCGTTTTCGTTTCTCGTCCGTTCGCCAGCAGCTTCGTTTGTGTACTAACGGAACTTTATTGACACACACAGAGTCTAAAGCCGCTGCCAGCCGCATCACTCATTTTTGATTCGCATGTTTATCGATAAGTGTCGATAGACTTCTCTAAACTGGCGGCTTAGCGTTGTTGAGCTTTGCATTTTAATTGAATTTCTGGAAATATGCATATGCAACAAGTATTCATGAAAATCATCTCGTTTAAATCGTTCTCTATGTTTAGCATTATTTCATTGATGTAAATTCATTGCGTATTATTGTGAATTAAAAACAACTTCGGCTCATCTCTGCTCGTTGCATGCGTAGGAGTGAGACAAGACACATTAACAATATAAAAAAAAACACGATTTATTTATTAATGATCAACAAGTTTAACAATGCAATTCCTAAGCTACTCCTAGATTTTAAGGAGCTTTAGCTGCCAGAATGAAATATATAGATATGAATAACAACTAAAAATCAACTTTAGCTTTTGGACAAATTTTATTTACTGATATGATTTAGTAGCTTCTATATCGACACGGCGATGCTGATCATGAATATATATACCTTATGGGTTTGGAGACTTTTCCATCAATGCGTTACAAACTTCACCACATTATTGTAATACGCTCTAAAACGAAGCAATAAACAAATATTAAATGAAAATGTTGCTGGAGTCATATAACTAATTCAATATTTACTAATTTAGTAAATGTAGTGGAATTTTTATACTGAACCCATTAAAAATGGGTAAAAATGGTATAATGGTTTTGTGCAAATGTATGTAACAGGCAGAAGGAAGCATCTCCGACCCCACAAAGTATATATATTCTTGATCAGGATCAACAGTCGAGTCGATATAGCCATGTCGGCCTGTCTGTATGAACACGCAGATCTCAGAGACTGTATGAGCTAGAAACTAGAGAATATAGGCTCTCGTATACCAGGCGCAGATCAAGTTTGCGTTATTTTATCGATAACTGCATCCGTTTATCGAATATCGATATATTAAATTTCCAATAGCAATAAATGCCACAATTTTAAAGGCAGAATCTTCTTATTAATACATAATATGGATATGCATACTATTGATCAACTGCCAAATTTCATTAAGATCGGATAAGAAACACCTAAGTTAAAGTCGAAAATACATTCTCATATTGATCTCATTTCTATCAAGCATTTTCTGTATGCATAAATATGCGAGCGCATGTGTGAGAAAGAGATGGCATGATAATCGTTTATGTTTTTGTGTGTATTCTGCGGAGCCCCGCTACCATCAACTGCGTGTTTCACGTGTTTGTCGGCAGAGGGCGTTTCCAGAGCTGATCCCATTTTAGTGCAAAATCTTTTTAAAGGTGAATTTGGCAATAATTATAGAATATATTTAATAAGTGGGTTCAGGGTATATCGTAGTCGAGTTCACTCGACTACAGCACTCTTACTTGTTATATATATTCATATTCATCGATAAGGTTGAGCTCTCGAACAATCCTCGTAATTAAAAGCTGAATGCTACTCAATTCTCTTAAATTGTCATTTGTTTATTCAATTGTAAATATTTCCGAAAATAAACAATTTACAGTTACAAAAGGTGTTGTGTGAGGTAGGTTTTAGAGAATGGCAGAAAAAAATGTATTTACAGAATAATTACGTTGGGTTTTTAAGATTAGATTAAAAGTTCCACAACCACTTAAGGAATATCTCTGCCATACATATATATATAAACCTATGTGTGTGTGACTAATGAAGAACAATAATAGGATCACCACAAGAGAGTTGGGGCTGCGTCTGGTTCTCGTCGGGCACACGTGAAATGTAGATGCCGAAACGCATCTTGCCGCTTTGGATGCGGGCAATGGTCGTTAGAGTGTCGGGGGAACGTTGTCCGGTGCGCTGATTGATGCAGATCATATCACAGCGCTGGCAAGGACCATCCACTTGGAAGAGGACATTACCGATGCTCAGCTGGCCGAACTCCAGCTCCTCGAAGGGCACACCAGTGTCGATGACAATGTTCGACCGAAACCGATCCACAGTCTCGTCCAGCGGCTCCTCAAAATCCAGCGAACGGACCGAGGCGCGATTCACAAGCAGAAATTGCGCCTGATTAACCAGACTGAGCTTCTGCCGGTCGCCCGGTGCACGTCGCTGGGCAGATTGTCGCAACAGCCGTAAACCGTCCAGGCCCAGCTGCTGGCACAGCCAATTGGCCACCTCATCGCCACAATCGTAACCCTCGACCGGCTGGCGGCACACCTTGCTCCGGCAACGTGCTGAATTCGTGGCCTGTTCCGCTAACGAGAGCGGCACACTGACAAACGTTGTGGAGTCGCCGTCATTAAAATGCAATTGCAGCTGATCGTCAACAATGCGTGGCTGGATTAGGCACAGATCCGTGCAGCGCTTCTGCGTCAATGCCATGCCATTTAGATCAACGATCATCCACTCGCGATCAAATTGTAAACCCTGATCGGTTAAGGGAGACGCCGGCATTTTGAGGGCGGCACACGACTTTAACGGATAGATGGCCAACTGGATGAGATGCGGTCGCAAGTGCTGGGCTCGCTGCTGCAGCAGCTTGGGCAAATGCTCGACCCGCTGCTCAATGAAGTTGAGACGCTGATGCCACTTCTCGCCCAAGTAGCTGTCGCGCAGCATTTGCAGCAGTCGATCCACGTCCTGTAGTCGCGTCATATAGCCAAAGGAGACACGCACCGCACCCGTCGGCCGCCCATCGAGCAGATCATAGTAGTCGCCACAGATGCGGCCGGCCAGCTTGTAGATCGCATCCATGGATTCATCGTTGAGTCCCATGAAATGCTGACAGGCGCCCACATTGCAAAAGCAGCCGGTGCGCAACAGAATCCGATGCAATGCAGCCACACAGGCGACTTCACCAAAGCCCACATAATCGCCGGCAGCGGTGCGCACATTGAATGCCACAATTCCACCCTGCTGCTTGCGATCCTCATAGCCGGCATGGTTATATAGTGTGATGAGTGGAGTACCATTCGGATGCTGCATCTGCAGCAGCTGCTGTTGACAGTAGCGTGCCAGATTGTGCACATGTCGCGATATGCGCTCCATGCTTTGGCCTGGCACCAGACGGTCCAGCGTCTGAAAGCCCTGCAGCAGCTCCACTATAGATAGAAAGGGCAGCGTGCCATCCTCGAAGCGCTCGTGAAATGTCGAGCGTAACTGATGCTCCATGGTGTGTGGATAGGCAAAGTTGATGGTGCCGCCGCCATAGTAACGCTTCTTCAGCAACTCCGCACCCCGCTTGCTAACCAACAAAGCGCCCACGCCAGTGGGATAGCCAAAGATCTTGTAGAAGCTGAGACACACATAGTCCGGGCGATAGCGCGTCAAATCCAATGGACTGCTCGCCGCATATGATGCCGCATCGAGGCAGACATAATAGTTGCTTTCACTGGGATTTGATTGCAGCTTGCATTCAATGCACTTGCCAGGCTGCCGTAGGCCATTATGCTGTATCTGCTCGATGACAGTCAGCGGCATTTTGTAGCCACTAAAATTGCACTGAGCCGAGAAGACGACCAGAGAGTTGTCAGTGTGAGTTGTTGCAGCGGTCTCTGTTGCATCAGCTGGAGTACCATTGTTGAGCACAATTTGGTCTTTAGTGAGCATATAGATGCGATTGGCATTCACCAGCTGACGCATACCTAACACCGAGGTATGATTCTCCTGGCAATAGTGAAAGTTGCCATTGGTCCCAAAATCAAAGTGATCCGCCACCATACGCAGTGCAGCGGATGCATTCGCCGTGAACACAACATGATACTCATCCGCATTCGTATTGAAGAAGTCCAAGATTCTGTCGTCAACAAGAAGATTAGCACAATTCTATCGATTCAATGAGCACTTACTTGTAGCGCACCTGATCCACATAGTCGCCGGTGATGCGACAGGTGTGTGGATTGCAAATCACATCACGTTGCAATTGCTGCGCTGCGTCAGACACTTGATTGTTGGCATAGAGCGTGGTGCCCGCATGGTCAAGGTAGGTGCTATCTGTATTGGTGCATTTGACATTGGGCTCTTATCTTATTTTTGTGCTGAGATTAAAAGTAATATTCCAACACTTACCCGCTAGGCGTGCGAACTCTGCATCTATGAGTGCCTGCTCGTCCGTGGTGAACTCCGCCGTGTAGTCGCTCATTATTACGCGCTGGCAATAACTTTAAAGCTGACGCGGCTTTTTGGCGACAATCAGCAAAAAGCAACCGCCACTTAGAACTTGTATTTTTTAATTACCGATTTCGATATATTCAACGATCAACCGATATATTTATAATTAGAGATGGCATTAACATGTTTATAAAAGTCTGCAGTAAAAACGTAAACATGAATTCGACTAAAATCAATTGCATTTGGTGTAAAAGAGTTATTATAATTAAAAGTAATAATAAGAGACTAATGCCAAGCGCATTTTTATGGATCTCTTGATATCTAAGTTAATTAGTGTTGGACAAATACAAATAGAAAACAAGAAGGTTCAACTATCGATAACAAGCAGCTGCTCATGAACTATTGCAATTGCACGATTAATATATTTATTATTAGAGATGGCATTAAAATGTTTTTAAAAGTCTGCAGTGAGAACGTAAACATGAATTCGACTAAAAACCGTGGCGTTAGTTGTAAGAGAGTTATTATAATTAAAACCGATAATCAAATTAAAGCCAAGCGCACTTTTACATCTACCGTTATCAAAGTCAACTAGTGTTAGACAAATACAAAAGGAAAGAAAAAGAAGCAAGCTGCAACTATCGATAACAAGCAGCTGTTCACGACCCATTGCAATCGCACATTAAACGCATTTTGTTTTTTGTTTTGCCCTTTTTTTTGGCCAATTTGTGTAAACGTTTAACATTTGAATAGATTTGCTTCATAATGCCTAAAGAGAAATCACGACAACACAGTCGCAGCAGAGACAGGAAAACCTCAAATGGCCACAATTCGGAGCAGAAGCAGAAGAGCAGCCGCGACAAGCAACGGGTGGAGTCCACAGCTCAGTTGACTCGAGAGCGTAAACCAGATCGCGATAGACATCAGCAGAAGCGGCAAAAGCAGCGCAGTCGGAGCAGAAGCCGAAGTAGGAGCAGGCAGAGACAGAGGCATGCGGTGAAGGAACAGCCGCGACGCAAAGATCATCATCGGAAACACTCCCCCTCCTCCAGCTCTACCTCGTCCTCCTCCGCGTCATCATCATCATCCAGCTCATCATCGTTCGCGGCAGCAGCGACAGCTCGGCGTAGTCGACGCAGTCCCGAAATGAGCTCAATAAAGCTGCTGCAAACGCTGGAGGAGCGACGTTTGCGGGAGCAACAAGAGCGCCAGCGCATCAAGGAGCAGCTTAAGGCCAAGGAGACGCCCGAGGAGAAGCGATCGCGTCGCCTGCACGAGAAGCAGGCCAAGGAGCAACGACGTCGCCAGCGCATGGGCTGGGACAATGAATACCAAACGTACTCGAATGAGGATAATCCCTTTGGTGACTCCAATTTGACGTCCACGTTCCACTGGGGCAAGAAACTGGAGGTCGAGGGCCTCTCCAATCTATCCACTAAAACGGTCGAGGTGCTCTCGCTACAAAAGCAGCTGGAGAATCGTCGCGAGTTGGAGAAGGTGAAGAAGCGACGCCAGGAACGCGAACTGGAGCGACAGGCACGTGAGGATGATGCCATGCAGCAGCAGCGTGCCAAGGAAGCGGTTCAATTTCGCGTTTGGCAGCGCCAAGAGGATCAATTCCATCTGGAGCAGGCCCGGCTCCGTAGCGAGATTCGAATAAGGGATGGTCGCGCAAAGCCCATCGATCTGCTTGCCCAGTATGTGGCCGCTGGGAGCACAGAGACGCCGCTGGAGGATGCACTCGAGATGCAAATGCATGAGCCGTATATGCTGCTGCAGGGTCTGCATATGGAGGAATTGGAGGATCTGCTCGTTGACATCAAGGTGTACGAGGAGCTGGAGCAGGGCAGACATATTGACTTCTGGAACGACATGATCACTATTGTCCAGGATGAGCTGCAGAAACTGCTGAAGATCCAGCAGAGCGAGGCGAACGCATTAAATCAGCGACGCGATGGCATCCATCAAAGCGTCGTTAAGGATGTGGCAGACATTTTTCGGGGCAAGAACGCCAAACAGCTGGAGGAGATGCGTTCACGCATCGAGGCCAAGATCAGTGGACGTGCCGATGGCGTTGACATTAGCTACTGGGAGAGCCTTTTGTCGCAGCTGAAGGCGCACATGGCGCGTGCCCGACTCCGGGATCGCCATCAGGCACTGCTACGCGAGAAGCTGCAGTTGCTCAAGTATGAGAACGAAACTATCGCCGAAGGTGGAGCCACAGCTATTGGCACGGACCAGCCGATGGCACCAATTAAGCAGGAGGACGACGACCACGATGAGCCCGTTGAGCAACAACAGACGGCGAAGTCGGAGGCGGAGGCGGACGCGGAGGAGATGGAGATGGAAATGGATCAGCCGGAGATCGATAACCCGTTGCGGGAACTGCAGAATGCGGTGCGAATGTATCAGCTGGGCAACTATAGTCCCACCTACATACGCGAGGATGACTTCAGTGGACGTCGTCTGACCGCTGCCGATGAGGATAACATCGATGGTGGCCTGTACGCCGACAGCGATGATGAGCGTCGTGTGCAGCGCCAGCGTTTGCAGCTCATCCATCCGGAACGGATGTCAGATGCGACGCCGCTAACGCCACAGGAGCAACGGATGCGGGGCGAAGCACGCAAGGGGATGCAAGGCGATGAGGCGGAGTTTAGTGTGGAGACAACGCTGGATGCAGTGCCACAGCTGGCCACCGATAAGTATCGGCCGCGCAAGCCGCGTTATTTCAATCGCGTCCACACCGGTTTCGAGTGGAACAAATACAATCAGACGCACTACGATATGGACAATCCGCCGCCAAAGATTGTGCAGGGCTACAAGTTCAACATATTCTATCCGGATCTGATGGACAAATCGCAGACGCCACAATATTTCCTCACGCCCTGTGCCGACAATGGCGACTTTGCGGTGCTCCGCTTTCACACTGGACCACCCTACGAGGACATCGCCTTCAAGATCGTCAATCGCGAGTGGGAGTTTAGCTACAAGCGCGGCTTCCGTTGCCAATTCCACAACAACATCTTCCAGCTGTGGTTCCACTTCAAGCGCTACCGCTACAGGCGCTAATATTGCACACCAGACTCCATCTGGAGACTACCCCCAACAATTGCTATTCTATTCTATGATTATAATAAAAAAAATATCAAAATAATTTAATTGTGTTTTGGCAATTTTTCTTAAATGAATCTTAATTTTTTTCTTACACTTGGCAAAATATTGTTGGGTCCAGAATATGTAAATTGTTTAAAACATATACAAATTCTACAATTTTTTTTATTTATTTCATACACAATTATTAATTATAAGCGTTACATGATGGTGCAGTCCTTGATGGGCGCCGCTTGAACCGTTTCCAGGGGCTGGCCAGCCTCTGCCCGCTGCACCTGGGTGAGGACACTCTGGTGCTGGGGAAAGGCGAGGCTGGCCAGTTTCGAGTGCACCAGCTGATCGTCAATGGTCACCTCAAACGAACCGCGACGTCCCTGGAGGCACACAACCTGAACCCCTGGCGCCGCATCCACTAGAAACTGTTGCAACATTTGGCATTGCAACGAAAAGTTGCAAGTGCCGCTGTGTCAAATGATGCAACACTATTAAAGTAAAGCTGCAAGTTCGGATAATTGACTAACTTGCCAGTATTCTATGTCCACATTGACCATTGCATAAATATTATTATTATTATTATTGGTATTCCCTTAAAATACTTCATGTGCAAATTGCAGCAGCATGATTATGATATATTACCACGATTTATATTTCCAGTGTATTCAGTGGCAATCAATTTAATTAATGTCGCAACACATTTTAATTCAGATAAATATATATAAATTGAAAAGAAAACAATTCACTTTCGCTGGAATACCTTTAATGCAATTCGAAATTTCGCTTGTCGCCTATCGATAATTTTCTTCAACGATTCAATTTAAATATATACAATTGAAAGACAGAAAAAAAACACTTTGCTATAAACAATTTGTAAATGAAATTTAACCTTTGTTGGCTCGGGCACGGAGTAATGTCTTGCACGCGGCATTGTGGGTCTTCAGCGACAGCTCATCTGCAAGGCCGGAGAGGATTATTATTCTTGGATCAATACCTTGTCGATGGGTCTTCGCTTACAGACCTTGCGGTCGCCCTGCACCAGCAGGAGCACGGGCAACTGTTCCGGCCTGCTGCATACCAACACATACGGACTGTCCGACTCGCCCTGCGGATAAACATCCCGATACTCCTCCTGGGGCAGACAGTTCTCTACATGCACACAGCCGAGCAGGCTGCCAGTTGGATAATGTGTTAGGAATTTCAAATCCTTGTCTGTGACGAGCAATTAGTGAGACATCATTACAATACATGCAAACTGCTCACCCATGTCAGCATGCGGTTCCTTGGCCGTTGAGTCAATCCACATGCTCGCGTTGTTCGATGTTTGCCGCTGAGCAGCATGCGACGACAGTTCTGTAGAAACATGCGATATTCCTCATCCTTCTCGCACAGCAGATTGCCGAAGTAGTCGTCGAACGCCTGGTCATCCCGGATGGCCAATATGGTGCTGCGGGTCAAAACGGAACGACGCAATTCAGGCACTTGGATAATGTTCCGCTCAGCCACTTTTCCATGATTGATGATGATTTCTGTGTCTGTTTCTGTCTCCCTTTGGTTCAAAATCTATGTAGCAATTTAGGCTTGATATATTTCCAGCTGTTGCGCTTTGGGTGCGGCTGTTGCTGTTGCACTTGCATCTTTCGTCTTGCTCATACTAATGCCACACACACTTTAGAATTTGATTCATGCCATTTGACCCATATTTTTACTTACATTAATTAATGATTAACGTAAGTCTTCTTCTAGTTGATGTTGCGACTGGCAATATTTTTATTGGCTGGTGTCGTAATTGGGTTAGATTGGATTTGATTAGTGCAATTGTTAACTCGTTACGGGCTTGTGATCAGCGCATAGTAAACAAAGTCAGTAAACAGTAGCGAAGCAACAGCTGGTAAGGCCCATTTTGCGTTCGCCTATCGGTATCGTTATCGATGCTTATCTCCATCGATAGTCTGTCACGCATTTAAAAATGTATTAATGTTATCACGTATTATTTTCAACATATATTCAAATATTTTCCCTCTAAGAAATATTTAGAATAAATTACATTGCAAATGTGTTGTGCTAATTATATAAATTCAAATATTTTTCCTTTAAAGAGAAAACAATATATACATATATCAAATAATTTAATATTGGATGTATATAATGCTCATTATGTAAATGTAAACAAATGTATTAGAAAGTGCAAAAATGTTCAACCAGGTGGCAACCATGAGCGGTGTTGCCACTCGTTAAACGCTTTGCAGCACTGTCGTCAGTTTTGGATTTGTTTTTTGTGACACAGATATTTTTTTGCTTTATTGATGTAGTTGATAAGAAAATACATACTAATAATATACGGGCAATATCAACACTACAATGAATAGCCGAACAAGTTCGTGCGTTTAATTGAATATATAGCGCCAATACTGCGGCCACCGAAGAGAAGGCGAGCGACACAGTAACCAAGAAAGAAAAAAATAACCAAAAACTAATTTTGGTTCTGATTTTTGTTTGTTGTTTTTCTTCTTTTTTTTTTTGTTTGACGTTGTTGGCAAGCGTTGGCGCCTTTTGTTATTGTTGCTGCTGCTGTTGTTTCCGAATGTTATGTAAATTATATACACGAAGAGCTAAACAGCATCCTTTAATAAGTTGAATCAAGTTGGTCACGCGACCCAAAGTCTGCTATTTTATTTAGCCAGAAACAGCAACAGCGCAGTCAGCATCGCAGCTGGGCATGATTTGTTTATTTTTTTTTTTTTGGCTTATCTAAATAGTTGTCATATACATTTTTTTTAATAATTAAAATTTATTTTCAATTACAGTTGAAGCATGCCAGCGCCACAAACAATTTCTGCTGCTGCTGCCATAACCACGGCCAGTGTGCCCGGCAGCGATGCGAGCGCTAATCCAGCAACCACTGCAGCGAGTGCAGCAGCAGCCAACAACAGCAGCAGTAGTAGCAGTAGTGGTCGCCATCAGCTGCGACCTGTTAAATATGATTATGCGGATTCTTTTGCCTGCACCTATGTTGTATCGGTTGTGGCTGCCTCTGTTGCAGAACTGGCCACATACCCGTTAGATCTGACAAAGACGCGACTGCAGATCCAAGGCGAGGCGGCCAGTGTGACCACGATTGGCGCCGTCAAATCAAATGTGAGTAGCTTCTTTTTTTTTATTCCTCTTTGAGTTGATCTTTGGTCTTAAGAGCTTGTTGTTATTGTTGTTGTTGGTGTTTAATGCATGCTTCGCTTTTCAACCCGGCTTTGCTAATTGCCAATTGCTAATATAACCCTTTATATATATATATATGAATATATATATATCCTTGCAGGTTGTTATATGACACAACCGATCCCACAATATCATCTTATAACACAGTTATAATCCGTGTGCAAATCTGCTTCACACTCTATCTGTCACTATTACTATCTCCACTATCAAATTGCGATCTCATCTTTCATATTGTTTTTCTACATTCGATAACAGTAACGATAACGATAATTAGTTAATGCAGATAACAGCTTTTATTTCGATTAAAATGCAGGTTTGTTAGCGTTGAACGATACTTATTTTTGTTACTCTTATCTTTTTATATTTTTGTAATTATGTTATTTTTTGTTTGTTTTTTTTTTCGGTGACACAGTGAACGCTCGTGATAGTGAAACTGACAGAAATAAGTACTTGTAGAATAATGAATATTAATTAATTTATTGCATAGATAGGCGAGATTTCAAATAAGAATTCGAATTGTAATTAATTATCGAAACTGCAACGGTGTTCAGTTTTTTTGTGTAGCTTCGGTATGCCGAAGTTAATTACTGCTTGTTTTTTTTTTATTTGAATTGATCTGCCATAATTAATACTCATTATCAGTTGATAAGCCATTTAAATGGGGTTATTTTTGGGGTGTGTCCATCCGATAGATATAGATATTAGAGGCATATAAAGATCGAGATCAGCTGACTGTGTGTGCTCTTATGTTTGTTCTAATGCTGTAGTAGTCAACACTAAATGTTATTCACCACCAACCTACTCACACCCCTCCCCACCCCCTCCTACACACACACTCCACACCCACCCCACACCACACATTATACTTCTTATGCCTCATCTCTCGATTTGTGTGTGTTTTTATTAACTGTGACAAACTATTTTGTTGCACGTGTGTGTGTGTGTATGTGTGTGTCTGTATATGTGTATTGGATAGTCTATATGTTCTATGATACATATTTCTGAGTAACCGAGAAACAATTGACCAACCAACCCAACCACCCCCCTATTACCAGATGCAATATCGCGGCATGGTCGCCACCGCCTTTGGCATTGTACGCGAGGAGGGCGCCATCAAATTGTGGCAGGGCGTGACGCCGGCGCTCTACAGACACGTCGTCTATAGGTGGGCAAAAAAAAAACCATTAAAAAAAACCCAAAATACCAAAAACAATTTAACAATCAATATCCAGAAGTAAGAAATGCTTTCTTTGGCATGCCAAAGCTTAAATACCCTTGCAGAAAAATCTAAATTAAATCTAAAGAATGGGCCCATATCACAGATACAGTTGTCCGATTTTGAGCTGTATAATTTTTATGTCAGCTAGTTGATATAGTTGTCTAATATATATACCACGTATGAACTAGTTCTCATCAAATACTTTTTATTTACCATCGGAAAGGAAGCCAAGAAACACCTCTGCAAGGGTATCCAAAATTTGTCTCTATATATATATATATTTTTTTTTAGCATTGCTAGTATAACAAAAATAAAAATAAAAAAATAATAATAATTCCCAATATATAGCTTGATCGAAAACTAATGTCGCCTGTTATTATATTGATAGTGGTGTGAGGATCTGCAGCTACGATCTGATGCGCAAGGAGTTCACCCAAAACGGAAGTCAGGCGCTGCCCGTGTGGAAGTCGGCGATATGCGGTGTGACAGCTGGTGCCGTTGCTCAATGGCTCGCCTCGCCCGCTGATCTGGTCAAGGTGCAGATCCAGATGGAGGGACGACGCCGGTTGATGGGTGAGGCGCCAAGGGTGCATGGTTCGGCGCATGCCCTAAAACAGATCATTCAGCGTGGCGGCATCAAGGGTTTGTGGAAGGGCAGCATACCCAATGTGCAGCGTGCCGCTCTGGTCAATCTCGGTGATCTGACCACATACGATACGATCAAGCATCTGATCATGCATCGCCTCCATATGCCCGACTGTCACACGGTTCATGTGCTTGCCTCCATCTGTGCGGGCTTCGTTGCGGCCATCATGGGCACACCAGCCGATGTGGTCAAGACCCGCATTATGAATCAGCCCACCGATGAATTGGGCCGGTACGTAATCCCTCAATCCGATCTGTAGCACATTTCCCCGTAGGAGACTTAGATTTTAAATCACAGAACATATTAATAACTACTCAAGTTTTGGGGAACTCATTTTGTTCGTATTTTAAATTATTTTGTATCGATCTGATATGTGTTGTTTCTCTAAAATCCCTTAGTTCATTTGTAAAACATATTTTTATTTAAAATTATTTGGTATCTATCTGGTGTCTGGTATAAAAATGGGTTCTCTGGATTCGCTTAGTACGAAAGATTCTTTTGATATATCACAATAGACAAAGAAGAAATATAATTGATTGATGGGGCTCAGGCAGAAGGGGAACAATTATGTTGCTTACAGGGTATCTAGCAAGCACACTCTTATATCTTGATTTGCTAATTGTTTGTATATATGCTTCCATTCCTATTTGCAGTGGTCTACTCTATCGGGGATCTGTGGATTGCCTGCGCCAGACTGTTGCTAGGGAGGGTTTCGTGGCGCTCTATAAGGGATTTTTGCCCTGCTGGATCCGGATGGCGCCTTGGTCGCTCACCTTTTGGCTGTCATTCGAGCAGATACGCAAAATGATTGGCGCTTCAAGTTACTGAGTAACAAATATATGATATAAAACTTTTGCTATTAAGTCACAGTTAAAGAGTTTGAGCATAAAATGAGAATCAAAACTAAATGCAATCGATATTTTAAATGAAAAAAAATATATACATATATATTTAATGTTAATTCTACATTATATTTAGTTGCTTTGTGAGGCAAAGTAAAAAAAGTGCTATTTTTAATGGCACAACTACTTTCAAGACTGTTTTCTATCTGTCTCCAAATTCTATTTGGGAATCGCTCTAAACTAACAGCTAATCAGCTTAAGTCAACAATTTACTATAGATCGTCTTATTCAAACATAAGTGGATATGATCGCAGAAAAATAATATTTTCTATAAATAATAATTGAATTTCAGTGTGTTATCAAACAACTAAAAAATTATATATATACATACATAACCAATAATCATGTGTCCAAATAGATTCCATATTTAATACATAATCTAAATGTCAGAATTGAAAATTGTTGAGTCTAGAAGAACATCTGGCAGATGATGTTATGCCGATACCATCCAGAAAGGGCGAAAATAACAAAGATAGTAAAAGACCTTTTAAATTCTTTTGAAAAGGCAAATTTAAATAAATGAAATAAATTAACTGAAGTTATTTATTATTTACGTCTTATTTGGGGTTTCAGCTTTAAATTGTGTATATTGCTCTTTATTTAAGGCTTATACAATATGTTAAAATATATAACCACAAATTATAGTGCTAAAATCTATACAGCCTATAAAACTGGTTTCAGAAAATCAAATATTTGTAAGCATACTTTTTGGATGAACAAAAAATAGCAGATCAAAACTAAAGTATTCTTAACTGAAAAGATTAACCGTTTAAAACTTAAACATAGGTGGTCTTTGCTTTATACAATATTGCAATGCTTAAACATTAACTTAATTGGCTAATTAAGCTGCACGATTGACTTGGACTTTTTTAACATAAGCTTAACTGCTTATAAATCTTTGTTTTTATTTAAATATTTAATTAGAAACGAATACACAATATGAAATGAATATGTTAATTTTTTAATTTAATTTATTTTGTTAAATCTCGCAATTGATTAACAGCTGTAAAAACGATCGGCATTAAATTAAAATATATTTAGTATCGTTATCATGATGAAGCATCGATACCCGCCCGCCATGGTATTTGCTATGTCACACACAGTTTGGTCACACTGCCGACCAGCGAACATATTTCATTGTGGCATATTTAAGACGGGGCAACGGCGACAGCAGTCAATCAGTTTTAAGCGCAGTCCAAAATGTTATTTAAATCAATTGTTCCGTTGCTGTGCGCCGCCTGTGCGTTAAGCATTTCGCCATATTTGGCCCGCGCCGCCACCGACGAGGAGCAAAAGCAAACAGATCAAAAGCAATTCACCATCGAACTGGACCCGGAAACATTCGATGAGGTTATTGGAGCCGGCAATGTCTTTGTTAAGTTTTTTGCGCCATGGTAAGCAATATTTCAAGTTTCAGTTTCTGTTCTTTTTTTTTTTTTTTTTAAATTTGACGGTTTTATTTGCTATTGGGAACAGTGCCGGCAAAAAAGTAAAGTTCCAGAAACACACACACATACACGTACATGCATACAAACGTAGCCACGCAATCTTAATAGAAAAAAACATCTGTGCATACGCGGACACACACACACACGCATATATATATTTATATATATATATATATATATACGTGTTTACCTGTGTACAAGTGTAAATGTGTTTAAACATGTGTTGGCAAACATACCAAAAAAAAAAAAAACAAAAAAAAACACATACTAGAAACACATATTTTTTTGTTGTTATAACACACATATTACTATTTTGAGTACATTGTCCTATTTCAGCACATTTGAACAAATATAATATTATATGTAGTTTTTGTTGTTCTTGTTGGATTTTGAACACGTACCACGATAAGGGGCTTGAAACGGTCAAAAGGGGACTTTGCGTTTAGGTTCCACTGGCGGAAGAGTTGAAGAATTGCCATTGATTGACACACTGTAATTACACATTAATACTTAGTTAAGCGGACGGTTCTAATCAGTTCTCCACACACCATCACACGCACAATACATACATACAAATATTAGTATCATCATATGTGTATATTACGCTTTGGGGCAATAAATGCGAAAAATGCTGATGATCCACAAGACGAAAGTTTTCATTAAATTCAATTTCTGTTGTGAATCATTTTTGTTTAACGATTTCTTATCAAGAGCTTGGCGCTACTCGCATATTTGGGTTCGTTCAGATCAATGCTCTAGTTTTGATGCAATACTTGTACTTCCTAAGTCGTGGCTTCAAATCATTTCTTATCAGATATATCATTAGTTAACTTAATTAGCTTATAGCCTTAATAATAATATTCGGCCTTATCAATACGTGATTTTAAACTTGTTTAAGAATTTGTTCAAATTGCTCAAAAAGCCTTAATGCAACTACTGATTAAATTAACAATTCATATATATATATATATATATATTAAGATATAGTATACAATTTCTTCAATTTGTTAATTTTAAAACATCTGGCTTTCTGATTTTTTTTTGCATATATATAAAATACTTTATTTAATAAATCGAATTAACATCTGTTTTGCGCACAGGTGCGGTCACTGCAAGCGTCTGCATCCATTGTGGGAGCAGCTTGCTGCGATCATGAATATCGATGAGCCCAAGGTGAAGATTGCCAAGGTGGACTGCACAAAGCATCAGACACTGTGCGCCGATCATCAGGTGACTGGCTATCCAACGTTGCGTCTCTTCAAACTGGGCGAGACGGAATCGGTGCGATTCAAGGGTACCCGGGACTTGCCAGCGATTACCGATTTCATCAATCAGGAACTGAATACGCCCGCTTCCGAGGATCTGAGCGGTGAACAGTTGAAAGATGAACAGAATCCGAATTTGGGCAAGGTCGTTGAGCTCACCGAGGATACGTTCGCCAAGCACGTCTCGAGTGGCAATCATTTTGTCAAATTCTTTGCGCCCTGGTGTAGTCACTGTCAGGTATGTGTTAACTCCATATAATCCCTGATCATAATATTAATTGATCATGCTTTAATCGACAGCATTTGGCGCCCACGTGGGAGGAGCTGGCCAAGGAGCTGATTAAAGAGCCGGCGGCAACGATATCAAAAATCGATTGCACTCAATATCGCAGCATCTGTCAGGTATTCGGGGTGAAGGGCTATCCGACGCTGCTCTGGCTCGAGGATGGCAAAAAGATTGAGAAATATGCTGGTGCCCGTGATCTGGCCACACTGAAAACCTATGTGGAGAAAATGATTGGTGCCCCCAGTGGCAGCAACGATGTAAACGATGCCACCAAAGATGCACTGGATGCGGCCAAAAAACAAACCGTACTCCAACTAAATGGCAAAGATGAATTCGAAAAGGCAACTGCCGATGGCATCGTCTTTATCAAGTTCTATGCACCATGGTGTGGACACTGCCAAAAATTGCAGCCCACCTGGGAGCAGTTGGCAACGGAGGCGCTGGCCAGCGATGCTGGCATATCTGTTGCCAAAGTCGATTGCACATCGCCGGACAATAGACAGATCTGCATCGATCAACAGGTCGAGGGCTATCCGACGCTCTTCCTCTACAATAATGGCAAGCGGCAGAATGAGTACGAGGGCAGCCGATCCCTGCCCGAACTGCAGGCCTATATCAAGAAATTCATTGGACACGATGAGCTCTAAATCCCAAACTGATGGGAACAGTGGCAACAACAAAAACATAAACAATAACATTAACGATTGTCATCATCGCGCCAAAGTCATCCAATTTCTGTTAGCCTCTATGAGGGCATCCTTTGATAGTCATGCCATTTTTTTTTTAATGTTTTTTTTTTTTGGTACGAATAGGCATCTATTTACAACTACAGCAAAAAAGAAAAAGTAAGAAAAAATTTAAATTGAAATTAGGAAAAGACAGCAAAAAGAAAAGAAAAAAAAAAACCCGTCAATTGTATTTGAAGTAAAGCAATTTAGTTTTATGTTAGTTGGTCGTGTTGTCCTTTTAGCTACATTACTTTGCTTGCTTACCTGCTCTTAAGTTTTGTTTCACATGTGCCAAATATCTATTTCGAGATGAGATATTATATGTTGTAGAAACATTTGAATTTAAATATAGTCTATTTATGTACAACAAACAACAACAAGTAGAGATATCTGGCATGTTTGATCTCAACTTTCCACTTTTCAACATTGAACATCTCTTAGTTTTTGTTTTAAATATAATTCTTGTAAATGAATTTATACTTTAGAGTAACCAATAAAGACAATTTTGAAATCGTGAACTGATTGTAGTTATTTTTATTTTGGTTTTCGATTATTATCCAAAGTTATTTTCACTTTACGCTGGAAGGCTTACTTTAATGTCGACCATTCATTTGTTTAATTAATCAGCCACATTTATGTTTTGTTTATTCAAAACAGTTAACAGTGGTTAAAAAATCGCATATTTTAAAATTTAACATAGTTGTCTTGCTTCAATTTAAAAATACCACTTCGCATTAATTACTGGTATTTTGATTGCAGCGCTGCGCCTTCTTGGTATTATTCTTGTTGCCGCAGTACGGTCACACTAATCCACAAACGCAATTTGTTGTTTCCCATCGCGCTGCGAAATTTTATGGTAAAGCAATTGGGCATGTCCTTTCCCACGGCTCGTGCATAATTGGTGCTGTAAACGCCCAAGTCCTGCCAGTGCTGCCACATCGATCGATTTCACAGTGGGAGTTCAGTTCATCCATTTTTTCATTTCTCTTTCTGTTCTCTCTTATTGCTGTTGTCGCTCCTACCTCTGCTGCTGTTCCTGCTCCAGCTGCACACAGGTGACAGTGTGACAGAGACAGAGAGTGAATAAATCGCTCGCAAAGTTTTTGTATGAACGCAAATAGCAGAGGCGCTGCGGCCTCTAGCGGTGCTGCTGGTGGAAGTGCTGCTGCTGCATCTGCTGCTGCAGCTGGTGTAAGTGGTGCTGTTGGTGGTGTAGCTGCTGCTGCTGCAGGTGCTGCTGGTGCTGCCGCTACTCCTCCTCCTCCCGCGAGCTCCAATGGACCTGCTGCCCAAGCAGCTGGCGAAGCTGTCTCAGCAGTGGCGGCGGCAGCAGCATCTAGTTCCACCAATGGCGGCAACGAAATTGGCGCCACCAATCTCAATGATGACCAGGATGCAAAGCGGCGCAAGTGCTTGCAAACGGATGAGACACAGGACGGCGCTAGCACAGTAAGTAAAGATAATCCCCCGTTCCTCCTTCGTCTTAGATTAATGCTCCTCTGCTTTAGATGATCGATGCGAACAGCGTGCTAAATAAGATGGCGACCGTGTATGCGGAGCAATTGATGTCGGACATTGTGCTGTTGGTGGATGGCAGGGAGTATCCGGCACATCGGGTTATATTGTGCGCGAGTAGCGATGTCTTTCAAGTGATGCTCATGAATCGGGAATGGAATGAGTGCAGCAAGGATGTGATTGAGCTGCACGAGGAGGCCTGCTGCTCTGCCGTCTTTCCACAGTTCATCAAATATTTGTATGTGGGTCATATTGAGGTGACGCTGCAGACGGTGATGCCAATGCTGGCGCTGTCCGATAAATACAATGTGCGGGATCTCATCGAACTGTGCGTCGGCTATATGAATAAGAATGTCGCAAAGGCGGCAACCAGTGGTTATCTGGTATCCTGGCTACAGTATACTCTGTCATTTACGCCCACGCATAATGATCTCACCGAGACGCTTAAGCGTTTCCTCAAATGGAATCTGGAAATGGTCGCTGAATCGAAGGATTTCATCGATATGGATGCGGCCATATTACAGTTGCTACTCCAACAGAATGACATTGTTATTACCAGCGAGTACAAATTGTTTACCATCTTGCAGACCTGGTTGCTCCATCGACGCGACCTCATCGAAGCGATGCCCGGCCTCAGTGTCGAGAAGCGGGCCAACACCTTCATGGAGCTGATCGAGCATACTGTCATGCATATACGATTTGGCATGATGACGCCACGTGAATTGTCGCATCTGCTAATTGTCCCGCTGGTCGAATACCACAAAGAGTTCCTCGTCGAACGGATTGCCATCGGCATGAGCTATCAGTCGGGTCAGGAGGATCGGGTGCGAGAGGTGCGCAAAACCGAATGCGGCGAGCTGCAGTTCACTCCGCGTCTCTACTGGAACGACACGTGGAGTGTTCGTATCGATGTGCACGATTTCGATGAGATCGAGCACTATAAGAACTATGTCACCTGCTTCTTTTCCCAACGTCACATCGCCGAGACTGAAGATGGTGAGTGCCTCCATCCATCCATCTATCTATCTATTTTATATATATATATATATATCTTATCCATAGTACTACTATATCTTATATGATATAGGTAGAGATTGCAAAGCAGCAATCGATTAGTTTTTTTTTTTAATTTTATGAAATATAATAAAATGGGGAAAAGGTTGTTGTATAACATGCAGAAGGAATATAATATTCGTAAATATTGCTGATCAGCATCAACAGCCAAATGGATCTGACCATGTCCGTCTGTCTGTCTGTATGACCAATTGGAGCTCAATGACTACAAAGATCTACAGATTTGGCAGATAAGTTCATGCGAATCAAATTGATTAAATTGTATCGATAACTGCTCCTGTTACGATAATTCCGATATAAATTAAATTCCGATAGCAATAAAGGACACAATTGTGAAGACATAGCCTTCTTATTAACATATTATAAACCCTGTTTATAGATTAACTGTAAAAATATCATATTAATTATTATATTTAAATGCAAAATAGAGAGACTTAATAATAATACTATACACATTTTAACACATATGGAAATTCCGCATTGAAGTCGTTTAGGTTTCGACAAGGCTATTGGAAGATATAGAAGAGTACCTTGTAATAATTAATTAGAAAGGGTATGCGCTGGTATTCAAAGTATATATGAATATATATAGTATTATAGTATTATTAAATATATGATACGATTCGAAATTAACAAAATCCTTTTTGCAGACTCATGCATGACTTGGGAAATCGAGTTCTTTCCGCGCGGCGTCAGATATAATAAGGCCAAAATGGTGTGTGGTGAGGATGTGCCCGGCTGCTCACTGAACACGGTGCGGCTGCGAGTCACATGCAAGCACCAGAATATTGGCGAGGAACGTTTTAAGGTACACCAAATATAACTATATATTGATATATGTATATATAATTGGTAAATGCCCATATTTTAGATTGCTGTGCTCATTGTTGGTGAACAGAATAAGATTGCCCATATACGAACTGTGGTGGAGCGGTCGGAATACTTTTCGGAGGTGGCGCGAGTCATCAATTTGGATAATCTATTGCCATACGAGGAGCTAACATCACGCTCGTTGAGTCCACATCTGACGGGTAATAAGCAGAATACGCTCTCCCTGCATGTGGTTATTACACCAATGGGTTCGCACACCTGTCGCGACACGCCCCCATTTCAATTTTAGGCTGATTGCAGATATATTAAGGCGCATAAGTCTATACTCTCCCCCACCCCTCAATCCATGTAAAAACCCTGCAGAGTGCGAGTACAATTCGTTTAGCACACCAGTACTCTCCAGCTACGCTACTGGTTCATCCTAGTCGTATTTACGCAGTTTTTGTGCTCGCATCTAGCTACACTTGACATGTCCTCCATACGACTCTAAATGTATTTGCATTCATCTAAAGCGCAGCACCTCGTCTCTGAGGTAGTTGCACACAGATACCGCTGTGCTGTACAATTCCCAGCCTAAGCATTATATATACTTTATATACATACTATATATATATATCGATGATATATATATATATGAAATATTTAGGTACTTCAATTCTGCAACATTTACTGTTTTTGTGTTACAATTATTATTAATATTATTATGATTTTGTGTTTAAAATTTTGTATTTTATTTTATTCGATACGATTTTAACTAAAGCAATAACTATAGCGACAAGGCCATTTACTTGATTATATATTTGTAATTTGCCTTTTAAAAGACATGTTTTCGGTTCAATGAACATTGTAACTATTGACTATGGAAAATACATTTTTCTTTCTTTCTAATAAACGTTGATTTATATAGAAAACAAGGCGAGTTTTAACTAAACTAACTATTCCCCACTTACAAATATCTATCATTATAAAAAAACAAAACAAAGGAAGACATTTATGATTTTCTTTTCTAACGTCATTTTGCAGCGGTTGATTTTGTTAGCTTTACGTTTTTTTATGTTCTTTTTACGGTTCACTTCAGTTAAGCAAATAGAATTATTTCGCACAATTTTATTGTGACTACGTGGATTTGAGATAATGCCAACCTATGTAAGCCTGTTACCAACTTACTAGAAGATAAATGTTAAACAACAAATACTTATTCTATATATATATATATATATATATATATGTATCTCTGTATATACTTAGTAATTGCTAAGTCAAAAGCTTAACTATTTTACTTACTCTGGTTTTGTGTAAATATTGCGAGCCATGTTTTAATAGCTACTCGACTTTCATTTTAATCCACACAGACAGCTTCGTAAACCCTAATCCACAAATATACAAATAGATAGCTATGGCCCATAGATAAGAAGAGCTGAGACCACGCAGCAAAATAGAGACAGAGAGAGAGAGAGATAGAGGCAGAGATAGCGAGTGGTGAGTGTGTCAACAAGGCAGAGAGAGAAGGGTAGAGAAAGAGAGGGAAAATAATCAAGTGTGTATCGAGATATGGACAAAGAAACCTTTGAAATCGGCACAAGATAAAAGTTAAGTCATTTAAATTATTTGTTCTTGTTTTTGTTAATTATTATATGGTTTTGACGTCATCTTCTTTAACTAATTTAAGCACGTTTCTAACTTTCTTGCTAGATGTGTTCTTACCATACAATAAATACCATTAATTAACATATTTTGCTTACTTTTATTTTATATCGGAAATTTACATATATATTTATATTTATATATATATATATATATATATATATGTATGTACCACACAAAGATATATATTTGCACATCGTAACTGTTCGAATCTGTGCCGCATATAATTGAGCAATCATTATAATGAAATGTTATAATCATATCTTGATTTTTAAATTCGAATTTAAGGCAGTATTTGGAAACTGTTACAACTATCGAATTACTATACATACATATATGTATGTATGTATGTATGTATGTATGTATATAATTTTAAGGATAAGCAAAAATGATTATACTAAGTTATACCTATTCTATATGTAAGCTCATGAGTTTATGATATCTATTCTATCTGGGAATTTATGTGCAATTGCTAATAGCGAAATTGAATTGCTCTTCTTCTTTCTCTTCTTGGTGAAATTCTTTTTGGCTTTAATATTGTTTTAAGGGAAAACATTTTATATTCTTACTTTTCAATCATTTAAATATCATGCTTCAAATAAGGTTTTATGATAAAGTAAACAAATGTAACTTAAATTGTTTTCACAACATTTATATAAATCCTATGAGATTTTATGAGTATATGATTATATTATGTACTGAGCAAGTTATAATAAAGAATAACTTATTTTGTTCTTTGTGGTTCCTAAGCCCTGCTGGATAATGAACTATTTTATTACTGTAAAGTATTACATTTAAGATCAAATATAACTGCGAATTGATCGATTATTGTTAATAAAAATACTTACCTATATAAACAAGATGATATTTGAATTTTGTTGTCATGCGAAACCACAAAAAAGCAACAGACCAAAGTCGACCTTGAAAACACCTCGAGAAACATTAACAACAAGCAGTTTTTTCTTGCCTTTTTTTTTACTATATTGTTAACAAGTGGTTTGCGTTAAGGAAAAAAAGCGAAAACAACAACCACATAGTGAATAATAAAAAAAATAATAAAATTACATATTTATTTAAGCATCTTCTGTATAACTGTATACCGCACTGCACCACCATTATAACCCTGGAAGAGTTAGAGTGTTTTTTAACCCACCGGCGCTGACTTGCACAAAATTGGCCAGACAGCTGCTATTCTTAGGCTGGTATCTCCACGATTATATAAGTTTTATTGCTCAGTTAACCCGCGATTGCTATTGCGCCATATCGTAATTCTTATGTGTGACAATTGGCTTTCTGCGTTACCCTGTACGCATCCAGAATGCAGACGGCAGGGTATGATCGAGTAGTGTAACGCGTCTAACAAGGTGAACTGTGTGACAGAAGGAAGCACATCCAATCCGATTAAGTATATATATATCTTTTTTAATCAGCATCAAACAGCCGAATCCCTCTAGCAGATGTATTCATATTTGGTATATAAATCAAGCCTTAACAATTGTATCGATAACTGCTTCCGTTTAGCGAATATCAATACAACTTGATAATTCCGCTAGCAAAAACACACATAATTGTTCAGATATAACCTTAAAATTATTATAATTTGAACCTATTTACCTATTTTATTATCATCTTTATGTGTTGAAAACTTCATAAATACCAAAGCAAAGTATCATAAGAAAACTTTCGACAATTCTATAAAAGTATTCTGAATTTATTGAAATAATGAACATTTTGTAACAGTTTACCAAGAAAGTTAACAACATTTATTATCAATTAAAATTGAACATTTTGTTAAGTATGAATTACAAGGACCGGTATTATTGGAATCGAATACCGTAACCGGAAACCCAAATACGATACGATACTTTGTCACGCTGCTGAAGACTTGGCCACGATGTAAACATCATTGCTCATTGATTGTCCAAAAAAAAGAGTAGCTGAAAACAATTTCGGAATATATATGGAATATATGTATATAGGTAAGAGTAAGTAAAGTAAGAGTGCTGAGATTTCTATTGGAATCGAGGAGAATTCGTTAGCCGGTCACAGTCACTTAGAGCGGAATGTTTTTGGTTTGTTTTATGAGTTTGAATTTATTCTCTGTTTGTACACAACATCATTCATTCGTTTACAGAACCCATTTGTAATTGGCCCATCAAACGATGGTAGATTGTCGAGCAGAGCATTAACCAAAAGATAAATATGCTTAAATTGCCGTGTTGGGTGTTTGAATGCCGCCAGTCGAAATTTGGCACCGATAATAGTCGCATCAACCTTCTTCGACTTCAACGATACACATCTATAGATATAACTAGAAGAAAAGGATATAATTCGGATCTGAATTAGCTATTTGTATATCGGTTTTTTTTTGTTTTTTTTTTTTGGTTTTTCTCAAAGTTAATCTGCACAAAAGTTCCATGGATAATCCGGGATATGTGATAGATTGCGAGCGCGAGTTCGGTGAGTTATATCGTTCAAAACTTTACAGTTCTTCAAATTCTTAGACTAATAATAAATAAATAAAGTGATATGTGAAAACATCGTTGATAAGCTAATTAACAGCCAAAGCGCATTGGATCATAATGTTTATGTGAGCTATAAAACCAATTACGCCGATTTACGCACAACCAAAATTCTTTTCAGACTTTGATGTATTTTTTTTTTTATATTTTTTATGAGCTCTGATTCCAATTTCGATTTTGAATTTCAATCGGTAAAAATGTTCTGATTTGATTGCAAGAGGATACAAATGAAATGAATTGCTAAACGTTATAACTAATGTGATAAATATATATTTAAATGACATTTTAGCATATTGCCATTAAATATAATTGAAGTGGGCAAATAAATAAACATTTATTTTTTTTTATTTATATAAAGCTTATGAGATTATATGATTATGTTATATATAATAAAAAGAAATAACTTATTTTGTTCTTTGTGGTTCCTAAGCCCTGCTGGATGCTGATGTACTATTTTATTACCGTTGAGCAGAGCTTTTGTGAGTGGAAAGTAAAAAGTTGTTTCTATGTGGGAGAAAGTTTTGCTTATACCCAAAAAACATAGAAGTATTCAAAATGAGTCAAGTCTTTCCATAGCTATATTTGTATGGAAATTGAACTGGAAATATGTATATTTAGATATTTATATACATTGATTCTTGGTATATATTATTCCAATTCATTTAGATATTCGAAATATTGGGTTTAGTTAGGATATCCCAAGTCGTAACAATATATTTATAAAATTAAGCTTTTCATAGGGTATCCCAGCGACGGCTACTTTCAAATCATTTTTTCCGCCAAATAAATTACTTTTTAAAGTTTTCTTTGGTTTTGTTGGTTTTGTTTTAACTTTGTTCTATGCTTTATTATTGCCAAAATGACTTTTACATATACATCTAAGTACATATGCACACATATATGCATATGTGTTTGTGTGTGTGTGTGAGTGTGTGTGTGTATTTTATGGCCATTACAGGATACAGGAAATCTATGCCATAAAGCCATATACTTTATATATATCTGTATAATATATATATATATATATATATCTTAATTATATATTTGTTCAATTCAATTCTCATGTTTAAGATGTATGTTTTAGAGTGGTTTAGATATGATGTAGGAATTTTGGGTTTGTAAAATTTGTTAGGATTGCCCTTTTGCAGATCCCATTTAAATTGCCTTATTATGTACGATTAGGTATGCCACATAAGGGATATATTTTCTTGATATATTGCGTAGGCATTTCATATTTCAAGTTTTTGTAAAATGCAAGTTTTTATTTGCTGAGTTACCTAAGAAGTAATATTTCCATGAGAAATGAAAATGTTGATTAATAAAATAAATATTCGTAACTAGTCATATAATGGAATACATAAATTATAATATTGCATATGAATATTTATAACAATATAACAACAAATTGCTTTACACAATTACAAAATTGCTCATTTCGATTTCAAAGTGTTCGCTCAAAAAGTGGTTTGTATTTAAAAAATTCTTATTTTTGAGCATTAGTCTTACTTGATTTAATTTCAAATATAAAATCCTTTTCCATTCAATTATCAATTTTTCTATAAATAAAAATAAGAAGTGCAGTAAAATATTCCATCTTTTCGAGCGAGCACTGTATTAACAATTTACGTTTACATTTTGAATCTAGCAGATTCTCATATTTTTCTACGTTGTTATTTGTCAACTATGGTTTTCAATTTCAAAAAGTTAACTTTTGTTTTAGTAGTTGTAGTTGTAGTTGTAGTTGCATATTTTCTGAATGCTCTGAATTCCATTTTCGAGGCTAAACTTGTATAGAAATGTATTGTTGTAGTGTATATAGCATACTTTTAAGAGAGCAGGATAGATTGAAAATTCATTCGATTTGTTGTACTACTTATCGATATATATATATATATATATATATATATATATATATGTATTTATGTATGTATATTTGCTATCGAGTATTACAAATTTCCATATATAGTTTTGTTTCGATCTTGAAACTCAGCACAAATGTATATATAATGTATACGTATATTATATATATAATATATATGTATGTGTTTTTGCAATTATTGAGTGCTGTGCACTGTGACTTACATGCTATATACAAATACCATATGTATATATATTTGTATATGTATATATAAATCGATATCAATCTATATGGAACCATCTATGAATTATATGCATGCAAATATTTGCCAAAGCTGAACCCGCTCCGATCTCTTCCTTTCATGCTGATGCCGTGATTTATTGTGACTTATCTATGTATATATATGTATGTAGGTGTGTGTGTGTGTGTGTGATATATTTTCTTTTTTTTTCTTTTTGGATATTACTAAAGTTAACTAGTTATTGTAGTTGGTGTAGCATTCGCTAGCTGCCTTAAAGCAGTGTCCTAGGTGGGGTGTTGTTGCATTCTTGCCGCAGTGAGTGACGCTCTATATAAATGTTTTTGGTTTCTGGTTTTTGGTTTTTGGTTTTTCGTTTTTTGGAGTGGGTCCCGTCTAGGTACATCTTTTGTATACAAGTACCAATAACTATAAATGTCTTCCGTATAACCACATATATATATATTAATATGTTTATATATATATAATTATTATCTATTATTGAGTAATTGCGTTCGCAGTGTGTTTTTCTGCCTTAGAAATCTATTTGCTGTGAGTCTATTTGGGTTTGTTTGAAAAAACTGTTTTAAGTATTGCCCCTCTATATAGTTTTTTTCTTTTTCTTCTTCTTATTTTTGTGTAGATATAGGTATGTATTGGAGGTGTTGATAGCTGTTTATATGTGTGTTTTGTTTTTAAATTTTGCATAACATCGTTTATATTGTACTTATCAGAGATGCCAAATTGATTTCAGCATTGACTTGAGCACAAGATCGATCAGATGGATAGCTCGGATATATACTGATTCTTATACATAACTAATGGCCGGATTCCATTGGGCATCGCTTTGAATAATATTCAAGTTTTTACTGTCAACTAACATGAAGTACGCCAGGAAGTGGAGCAAAAAATTGAAATAAATTTGTTAAAAAAAAAAAATTAAACAAAATTTAACCTGATGTCAGCTAACATGAACTTTAGCAGGCAGCTGAGAAAATAATGTAAGCAAATTTATTAAAATAACTAAACCAAGTTTACCCAAATGTCAGCTAACATGAACTTTAGCGGGAACATGAGCGAATAATATTGTACAAAAATGAACTATATATATATATATATATATATATACATATGATTTAAAAGATTCTGTCGCTATGTGGTGGGTGGTGAGCACAGTGGAATCCGGCATTGATACATACATATCTCTGATATATACTCGCATTTATGTGATGCAATTGCCGTGTGCAAGTTTCTCTTGGGGATTATATGTAGTAGAAGTAGTACTTGTGGATATGATGACAGAGTTGGAGTCGCCAGATATAGCGACCTTAAAGTAAACTGTCTAACTTTTGGCCAACAACTATTCAGCTAATCAACGTTTCGAGTGTTTGGTTTTCTTGGTATTCTGTGTAGAAAATGGGGGGAAAAGCGATTTGCATTTGCAACCAGTTGTCGCGGCTTACTTCTCGAAGATTAGTTCGCCGGTGAGGAAGGGATTGAGATATGTCTGGGCATCATAGCCAGAGACGCTGGCCGTTGTGGTGCGACGACGAGCCTGAGCACCACCAAAACCACCACCCCCACCACCACCAGCACCGCCACCAGCACCAGCACCCCGTCGATCGCCATGGGAATGAGTGTGACTGTGATGCGAGGGTCGCTTCTCACTGTTGCTCGGACTGAGTATTAGCGGTATGGGCATGGAGGTGTACAGTTGCAACGGCTGTTGCACTATGGTGCCAGCTTGTGGATTGAGTGGTGTGTCCATATAGCCGTGTGGTGCTATTGCTGCTGCTGGCGCCGTTGGCTGTTCGGACGCTGCCGAGTAGCTGCTCGGTAGTGCGGTACTGCGTTCCGCTTGTAGCTGCTTCTTTTGGACTCCAGCACCAGCGAGTCGCGCTCGATGGTGCTTGTAGTGACCGCGATGAATCTTTCGCTTTGGATGCATCAGTCCATCGGACGATGGGGGCAATGTGTCCAGCACCAGTGGCACCACATTCGATGGCGACAACTGCTGCTGCTGCTGCTGGTGCTGCTGATCCAAGCGAAAGGTGCCCGAATCACTGCCGGTATTGTTTGAGTTGAAATTGTGTGATGCTATTGGTTTCTTGAGCGTGGGTTCGCGTGAATGTGGATGCGCCTGTATTATGGTTGCGGTGGCAAATACCTCCTGGAAACGATTGCTCGCCTCCAGCTGCTGGAGCTGTAGGTGTTGCTTCGCAAGGAACTGCTGGCGTTGCAGCTGCAAACGATTGAGGATGCGGTACTGTTCGAGTATATGCTTGTAGAACTGCTCGGCGCTGACTTCCGATGAGTTTATTAGGCGTATGGCAATCTTTTCGGGTATCACAATTTTATCTGCAATTAAAGTCAACAATTCTTAATGATAATCGTCCCAATAATAATAATATAGTATCTCATATCGAAACCAATTTCATGGCTGCTGACAATGCGTTTATTGAACCGCATCGAAACGACTGCATGTGTGTGCGTGTGTGTGTGTGAGTGTGGGTGTGTATGGGTGTGCAGGAGATAGCCCAATGACCCAATTTCGAGTTGATTTAGTAAAATGGAAAAAGAGTAAAATGTGCCAGCAACAAGAAGCAAGAAGAAGTAGCAGTTTCACGCCCTTCCGGCAAAACAACAACACACGTAACGACAACGTTCCGAGCCGTTAGTTTGTGGGTGCTACAGGGTTGCTGGTTGGGGTTCGGGGAGGTTGGGATTCGGGGTTTGGCGTTTGGGGCCTGGGCTTGGATGTTATGTGGTTTTGGCTTATATGCAATTTATTTGTTAGCCCAGTGGAAAGTGCTTTGTGCTCCAGTTTAGTTTAGACCCACAGTTGACCACAACTAAAAAACCGTAAAATTTCCCATCCCCCCAAACAACACACAACCCTATCCCTTCCCCATTCCCGTTACTAAATAACAGCATCTGCTTTTTATAGGAATTGATTGACAAATTTATTACATATTTTCCAATTATTTTAAAAATATTATATTTCGGCAATTTTATATTTATTTTTTATATATATATAAATATTTATATATATATATTTTTTGATTTTTATTTAACTTACCGCACTGATTTGCCTTGGTGACAAAGGGACGTATGGTTGGATCCCATATGAATATATAGTATAGCGATAGCATAATGGCAGCAAGGGAAACGCATAGAACGTAAACGGCTACCGTTAGAATGCGGATGACCTTACGATTGCTCTGCTGCGGCTGATAGCAGCGGCTTATTGTCTCCGTCGGCGGCAATTTCACTTTCTCCTCAAGCGAATTGCTTTTCGAATTCATTTTCAACAAATTTTCCTCGTTTTCTTCTTTGTTTTTGTAATTTGTGTTTATTGTTTATTGTTTGATTCTGTTCTTGTTAGTTTATTTATTTGGCTTTCAATACATTATTTGATTTATATTTATTTGTGCTGAATTTTTTTTTTTTTTTTTTTGTTTGCACTTTCCTCTTTATAAATATATATAAGAAATGTTATTAATTTATTATTGATATGTGGGCAATGCAAAATTTGTTAGTCTAGTTATTATAATAAATGCAATGTTCTTTTGTAGTTGTTGTAGTTTTTATTGTTATTGTTTAAACGCGTCGCGTTGCGCTTGAGGTTAACAGTTTACAAAGTTTTACAGTACAATGGATTATAAAAAAGTGGTGCTGCTGCTGCCAACCGACGCGTCGAGCGAATGCAAGCCAAATGACGACCCAGAACACGAAAAAAAGCTACAGTCAAAAAGCAGAGCCTGACGCCGCTGCCGCTGCTGCTGCTCTGCTGTCAGCAGCCAATGCAGCAGGAGTTTAATCGACTTTGGAGCATCACACTTCGTGTCGCTAACTGTTCGCGTGGCCTAGCCTTCGTGCCTGCGCCCGAAGGCGCGCCTCGTTACCATATGACGATCCTCTCACTCTACATTCTGCTGCTGCTGTTCTTTTTTTTCGGCATTTTTTCCCACATATATAATTTCATTCATAAAATGCCTGTTTGCTTGCTGCTTTGCCTGCTCATTTTCATACACACACACACATACATATGCATGCATGCACAAAATTTGAGACGTCGGCGTCGGCGTCTGCTAACTGTTGTTGTTTATTAAAATGCGGCTGGCATGGGTCGTTCGCATTCTAAACAAAAACACCGCGCTGCTGACTTCAACTGCGACTGCAGCAGCGGCGGCAGCAGCACGTCGGCACGTCTTGAGGCCTGGTCGCTGCTTTATGTGTCAAGAGCGAGACGCCCACTCTACCGGCACTCCCACCACCCCTCCTGGCCGACACGATTGGTGTGAGTCAATCGGCGTTTGGCGTTTGTTTATATTGTTCTTGGTATTGCTGTTTATTGTACGTGGAAGTCTAAATGCGCGCCTGATTTTTGCCCAAAAATTAATAAAAAAAAACAATTTAAATATATATGCATATAACATATAAGAAAATCAATCATTTCGAATCATGCTCCAAATGCATTTGCCAGTATATTTGGATGTTTTTTTTGTTTTGCCTAGGGTGACCATGCGCACGGGCAACCTTCGCTGGCGGCGTTGCGAAGGACAGCAAAAAGGCAAATGGCAATGCAAATAAGAAACAAATCCATACTTATACACGCATACACATACATACATGTATGCATACACACACGCCCATAGGTATGGACTAGTTTGTAGTTGTCGTTGTTGTTTTTACTTTTTGCGCTTTGCTTGGGCAAACTTTCGCTGTTGGTTGTTCTCCTGCACCTGCAGCTTCGCAGGTTCGTCTGCCAAGCGCTTTTGTTGTTGTACTCTATGTACTTAAAAGTTGGGAGTGGGGTATAACATAGGCACAAAACGAATGTAACGGGCGAAAGAGGATACTTTAGATAAATGATAATACATGCATAAATATACATAAATATGTATGTGTGCATAAAAATAGTACAAATGTACCAGAATTGACATGTACCTACATATTTCCTTAGAATCTATGGGCACACATAGCACATTCTTATCACATTTCTTAAACTGATTCATTTGTCAAGTTGATCGATAAAAGTAAAGCTTGTACTTTATAGAGTATGTACATATGTATGCTATTAGCTCTTTCTGCAGGGTATTTACGCATCGAGTCCTCGCTGCGAGTGCAAAACTTTTACTTGTTTTCTATTTCGATTCGGGTAACGCTGTTCGGCATGTTCGGCCGGTCGTTCGTTCGGTCATCATCGGACTGGGAGGTTAATAATCTGCAACTGGGTCACTAGGACAACGAAACGAATGCAACTGAAAAATCTGACACACACACACACAGAGAGAGAAAGAGAGAGAGAGAGAGAGAGAGAGAGAGGTTGTGTGAGAGAGAGCGGGTAGCGGCTTGGACCCAGAGCGATTGCAATGTTCGCCATTGATTTTGTTGTATAAGATTTACACACACACACACAGGCACGCATATAAACATCCATCATGCTGGCTAGCTTAAATGTAGGCCACACGCATACACACACAAACATATATACACACCCAGTTCCAGTTCCCCTTTGCCACCAGATTGCAATAATGATTTTTTCCTTCTTCATTTTTTTTTTTCTTTCAAATGGCCCTCAAGGAAGTTTTCTTGCATTGCGGCACCTTGAATAAAACATAAACCTGCCACATACCATCAGATATGCTGATATGCCAACTTTATTTATAAGTTAATTAAATTGCAATTGGGTTATGCCATTAACTTGCATTAACTGACAGAAAATAAGGACAACCACAGATAGACCCTGTAAATGTTGTGCAGATCGGGTATTTGGTTACATTTTGTAAGTAAGGATAAAAAGAATTGCTTTCCTTACTTGAATTACTGTTGTAAAAAATTAAATAAAAATAGTTAGAAATGTTGTCGTGAGCTCGACTACAATATACCCTGCACTCAGCTGTTAAATATGCAAAAAAAAAAGTGGTTTTCTGTTGAAAGAAATGATTTCAATATGAGACTATCATTTTTTGGACTCTACAGACAGACAGACGGACTTGGCTATGTGGAGTCGACTTCTGATTATGATCAAGAATATATATAATTAATGGGTTGGGAGTTGCTTCCTTCTGCCTGTTGCATACATTTGCCCAGAAATGGGTAAATTTTCAATGGATTCTGGGTATCAAATAGATATACAATTCCAAATTCGGGCATTTTTTCACTAGTCTCAATGAAATCTTACCAACTTTTTGCAACTCAATGGCTCAAAGACTGAGTTGGCCCAGTTAGCCAAAGGCCGGCGCTTTCTTTTGTCCCTTGAAGACGGGCGGCATGCGGGAGTCCCAGGCGAAGAAATGATATATGGATAGAATGAAGCCGAGACTGCACAAGCCGCACAAATAGATCACAATGACAAAGTAGCGGGCAAAACGTTCCGAGAACGTTGGCTCCGCCAAAATAATCTCCTCCAGTTGCGGCGATTTGGGTATATAGGAGTAGGTGCTTCGACGGGGAATACCGCTGCTGGCCAAGCGGATATTCCGCGAGCTACCAATGACAATGTTCGCGGCTGGCTCCTCATCGATGACATTCGAGCCAATGATGTTCACTATTTTGGCCAAGTTAACGGCGGCCGCTGCACTCGCCTGCTGTTCACCGGACATTATCAGGCCCTTCTCTCTGTTGTTAGTTGGTGCACCTCCTGGTCAACTCCTGGACAAGTGGACAGCTGGACAGCTGGCCCAACTTGCTTTGCGTCGCAGCGATTACTGATTTCATTACTTTGACGCTGACGTCGATTAAATCAAAATCGGATCGTCAAAGCGGCTGACGCAAGCCAATAAATAGAAAAAACTAAAAAACAAAAAAAAAAAGAGAGAGAGAGAGACAGCGCTATAGCTGTACTGCTCTGCGATTTAGACGTTAACATGCTAAAGCGGATTAGTTTTGTGCGTGCCTGTCAACTTTTTTATAACAGACCCGCCAGCACACCACAGCCAGTGCCCCCTACAAACCGTACCACAGCACCCTACACTCGACATATAAGGAATTAATTAAAATTTACCGTTTTTATATGTGTTTCCTCAAACATCTTAGTATATATATATTTATAATTATATATATGTTCTCACTTTTATGTATAAACTTGTATTTTTCCAGTGTTTAGAAGTACCATTTGTTATGTGAAAATCGTTTCCAATGTACTTTTTTGCCTACGAACTTATAAGCATTATCTATTTTAGATACGTAATAATACATAGGCATTATCTATTATTATTAATACTTTCATAAAAGAATGCCAAACTTTCTGTTTAAGTAAATACAGATTTATGCACTTATTATTATTATTTTATATATATATATATATATATATATATAAGATAACATGTACTAAACCAAAAGAAAGTGAGATGTACATATTTCGGTACATTTGTAGCAGCCCTCGACAACCCCGATTCTAGCTTGCCACCAATGTGGCACTTTCTCTTTCAAAGTAGCCAACGTTACCAGCACGAGCACCCTACAAATTAATCCCCTCCCACATGGGACAAGTAAATAGATATCAAATATATACATGTATATACATATATATATAAAATGAAGACCCCGAAGAACGTGGAGAACTCACCCAAAATAATGTTGTTGGGATGCACGATGCATGTGGCACTGTGGGGTTTTCAGTGAATTTTGCGAGTGCGAGTGCGAGTAAACTAGCCAATGGGATGCGTATGCTTGAACACTGGCAGCGGTGGCATCCGTGAGTCCCAGATGAACATATAGTACATGGCCAGAGTTAAGCCCATGCCGCTGACACCTCCCATGTAGAGCATTAGGGTGAGCAGGCGAAAGGTTTTCGATTCGAAGAAGTCATCCGATTTGGGGACTTGAATCTCCTCGTCCTTGGCCTCCTTGACCACAGCAGCCAGATTGGACATCATTTTGGCACACGCAACACACAATTGAAACACTTCAACCAACAAAACAAAATAACAAAATATCGAGAAAAAAAACAATAACAAATGAGGCTAAACGAGGCAAGCGTTTGAAATCTGCGGTATTCCACGGCTCGGCGTCTCTGGAGGCGTACTGAATGACGGCGGACCAATGCCGATGCTTCTGCCCCTGCAATTTGCTCTGTTTTGCGGTTTCCTTATGCATTTGTATTTTGTGCCACTTCTTTTGTTGCAATTATTGTTGTTGTTGCTGCTGCTGTTGCTGTTGCTGCTGCTATTGTTGTTGTTATTGTTGTTGTTTATTATTGCGGTTGCTTCTGGCCGAGCGGTTTTTGGGCGCTGCATCGTTGTCCGGACAGCGTCTTGACCGCCACGCCGCTAATAAGATTCAACATATACCCTAGACCATATGCCCATACCAGCAGCAACATGCACCACCATACACCAGCATATACCACCATGCCACCCACCATGCCCCTCTGCCTGTGCTATCTTCCGTTTGGGCCACTGCCACACCCACATCACGTGCGGCATTCTTTTTGCCACTTGACCTGGTTTGATTCGCTTCGAAATTTGTCTCCGTTTTTTTTTTTTGTTTTTTGCGCTTTTGTATTTGTTTTACTGTACTCTATACACAGATGGACCCACAATAGGGTTGCCCACTGTAGGGCACAGTCAACTAACAACGAATTCCACATGTATAAATTTTATTTAAATTTTCTTAAATCAAAACTTTTGGAATATTTGAAGAAGTTTCCAGAGTTGAGATTTTGTTTGCTTAAATCAAAAATCTTGGAATATTTTGATGGATTCTATCAGATGAATTATAGCTGCTAAAAATGTATATTAAATGAATTATGTATTTATTTATTTTGATTTTTTGTGCCATGAGCAGTTTTTAATATTCGTGTAAAGTGTAGGGTATTTGGTTGTCGAGCGTGCTTTCAAGCAATGTACATGGGTAAATCCAATTAGACATGGTCGATGCCAGGGGGAAGTGGGAGGGGGGCGGAATGTTCTAGGGGAGCTTAGCTTAGACATACCTCTCTCTCTCTCTCTCTCTCTCTCTCTCTCTCTCTCTGTGTGTGTGTGTGTGTGTTTGTCTCACTGGTACTCGTGCACTTTCTGCACCGGGTGTCCGCCAATGGAGACGGGAAACTTCAAATGTATTTCGGGCATGCCGGAATCAAAAAAGATTAGATAGTAGATGGCAAGAGCCATGCCCAGTCCACTGATCCCGCCCAAATAGATAACGATGGATATCAGGCGAAAGGTTTTCGATTCAAAGAACGGCGATGGTGGCTGCTCCTTGGGCAGACTGACATTATCCGGAAGTGGATCACTGCTCACAGATGCTGCCATCGCGTATCATTTACCGTTAACCGGTAACCGTTAACCGTTAACCGTTAACTGTACGGCGGCAACTTGGCATCGCCGTACTTAAAGCACCTCCAATTATGCAAATGATGTGCATTTCTAATCTCAACCGACATTGATTGACTTCAATTGACGACCATCGACTTTTGATTGGCCTTCAAATAAACGCAAAGCAAAAATGCATTTAATACGCTTTATATTTATATCATATATATATATATATATATGTATATCATTTCAAAAATGTAATTAAATGTGCACAACTACTGCAATAGCTAATTCCATCCACAACAATTCCAGACTAGTCGAGAGAAGACGTTTTGAAGATGTCCTGCTAAATGTGTTGAATCAATTAAAATACAGTTTTTAGTTTTACTTTAGTTATATATATATATATTTATATACTTTTATACAACTTGATTAGACCATTTTTTATTAATTTATTTAAGGTCAACTAAACTCACTCGTCACAAAAATGAAGGCAACAAATTATTCATTAAATTCAATTAAAAATAAGATATAAAACTAATTTAAAAGTAATATATACATTTATATATATATATATAACCCAGAAAAATCCCAATCACATCAATAAATATAGTTAGCATAAATTAGCTAGACTAAAATGTTATTCACGTGACAAGACACTTAAGAATGGAGTTCTTAATTATGGAGATAGATGACCTTGAATTAATTACAGGTGATAGAGTCTTACAATAGGTTCATGTTAGAAATAATAAATAACAAATAATTAATAATAAAAAAAAATATAAGAAACTGCAAAGATTTCAATCCACTTTGAAGAATCGCATTCCAGAATTGGACATAGAAGAATAGTGAAAAGTGTCTCATAAAATTCCTTAATAAAACCAAAAACAGAGAATTTAATATTAAATGAAATCAAATTTGAATTTGTGATATTTTTAAATATAAATATGTATATATATATATATATATATGTATATGTATATGATTTATTTATGAAATCACAGTATATTTTGTAATTTGGCAGACACTGTGGAGAAATGCAAGCCCGTCCAGAGTCGCGAATACAGCTTCGAGGAGGCGATCACGTTGGTGGGTGTTGGCCGATTTCATTTGAAACTGCTGCTGGTCTGTGGCACGTGCTTCATGGCTGTCATGGTGGAGATAATGAGCGTTAGTCTAATCATGCCACTGGTCAAATGTGATCTGCACGCAACACTCGCTGAGCAGGGCATACTCGCCTCGGCCGGATTTTTTGGCATCGTTCTCAGCTCGCATGCGATGGGCTTCCTGGCGGATACTTGGGGTCGGGTGAAAACGCTCCGGATTGCGATGGCGCTCAGTGCGATCTGTTCGATAGTGTCCGCCTTTGCGGTCAACATTTGGATGCTGATCGTCTTCCGTTTCCTCACCGGCTTCTTCATCGCCGGCGGACAGGCGTGTGTGTTCAGCTTGTGCGGCGAGTTCCATGGCAATAAGTCTCGGGTCCGTCACGTCACGCTCCTCTCCTGCTTCATGTGCTTTGCCTTGATGTTTGCGCCCGGTAAGTCCCAGCCATCATCCCGTTCGATATTTAGTGGCCAATTTACTTAATCATTTGCTCCACTTTCAGCTGTTGCCATTGGCATTCTGCCGTTGCAGTTCGAGGGCTCGTTCCTGGGTTTGACGCTGTCATCGTGGCGTGTTTTCATCATTGCTAATGTTTCGGTATCAGTGATCGCGATTGTGGGTCTCTATGCGGTGCCAGAGACGCCCAAATATCTGCTCGTCCAGGGTCATGTGGATGAGGCGCTACAAACGCTGAGTAAAATCTATGAACAAAATTGTGGACGATCTGCCGGCGATTATCCCGTAAAGCGTTTATCGCCACAAACCGGTGGCGCCAGTTTGACCAATGTCCACAGTTTCTGCGATGCAGTGCGTCTCATCTGGCAGCAGACGGTGGCGCTGTTCTATCGCTCCCGAGTCTACCACACACTGAACATCTGCATCACACAGTTCATCATCTATGGCCTTGCCCAGGGCATATTCATGTGGTTCCCCACTATACTCAGCGAGCTGGGCAAGCACAGTAGTACGGGCACATTGATCTGCACCGTGCTGCAAGGATTCAACACACCCGTAGAGACAACCACAGATGGTGTCTGCCACAGAATAGCCGATATCAATACATACCAGATGATGATCTCCATTGGTGCCGCCTTCACAGTCATCTATCTGATGTTTGCCTATACCATCGATATGATTGGCAAACGGAATCTACTGAGTGAGTATCTGATATCTTAATGGATCTCCATATACTTATTATATATTGTATAATCAACATAGTTTGCTGGATGATGTTGACAATTGTGTGCCTGGCATTGTTGCATTGGCTGGAGAACTTTGTACTGGTTGTCATCGCATTGACCATAACGATGGCCATTGGCAATTGTGGTGGGCTGGTTGGCACCATTGCAATGGAATTCTATCCGACGCAGATAAATGCGATGGGCATGTGCTTCATCATGATGGTGGGTCGTCTGGGCGCTGTGGTGGGCAGCAATCTGTTGGGGCGACTCTTGTTCAATAGCTGTGACACTACTTTCTGGGCACTAATTGGCGTTGTGACCGTGCTCAGTGTGATGGCATACTTTCTACCGGATCAGGCCAACACTGCCAACACTTCCAAGGCCAAGTCTGACAGCATCAGCAGCAGCAGCAACAGCAGCAGCAGCCAGGAAATTAGCACTAAGTAACTGTAGCTCCGTACTATCTCTAACTATGTAGTTGTAAATTTTGTATAAAAGTAAAGCAAAACAACAAAAAAAAAAAAATAAATTAATAAATAAACTAGATGAATTCAACACGGAACGGGTACGTCAATGGGAACGGGCAACGGGCAATGCCTGGAGCGGTTGCATAGAACCGGGAATGGGGAATGGGGAACGGGGAACGGGAACAAGAGCAATTGCAATTGCATTGGAAATGGATTAAGTAAATGTTTGTGCTCATTTCTACAGTTGTTGTTCTTATTACATACCCTCTACGACCAACGACAGCTGCGCATCGATTAGACTATCAATTTGAAAACTGAACAATACATCCTATATCTACATATATATGTATTTAGTCAATCATCATTGATGATATTTTTATATCTACTTTAAATTGCTTCTCTGTCTATAATATAAAAGTTTGTTTTGTTTTTTAAATTCCATAAGAAGATTTTAAGAATTATCATAATTTGAGCATAGAATATAATTGTTGTTTTGATAGGGAACCTTTGTCAATGGAGTACAAATTGGTAATTTTTTTACGATTTATGACCACCTTTAGAATCCCAGAAGATTAAGGATTAAGGAACCGAATAGCGAATGAATGAAAAAAATGAAAATATATAACCAATATGTGAGTGGGTATTTACAGGGTATACTGCCCGTGCAGCACTCAAGTCTATTGAGTTACTTGCTTTGCTCGTCGTCAACGTTGTCATTTGTCGATAGTTGTTGCTGCTGCTGGCAGCATTAACATTCTTCACATTGGCTGTCCTCTTAATGCCTCTGTTTCTCTCTCCCTCTCTCTCTCTCTCTCTCTCTGTCTGTCTCCCTCTCCCACTGTTTGTTTGTTGTTCGGGATGGGGGAGGGGGGGTTGGGGGAAGCATGTCGCACACTAAACGCATTCCAACAGCAAAGTCTGCCGCATGTGGCAATCGCAGTAAGTACGCTTTTATTTATACAACAACAAACGCTGTTTGCACCGCCAACTGCCAACCACACCAGAGTCTCCAAAGAGTTTCAGTTTGAGTTTGATCCACCAGCAGCTGCCAATCATAAATACGAGTACGTAACACACACGTTGTCCATTCGACAAGCTAGCGGTCCTCAGACCATCATTGACTCAACTCGACTCGATTGGACTCAACTCGACTCGACTCGACTCGACTCTCGCCTCGACTTATATGGCTTGGAGACAGATATCCAAATAACAACTGCCAGATCCCAGTCCCATCTCCCAGTCCCAGTTCAACTGCGTCTCAGATACCCCTCGCTGTTCCCTCTCTGTTCACTTATACTTGTCCAGTTGTTTGGGTATACCTCATATATATATATATATATATATATATATATATATATTTAAATACTGCTTACTTTTCACGAAGTTATAGCTCTGGGACCCATCCCTAAAAACACTTTTTGAGGGTTTAATTTTGACATCTTTCGATCTTCGATCACCTTTAACCTTCTTCTTCTTCTTCTTTGAATTATAGATTATTTCTTGTATCTTAAGTCTATCAATTATATATATTTTCTATATATTTTCCACTTGTATTTAGTGTGTCTATAATTTATTCTCTCTCTTCCATTTATCTTAACAGTTATATGTCTATCTTTCATTTATATATAGATCCATCAACTTAACTATCTTTTTCAATTTATTTTCTTTCTATTGATATTCCCTTAAATTTTGAATCTATCTTAGTCTTATATCTTTAATCTAATATATATATAGTTTATGTGGTATTTTTCTTCTTTCTAGATTTATTTGTAAATATTGAGTCTATCTTTCAGGTATAAATCTCTCCATTTATATTTGATATCTTTTTAATATATCTTCCAATTAGCTTTTATTGATCTGTCATTAATTTTCTATCTTTCTTTAGTCGGTTTTAACAGTTATTTGTGTTCTATTTATCTTTCATTTTCCTTTATGCTATCTCCCATTTATTTCCTCTCTATCTTCCATTAATATTGAGTCTATCTTTAATTGATATATGTATCTAACTATTTATTATCTATCTTTATATCTATCTTTCATTGAGTCTATTGAGTTTATCTTTAATCTATCTACAGTCTATATTCGATTTATCTTATCTCTAACTTCCCTTTATCTTATGTGCAGCACTCCATTATCTATCTACCGATCAATCGTAACTGCATCTGGGTGTGTATCTGTATCTGTTTGTGTAACTGTATGTTGTGTGTATGTTTCTGTATCTAATCTATAGTTAATAGACTGCACCACATGCTTGCCCCTTTTTGTGTGGTGTCATGATTGATGGCCAGAGGGCGTGGCATCTGAATGGCGGAGTGTATGCGTGTTTGTGTGTGGATTGTGGGCTGCTAATGTCGCGGCAATTAAGCGGCAGCAACAACTGTCGTCATTCCATCAATCATGGCGAAGACTGCTCTGCCCGACAATGCTGGGGTTCGACTATGTTGACCCACAATGGGCCACAAATTAGGCGGTAATGTCGGCTGTTCTCTCTCTCTCTCTCTTTCTCTCTCTGTGTGTGTGTGCGTGTGTGTGTGGCTATCTATTCAAATAGAGTTAGAGAGAGAGAGAGAGAGAGGAGCATTGGGGATACTGTTCAAAAAGAAGATGCAGGTGGCGTCTCGTCTACGTTGACTGACTGCTAACTGGGCAACAAGCACGACAACAACAAACAACCAACAACCAACAACAAACAACAAACAGCGAACAACAAACAGATAACAACAACAACTTGGAAGAGGACGTGCCGTGAAATAAAATCAGAAATAAAAGTCGCACGTCCAAATGGGGCAGCATCAACTTGAACAACTACAACTACTGTGGCTGAGAGCCGAGCAGCCAACCAACAACGGCAAATGGCAAATGGCAAAAATAGTTAAATAGTCGACTTAGGCAAATTGGCACGAGGCGATCGCAATGGCAAAACAGGCAACGGGCAAACTGGCAACTGGCAACGGGCCAACTGGCAAACTGGCAAACGTACAACATACACTGACCAAAACCATTACCAATGCCAATTAGAACGAAGCTAATTTGGACTGTGTTTTTAAAAACATTGTCAACCAATTTATTATGTCGTATCCGAATCAGCTTACTATAGCTTTTAGCTCACAGGAACAATTTGAAAATTAAGTTCTTGCTTAAACCATTTTTCTGTTTAACAAACCTTTCGAACCAAACCCACTAAATATGCTATATTATATTATATATTATATATAATGTTCGTCACTTTGCTCTTCTTATTCTTCTTACTTGTTATTCGAATCTTGAAATTATATATTCTTTCTTTGGATATTCTGAAAAAAATATTTTTAATTGAATTTAAACAAAATCTAAAAAATAAAAGCAAAAATTATTATATATATATTAAAAACCGAACTTATTTTATTAAATTAAAATGTGTAAATTTTAGAGTTTTTATATTGTAGGGAACCAAAAAGGGAGTTCTCGTGCATTTTATGAGCAAATGATTGAAGCCTTGAACCGAGCCAGACACAAATCTTAATCAACTTTTGAAAAACATTTGACAAATGCAAAAAATTCAAGAAAATTGAAAGAACTGTATTAAAATATATAAATGAAGCATAATTTGTATAAAAATCGAAACAGCTATCATTTATTAAAAATTTTTAAAAAACTCTTTCCATTGGCAAAGCTACATATTTATAATAAATACAAATGCAAACAAAGCTGTAATTTTTCCGAGTGTAGCAAGCTGACAACAACAACAGCAACTGCTGTCCAGGAGCAGCAATCGGAGCAGGTGAGTTGAGGAATTACAATGATGCGATGCCAGTCATAGAACGAGGCGACGTTAATAGATTTACACGCCAACTGAAAACAAGCAAGAAATGAAAGACAACAACAGCAACAACAACAAGAACAACAGCAGCAGCAACTGTTGCTGATGATGCCAAATTGAAAAGTAGACTGCGCATGCGTGGAATGGGAATGAGAATGAGCACAGAATCAAACAGAAGAAGAAATGAAGAAAGACATACACACATACACACACACACACACACATACGCACACACACAGAGAGACAGGGAGAGGGAGACGACAACTGTTGTTGTTGTCGCTCTATCCATGTACAGCTAATGAAGCGAACGGATGCATCGTTTATGCGCATCATTTATTGTGATACCGATCATGAAATAAATATTTGCGAAACTTGAAACATCTTTGAAAGTTATCCAAAAACAAGCCACAGCCAAAATCAAATCTGATTTGTTTCTATCGATGAGGCACTATTAAAATAAATAGTAATTAATTTATAGATACATATATTAAATATATTTAAAATAATAAAAAGAAATATATAAATTTTAAGTGGGATTATCAGGTTATAAAAGTTTTTGTAAAAATTGCAATTAATAAAATTTGAGCAGAATAAAAAAAAAAAAAAAAAACATAAAAAAGGAAGAAGAAAAATCATCGCAAATGATAGTTGTTATCATGCAGTGCATAACGGGCCACTTGCCTATGTGTGTGTGTATCGCATAAGCAAGGCAGTTGACGAGGACGCCAAACAACGACGAAAGCCTAAACGCAGACGCAGACGGAGTTGCAGACGACGTCGACGCCCGACGCCAAGTCAAACGTTATTTAATCAGAATCGCAAAGGCAAAAGGCACAGACAGACACACAGACCAGCGGACAGAGGACAGAGAAAGAAACACAAAAAAAAATGTAGCCAAGACGTCTCAGCAGCGTCTGCAGCACAAAACAACGACAGGTGGCTGCTGGCAGCGACGTTGACGTTAACGTCGGCTGCTGCTTTAAGCACAAAAGTGCAGCAATGAAATAAAAGTTGGCAGCAGTCGCAGCAGCAGCAGCAGCCGCGACGGCCAATCAATTCTGAGAAATGAAAATGCCGTCTTTGGCATCGTTGCTGCTGTTGTTGTTGCTGGCACAATTGTGCAAAGCAAGAGCCCCACACACATAAACACACACACATCAACATAAAAGAATGCGAAGAAATGCAAAATGCAAACACCACGAGCCACTTTCCAAATGCATTCATGATGTTTACCGTTGAAATGCGCCCAGTTGCCGCCGCTGAGTCTCTCTTTCTCTCGCTCTCTATCTGTGTGTGTGTGTGCAAAAGAGAGGCTGCATCGCAGACTCTAACAATAAATGAGGAGAAATGAACAAGCACCAACAACAGCAACTTTAAATCAAGCACGCACACACACACACAGTCAGACAAGTGCTGACAGCAGAGTTGTCAATTGCGCTGATTTTAAACAGGTACTACTGAATATATATATTGTAATAGTAATATATATAGTAATTATTTATGATGCATATTAATATATTTGCAGTTTCCTAATTAAAACCGAAAATGTATAACAAATATAAATTATTATACAATTGGATATAAATAAGTATTGCTGACTCTTTTGGCAGCAGTGCTGATATTTTGGCTTTTTAATAACTATTTTTGCGCATTTTTTTGATCTAGTTTTCGGCTCTCTTTTGAACCAGATCAGATTGTTGCAATGTTGCAGAGTCCATAATATGTGGCTTTTTATTTGTTCCTTGTATTATCGATTAATTTACAAATAATTAAACATTTACTTGTGCTTGCGCTGCTGGCAACACTGGTTGCCACAAATTAGGTGCTCGCTTTAAGTTCAAGTTCAAGTGCGCCAACCACTGAATATGATCCTGCAGGAGCTTTTAAGCAACATTAGAACGGCCAATTGTTGAATGATTTAGCATTATTATTATTATTTGTGAACCAAATCGAGCCGAACTGCAAAAGTGAAGCAACAAGTGCTAATTGAGCCTCTGCTGCGAGCGAGCGAGCGAGTGAGCGATAAAGTTTGTGTGCGTGTGTGTGTGTGCGAGCGAGTGAGCGAATGCCAGTTGCTATGCTCTGTCGACGGTGCAGTCGCCGCCTGTGCTGTGCTCATTTGTGCAGTTTGGCGTCGCGTCGAGACGCGATAGCGTTGAGAGAACGCGGCGCCTGCGCAGCATAGTCACAGCCGGCTGCCTCTGTCTCAGTCGCCGTCGCAGTCTCAAGATTTTGCCGTCTGCCTCTGTGTGTGTTGTCTTGAATTTCTTCTTGTGCTGCTGCTGCGACGGCTGCTGTTGCTGTTCCCGACAGTTACATTACGAGGCCAAAGAAAGTATCTTGGTTGGTTCGCGTGTATTTCGCGTTCGTCGCTCGACGAGTTCACACGTCTTTCGCTCGCCTTGGCGCATCAGCTAGTTCGAATTTCGCATTTCGTATTCGAATTCGAATCCCCGCATCGGATCGTGAACGAGTCTCGTTTTTGTCTCGTGCTCGCCCCCAGTGACCAGTGTTGTCGAGTGTCTTAAATTCTTTACACACACACACAAACACATATACATAGATATATTTTTTTTGCTGTTCGTTTCGCAAATACCGTTATTCAGACTTGGAGATCGCAGTGAAGTGAGTGTTGTTGTTGTTGTTGTCAGACATAATTTAACCCTGAGCAGGCAACTAAAAAACGGACAACTGCATAGTAAAAAAAAACTGCTACTATAACTAAAAAAACGTTTTTTTTGTTGTGTTTATATATTTTTTTTTGTTTTTACTCATAAATTGATTGTGTCCAAAACAAAAACAACAAAAATGTGCATAGCAAGGATCCCAATTGGAGTCCAATCAGACACCTAACAAAATATAAAGAAGATGAAGAAGAAGCAGCAGCTAAATACCGTTGCAACTGCACAGAGCCGATTAAGCCTCAAGAAGGGGGAGGGGGATATAGCCGTTATTGTTGTTTAGGGGGGACAAGCGGATTCGACATTTCATGCTTTCTAATTTTTCCCAATTAGCACAAAAGTTGTGTCTACCTTCTCCCTCGCTCTGTTTTTCGGCCTCTCCCTCTCTCTGAGAATCGAAATCAAAAAAAAATCAAAGTTTTTCATTGCTTATTTATTTTTTTTATTGTTCTTTAAAAGCTGTGAAGAACATTAAGCATAATCATCGGAATCATTACACACACACACACACACAAATCAAAAAACGAACAACGAACGCGACCCACAAAAAGTGGCTTGTCATGATTCTTGCCTCCGTTTCCCATCCAATTCGTCTCCTTGCACTCGTTACTTATATTGACAATTTAACCAATGCCATTCACATTCCCATTCACACACACACACACATACGCATATGCACCTGTGTGTGTTAGTTCCTTCTTCGGCTTTCGTTTGCCACCGCAAGAAATGAAAAAAGGAGACAGCGCAAAAGAGATGGACAGTTAAACATACACACGCACACACACACACACATACATATGTGTCAAATGGCAACTAATCACTAATCAGTCGGCATCATCAACTTTTCAATGTGAAAAATACTTTATGATATTTACCTCCCCCCTATCCGCCCCTCCCCAACCAACACACATACCCAGCAGTGCTGTCATTTCTGTTCTTTTTTTTTACCGTTTTTTGGCAGCTGGAATTTTAGCTTTTTTTTTTTAATTAGCTTCTCCTGTTAGCAGCGTATAATGAATAATCGCTTTTAAGTTTAATCATTAATTTTTGATGTTTATAGCACTGGCCATTAACTGGAAGTTTTGCTTAAATTTGAGCTTGTCCTTGAAAACTCTAGATAAAGTGATGAAGAATCTTACCAACCGTTTACTATAGAATTTAAATATTTGCTTATTGGATTTAAATTATTAGAATTAAACATAGATATTCAAAATATGTTTATTGCCTTTAAATTGTCTTCTTTTTTTTGGCACATAAAAATAGCTTTTTCTTGCTACTTACGAGTTGGCAGCACTGATCACCCCCCTCCCACCTGCATTTCACCTGAGTTGCTTGGCTGGTTAGTTGCTGATGTTGTTGTTGTTGGCTCTTTGCTGGTTGCTTGGCTGGTTCTTATTTACGTTACGTGTTCTGCAGTCCCGTTCAACCGATTTCACTTCATTTTCTTCTTCAGCGTACTTACATATTCTGCTGCTGCTGCTGTTGCTTCTTCGGATCGTTTTTTTTTTTCGTATTTTGGTATTTATTTATTTTATTTACTTCTTTTTTTTTTTTTCGCTGGTATATTTTATGCACTCGCTTTTCGACTTTAGTCGCAGAAAGCAAACAAATCGTTGACAACACACACATACTCACACTCACACACATACATTTATACCCAAGGAGCCTGACGTGCCGCACAAGCAGAAAGAAAGAGACAAATAGAAAGAGTGTTTAACACTAGGACATTTGCTTTTCAACGGTAAGTTTACTCAAAAACTTAAGCTTTAAAGGAATACTAAAAAATTGGATAAACGTTGGCAAAAAAAACTAACGCAATTATTAACTCTGATTTCTTAAAAATATATAACAATAAATCTAAACAATAATCAAAATAAACTAATAAGCTAAGAGTTGTTTCTGTCGAGTCACAGTCTCAAACAATAGGAAATTTATGGAAACTGTGGAATTCAAAATTTCTATATAATTTCTATTTTAGCTATAATTTTAGTGTAAGCTTTTTCGTGCTTAAAAAAAAATGTTAGCTTTCGGCGCTATTTTATTGATTGATTTGCCAGTCTTAGAAGAAAAACTGTTTCGAATCTTCTTAGTTTCAAATTAGAGAGAGAGAGAGATAGAGAGAGCGAGAGAAATAGAAGGAGAGATTGATAGATACGGCAGCTTTTTAAAATGATTTAAAGAAATGTTAGATTTTTTAACAGTTCTTTTATTCAGACAGCTATTTTTTTGTGCGATTATTTAAAGAAATATTCGCTTTTGTAGCAGTACTTTTATTGATTCGGAGAATCTCAAATAAATAAAGCTTATCTCTTGCTCATCTCAGACAAATTCACCGAATACATTTCCAATAGTTTTTTCTTCCAAGTTTTTACTATTTAAGCGTTTACTATTTCGAATGCAATCTATAAACCCATCTGTATTTATAGCTCTATATATTAGCACATAATTTAAAAGGATTATTGTGCACAGTTTTTGTTGGTTAATTGGGGGTTATTATTGAGAGCCTAATCAGATCACACATCAATCAAATCAAATCAAATCGAAAGCTATCGCAATCATTTAGTAAACAATGCCCATTAGAGCCACACACACACACACTCAGAGAGAGAGAAGAGATCGGTGTTAAATGCATTTGATCCGTCTTGGAGCGCATTAAATGCACCGTTAACTACCTCGAATTCTAATCAAGCTGATGCGACAAATACAAAAAGAAAAAAAAAAATACAAACAAACAAACAACAAAAAGAAGCAAAGAACACCGCGCGGTGGCACAATAAACTCAATTCCTCGAGCCAGTTGCAACAACAACAACAACAAATACTAAAACAACACACAACACACAGAGACACTTTTTGGAGAGACAGGTAAGAAACACGCGACTTGGCCATAAATGCAATGCCAACTTGCCAACTTAAGAGTTGTTGTTGTTGTTGTCGCATCAGTTGCAAGTTGGCAACAGCAACACCTGTGTGTTTGTGTGCATGTGTGTGTGTGTGTTGGCCTCAAATCATTCGCCTCTTCTACTTGGGAGACACCCTAAAAAGCAAATGTGACGCGTTGAAGTCTCTGGGCATTTATTTGATCTACGAGTTGTCGCGAGTGTTCGCTAGTGGTTGCTGTCTCTCCCTCTCTCTCTCTCGCTCACTCTTGTAGACAGTGAAGAAAAGAAAGAGAGAGAGGAAATGGTCATTAGGTAGATTTATGAACAGAGAAAATCAGTTCGTGGTCGTTCTATTTGTCTAAAACTTGATGTGCATTTGTCATCATTTGAGTATTTTTTTTTTTTTAAGTTTTGTTGCATGAATTTTATGAACTATCGATTTGTTTTGTTGTTACTAACAGTCATAAAAAATAATGTTAATCATTTTGCTTATGGTTTAGTTTTCGTTTTTATTTATTTTATTAGCTATCGATTTTTTTTTTGTTACTTATAGTCATAAAAAATAGTGTAAAACTTTTGCTTATGTTGAGTTTTAGATTTCGTTTATATTAATTTTTATTTTCTACTTTTTATGAGCCAGTCATTTTGCAGTTGTCATTTTGAAATTCATTCAAAGATTAAACAGTAATATTTATTGTTTCATTTTTAATAAGCCAATTGATTTCTTTTGTATCTGACTGTTGATTGCCATAAAAAATAGTGTTATGTCTTCTCCAGTCTTCTCTTAAGGTTTTTTGTTTTATTTATATTAGTATTTTTTTTGGGCCTATAATTTTGTCTTCGTCATTAGAAATTTATTCATTGTTCAAACTGTTTTTTTTTGTTGTTTTTTTTGGCCATTTCTTTTGGATAATGCATAATTTATTAGCTGATGCGCAAGTCACTTTGATATTGGCCATTTGCTCAGTGCCATCTTCTTTTCTTGCTGCAGCAAATGGTGAGAACAACACTAAAGATACACACACACACACACACAAGCACACCTACTTTGTTTTTTTTTTTTACAGCAATGAAAACATGTGATTGGTCATTCATTGTAATATGCTAATGAGCAGCTCAACAAGTTTTCAACAATTTCTTGGAATCTTCTGTTTCTTTTTAATGCTGTTTTTTTTTTTTTTTTGGGCGTTTAACTGTTCTTTGCCTTTCTACAGGCAGCATCGGCATCTGATTCAATCATGAATGAAATGGAAATCTCTTAAACACATCTCGACAATCAGCCAAAAACAAACGGATGAAAAGTGAGAGTAAATAAAGTTGAGTTGAGTTGAGTCGAGTCGAGTCGAGTTGAGATGAGTTGATTTGATTTGAAGAACATGCAAGCCACATTAAACATTCAAATTTAATCCGCATCCGAATCAAATAGAAACTCAAATTGTTAACTGTTAACTGAATGCCAACACGCACTGCGCACTCTCAGCCTCTTAACATAAATACTTGCGGCAAATACATATGCGAATGAATTCAGTATTCGTGTCACTCGAGTGTTAATCCGATTCTCAATTGCTACCTGCAATTTAGTATTGTTTCTATTGTAATTTATATGTGGATTGACTAAATGGTCTATGTATATATAATTTGATCATACATAATATTCTTAACTAGTTACGAGTGTGTCAACACATTAGAATGAGAATACAACAACAGTTATATTTTCATTCAGTTTTTCTTCATCACATTCACATGGGAAATGAGTAGGCGAACCTATCTCATAATTACAATGAATGCTCACACTCAGTAGTCAAGTGTGTGTGTGTATGTGTGTGTGTATGTGTGTATGTGTGTGTGTGTGTTTGTTTCAGTTGCACTGTGTTGTTCATTCGTTCATGCTTGCAGAAATAAAACCTGTCTGGCGCTGATAAGCGTCCCAACTCTGTTTCTCAGCACATTAAATATTCGTTTCCCTATTGCACCTCTTCCACCCACACCCTGTGCTCACCCACCAGTCACGCACAAACATCTATCTCTTTACAGCAGGATGCCAAGTTGTGCTAGCAAATTGAAAAGTTTGTTACCACTCTTGTGGCAGCTGCAACGATTGTCAATCTTTTAGAAGCAGCCACATTTTAACATTAGCACTGGCTAGACAAAACCCGCCCACATTCTCTTAACACCCCTTCCCGCCCTGTGTATTGGCAAACAATTTACAGTTTGTGGCAAAAACACAACTGAAATTTGTTGCACTTGGCACTTGGCCAATTTCTAAGAGTGCAGCTGCTCCAAATCAGCTCCAACTTTAGTTTGCCTAACTCTGATTAAGTGTTTCTGTCTGACAGACAGTTTATTTGCAGAACGAATTTCCAATAAATAATAAACTGAATAATTAATAATAATAATCGGATAATGTAGGACTCTGTAGTGAATCTACAAATGCTTAATAATTTTCAATATATATTAGACCATTTTACATTTTAATAAGCCTAGATTTATTTAGTATTTCCTTTATACTACTGTATTTTTCTTTTTAAATTAATTTTTGTTATTTAATTTTATATAAATTAATTGTAACATTAATTTTAAATTTAATTGTAAGTGTTTATTTATTGAAACCTTTTTAGTACACCATTAACAAATAATATAAATAGCAAAACAATTGATTTTCGATTGCAAACATAAACTACAATTTTAAATGTATAACTTCTAAATAGAGAATGCATATTGAGTTTATGTCGAATATCTAAAACTTATAGCTAAAGACTTGGGTTCAGGTCGTCTCCTATCTCGTTCTGGATGAGCTCTCTCTTGTCAAGAGATTTCTTACTTATTTCAAGCAATACTCAAAACTTGCAAATTTCGCCCAGAGGTAATTAAAGGTGCATACAGTTAGGTACTTAGGGGCTACACAGTGGTACTTTGAGTATGTAGTTTTATAGTGGTATATACACCCAATAGCCATTGCTCCGTGTGCTAGCAACTAGACCAGTTCGGGTGGCTGGTCTAGAAACCAGTTTAATTCAAATCAGGTGCAAAAGAAAGTGAACCATTTGTAAATGTATTTTTCACTCACAAATATATATAAATATATATATATATTTATATATATGTGTATACTTACCATATATATATATAGTTAAGTTTGGATTATAATTAACATTAATTGTGGTTATTGTTGTGCAGTTTTCATTGTGCAGCTCCAAGTCAAAAGCAGATGCCGGCGAAATAGACGAATAATGGCATTGAAATGGAAAGAGAGCCGAGGAAAATGCCAACACAAAAGCGAGCCATAAAAAATATGAGTTGTGGAAGTAACTGCACTTTTGTTCGGTGATTTACCGTTTTGCACTTGACTTGAAAATGCCGCTTCGATTGGAAAGTGGTTATTTAAACTGTAGTCCAATTTTGTGTGTATTTCCCAAGCTAAAAACGCCCAAAAAAAAATCAAAACAAAACAAAAAACAACAACAAAAGAAAAAAACGAGTTGAGAAAGAAAAGTGAAAACTGTCACACGATTTGTGTGTTGCTTTTCCATTTCATTTCAGTATCGATACTTTAATGTGTTATTAATGAAATATTGGTATCGAGTATTGGGCATCGGGTTGATGCCGCTGCTGCTGCTGCCCCATAACAAAAGTTAACCGGCTTAATGCCAATTCTCAATTCACAGACCCCAAAATGCGGCGGCCGTCTTAATTGCAACTAGCTGTGGCAGCAACTCTGACTTGCTGTTGCTGTTGCTGTTACTGTTGCTGTTGCCATTACCATTAATTAAGCGTTAGCGGAGCGTGCAACATGCCACACATTGTTGCCCGCCACTTTCTTTGGCTTACATCTACACTTCGAGACACACACGGGGTTTCAGGCCCGCACGTCTGGCGGCTGCTACTTGGCCAAGACGACGCCGCCGCCACCGCTTAAGTAGATCCCGGCCAAGATGACGCCGCCACTTAATTGGCCGGTGCCTTGGCGCTGACTTTGACCAAAGAGGCGTTAATCGCCATTTGTTTTTCAGATCTTATTTTGTTTCTGATAAGCAATAGCTGAGCGGGCAACAACAACAATGACAACAACCATTTCTCAGGTGTTCTTTACAGTTAGCCAAGCCAAAGAAAAATGAAAAAAAAAATCAGCTACAGTTGAACTTGTCCAATTTAAACTACCTCAAGTTGTATTTTGTGCATTATGCGACTCTGAAAAAAAAACCATATTGTATATTCTCGACTAGCAGCTACACTGTCTTACACAAGTCTTAAGATATTCAACGCAGACTGTGAACCCAGCTTGAACCGTTTCTTAATATTTATATATATATATATATATTTAGAATTACAATTTTTATTTATTTAGATCGTTTTCATGTTAATCGATAATCGCGATTCGATAACATGAAATAATCTTGATTTGATATTTCAAATGACGCTCTTCTTCCAAGTTTATAAACTGATTCGTTATTGTTTTATATAAATATATATGTATTTATATACTTATCGATCAAATTAAATACATTTTACCATTGTCTATTTTTGCACAATTTAATTATAAGCTTTTTACACATTTTCTCCTCTGGTTTCAGGGTAAACAAAAGTGTTGCATTCTTAATAGAAAAACTAATGGTAAAAAGTTGTGATCGATTTTATTCCAATTTGTCTAACAATAGTATTCATATATTGAGTTGAATCGAAGTTTGATTGTATTGAATTGTAATGTGGTCAATGCTTTGTTTAAACCCAATCTGTTGCGGGGCCAATAAGCCAAAAGAGTGAAAAGATGCTGTCAGAGAAAAAAGAGAAATTAATTGGGCGCAAATTAAAGGCAAATAAACAAGAAGTAGAAGACATATATATATATATATATATTTATATATATATGTATGAGAAAACAAAAAATTTTTATAAGCTTTATAAGCAGAGAATTTACCGTTTGTCTGAGAGCGGCGGTATTGATTCGTTGTTGTTGCGGCTCTTTTGGACGTTTATACAATTTACAGTTCTGTGCGCGATTCTGACCGCATTTTTGCGCTTGAATTCAAAGACAACAACAACAACAACAAACAGCAACAAGAAACAGCAACAATAGCAATTCAGCTTTAACAATGGTTTGTGGAAGTTGCGGCCAACTGTATCTGTATCTGTCTATCTGCATTTTGTATCTGTATCTGCTGCCACCTGTCTAGCTGTCCATCTGTCCATCTGTCCATCTGTCGTCCATCCGTCCGAATCCCAATCTGGCTTATTGTGTGTTCGTCCGGGTTATTGTCTCGGAGTGTAACTGAAGCAAGCCCGAAGCAAATTGATTGAAAGCCGCTTGAAAGCAGCAGCACAAACAACAAGCAACAGATACAAACCCAATTTCGATTTCATTTTCACCTGTTGTTATTTGTATGCCTTCCCCACCACCACACCCCTTACTCCACCCTCCCCTATAAATGCTCGGTAAAAGTGCGCAAATACGTTAGTCATAAAAGAGGGAGAGAGAAAAAAAAATAAATTCAAGTCAAGATCTGCTGTTTATCTTTATTGATTTTGCTTCTTTCATTTCTCGAGTTTTTGCTTTTATTATTATTGCTCTAATGTGGGTTGGTCCAAGTTGCTCACTGACTGACTGACCGACTGACTGACTGACTGACTGACTGACTCATTGCCAGACTTATTGATTGATTGATTGATTAATTGCATGATTCACATAGCCCCTTGTCTGTGGCGGCAAATTCTCTTTCAAATTTTTTAATGGCGACGGCTGTGAAAGTGCGTTCCCCAAATTCTCAGCTCTTCAAATGCTTTTCTCCTAAATAGTCTTTCTTTCTAGTTGATTTTTTTGTTGTTTTGTTTTTTTTTGTTCGCAAACTTTTGCCAGCCTCGAAGTTTTTTTGGTGCTACGAAATTCAAACAAAGCTAAATTGATTTGTAAATTTTATACATTATACACTTAGTTGGGCGATGTTCACTAAATCGCTTAACCAACTCAATTAGAAATATAATGCTAATTTTCTATGCAAGATAGATTTAGATATGGGCTCAATTCCAACCCGATTGTGGCAACAACTGAGCAACGGGAATTGAGCTCTGGCCCATTTGGCCTATGGCCTCTTGATCCACTGAGAACGGGTTTTATGTCTTTTCGTTGTTGTTGTTCTTCTTCTTATTCGGCTTTACTTAAATAAGCCACTTTGTCGCCTTAACTATTTTAACGTGCTTCAGGTTAAGTGCAAGCTGAACCCCAACCAGAATTTGTAAAATTCTAACATGAAATTTGGCTCAGCAAAAAAAAAAAAGGTTTCACAAAAATTCTTTTAAAAATAGGTTTTAGACAGAATTTTTATAGGTATCTATTATTTGATATTATTGATTTAAACTTTGCAAATCAATTTGCCAATAGCGAAACGGATGAAAAGTGCTAAGAAAATAAACGAATCCTTGCAGGGACGATTACACTGTAATAATCCAATATAATTTCTAATTGTTCATTTTTTTCCATAGCTCAAGCACTGATCAAAATTGCGTTACTTGTGCACATTTGTACAGATTTGACAGTGAAAAGATTCATTTGTCGTCTGTGTATATATAACGGTAAGGATAACGATAACGACAACGATAACGATAATTTCGATAACTCTCGATAGCTCCTTGAAGTTGTGTGTACTTTGTGCATTGCTTGGAATTCGCTAATATTATTCACAACCTGATTGTGTGCAATCGTTAAAGTGTTGGCCGCTTATCGCATTGACCACAAATGCAATCCTCGCAGGCGCAAACCGATTGTTTTTGCGGCTGCGCTTTTATTAACCACCATTTTGTGGGTCACGACTGGCTTGGCCAACTGGACGAGGCGTGAGAGACGGGCTCAAATGCATTTCGCATTTCGCACTTGGCATTCGCATTCCTCATTCCCCCTTTCCCATTTCTCATTCCCCCTTTTCCCGATTCCCATTTCCACAATCCTCCATCCGCAATTCGCATTCGTCAAGCTCTCCCCGCTGAGTTTTGCAATTGGCCAATTTCTATTCATTAGCCGCATTCGGCACTCCACCCACTCACGCCAACTGCAGTTGCCAACGCCGCACAGTGGTGCCAAAGTCCACGAAACCTGTGAAAACTATTTACCTTTGCAACAGGATTGGTTATTAACTCGCTAAAAACAATATTGATTCGTTCCATTATCACACAATATGAACTAATATATACAAATAATATAATATGATATGATATCTTTTAGCAGAATTGTTTAATGCTAAGCCATTATTTCAAATTAAAAGCGTATTAACATTAATTATTCAGTGGTGCTGTATAATATGGATCTAGTCTGATAAGTTCAACAAGGTTATTCGACAAAATATTTTCATTATTATAATATTATCGTTATTTAATATTTTCAAATGCACATTCAAAATCGTTTTCTTCTTCTTTTCTTCTAGTAATATTATTATACATTTTATTTTATTCTGATAACTCAGATGATTATTATTTTCAAATATAAGAACAAAGATACATAAGTTGCTTAGCTATATTGCTCCACTGTGCTGATGTGATCAGATTGAGTGTGCCTGCCACAGTCAACTCCTATTTCCACTTCCATTCTTAATCGGCTAACTTATTCAACTAACTAACTTAATCGTTGTTTTCACCCATTCCAGATATAGGCGTAGCGCCTACATCGCCAGCATGTGGAGCCCACAAAAAGGTCCTACACGGCTGTGGGACCTTAGACTTAGTACTTGTATATTTATCTTACATTTAATGGTGAGTATAACTAAAACATAATCAAACTTTAAAGACACGTATTCCTATCTACGGCAATATCTTCAATATGTGAATTAACTTGCAGTAAAATCATTGATTGCATGATTGATATTATCTGTTGCATTTGCCTAGTGCCAATTATTTAAATGATATATTCCAAATTATTCTATTTTTATATAGATCACTTACTGTTGAACTAGCAATACTGATCTGAACGCTACCTTCTCGTGAAGAGTTCGAAAAATAACATCACATAAAATATCTTTACAATTTGTTGTTTGTCACACTCCTTTGTGCAGTTTATTAGTGCATTAAAATTGGGTAAAAAGGCTAAAATTATGTAAAAGGCTGAAGGAAGCATATCCGATTTCCTGACAGGATCAACAGCCGAGTCGTTATAGCCATGTCCGTCTGTCCGTCTGTCCGTCTGTATAACAACGCAGATCTCAGAGACTATATGAGCTAGAGACTTTCAATTTTAAATATATCGGTTCTCGTGTGCCCGGCGCAGATCAGGTTTGCTTTATTTTTATCGATAGATGTCTCTGTTTCTCGAATATCGATACATATCGATTTAATACTAAATATGCATATGCGTATTATTGATCAACTAGACAAATGTCAACAAGATCGGATAAGAAACACCAAAGCTATAAATATATTTGTGTATATATAGGTTTTTGTGGGTATTCTGCAGAGTCCCGTTACCTACGATTACCTATACGTATATATGTATGTATGTGCGGTTCAGTTCGTACTCGGCACTCCCTGTGCCTGCCACAAGAAAAGAATGCACTTACAGATCTGCTCACATTTGGATGCTAATGGAAATTAGCCAATAAAACAGGAATATATATATTTAACAGGTCGGCTTAGGGTTTATCGTAGCGAACTTGCTCGACTGCAGCATTCCAATAAAATAAAATATTTACATAAATACATAAAATCAAATTGAAAAGCTGCTATGTGTGTGTGTGTGTGTGTGTGGGAGTGTGAATTCGGTCAATAATATTATAAATATTATTTCTGTATATATTGTGTCTGTCTCTGTCTTTCATCTGTGTTATAGGTCATGATCCAATCGTGCACATGATTGCATGAATGCAATTATTGTACTTGAACTGAGAGCCAATAAAAATAAAATCAATAAAAACCACAATTCACAAACAGATATTTATCTCGACATATGCATTTATCAGTTGTACAAAAACTGTTCAAAATGATCGGTTAGAATGCAACCAAGTTGTTTAACTAACTAATTTGCATTCGCAGGCTAAGAATTGTTTTAATTAATGCACTAAACAATTCAATGGCATTTCGATTTCCGTAAATAGACAATAAAATAAACCAGTCTACTAAACTATTAATAAATGCATTAAAATGGATGAAGAAGACAAAAGAAAGCAGCAGAATTAAATGAAATATGATATCATAACTGGCAACGACGGAGTTGAAAAACTATATTTTCATTTGAATTCAAAAAAAATAAATACAGCTTTCGTAATAAGGTATATTCATATAATAATTTGAATTTAGACACGATATTGAGAGACTGCATGTCTAAGATGATATATAAATAATACAATTGTCCCATCCAGTTAGAGTTATTCCGTTGCTCAGTACATCTCACCAACTGGCTTGATGATGAGCTCGTGTATCTGAACATTCGGAGGTGTCTGAATGCAGTAGCTGATTGCATCGGCGACATTTTCTGCGCGCAACATGGGAAGCTGGCCAACCGTGTCCAGCACGGATTTATCAAAGATTTCGGTGTCGACGGCACCGGGACTGATACTCTGTGTTCAAAAACAATCACAATGATATGATCATATTCATAATGTCGATATAAACGATATAATACTCATTTGGAAATTCCACTTACGGTTATCTTAATCTGTGTGCCCGCGTTGTTAAACTCTTGACGCAGCACCTCGGTCAATGCGGTTATCGCATACTTTGAGGGCGCATACATGCTCATACTCATCCCCTTGACTAGGGGCACACTGTGTCCAGTAATGCTATTCACGATGACAACATGGCCATCGTTGATCTTGCGGCGCTTCATCGAGGCGACGGCCTCCCTTGTGCACCAGGAGACGCCCAAGACATTGGTGTCGAGCATGGCACGCAGATCGGCGCTGTTGCCCTCTGCGAGGATGCTAGTGTAACGAGCAATGCCCGCATTATTCACGAGGACATCAGCACCACCCAATTCCTTGTCGATCCGTGCGAAAGTATCGATCACCTCCTGCTCCGCACTCACATCGCAGCGATAATAATTGAAACGCTTCGCCTGATCTGCTGGCAGTTGCTCCTTCAGTTCCTTCAATCGATTCTCACGGCGTGCCAGACCCACAACGACCATGCCCTTGGCCACCAAATCCTTGCAGACGGCAGCTCCAATGCCCGAACTGGCTCCGGTCACAACAGCCACACGATTTGTCCAGCGATTCATATTATTTTATTTGTTTTTTGTTTTCTTTACAAATTTTCTCCGTCTGATTGTTGAGCAGTCAACGGTTGAACTGAGCACAACTTTGCCGTACAGACATTTATAGCACCGGTTTCTCGAGAGACAAAAATACATATATATATGTATATTTCACATATGACAACGAAATAAAACCACAATATATAATGAGCTTGCATATTATTGTCTATCTCCATGTCGACGTGTAGATACCCGGCTTTATTTATATTAATTTAAGACTCTGCAAGCGACGGATTCATTGCATCTTCACATATTGTACAAAGAAATTGTACAAATCCATCATTCTATAACAAAAATAAATATAGAGATAATTGCTTGATGGCCCCTGCGATGACTACTTCAAAATGTAAAATGGCCCATTTGTGTAGGGTATTCTTGAAGGCATACGTAATACGTTGTTTAGATTGAATTGAAAACCGTCGCGTCATGCTGATAGCAAGCTTACCGGTCAATTGGATCTGTGAGAGGGCGATCGGTCTCTATCTGAAGCATTTGATGCCTATTTACTTTTTAGCTCTCTCTCTCTCTCTCTCTCTCTCTCTCTCTCTCTCTCTGTTTCTCTCTCGCCCTCTCTCTCCACTAATCTTTGTTTATTTACTTTTGTTCCATTCTCTCTCTCTTTCTCTCTCTTTCTCTCTCGCCCTCTCTCTCAACGAATCGTTTTCTATTTACTTTTTTCCCGTCTCTCCTCTCTGTCCTCTCTCTCTCTCTCTCTCTCTCTCTCTCTCTCTCCTTGTTTTATCTATTTTTGTTCTGTCGTTGTTTGGCTTTACAACTTTTTGTAACGATGTTTGAAATTTAAACCAAAGAACACTGCAATAATCAACCGATGTTATCTATAATATTGAATATTGAACTTGTACATAATAGGTTAAGTAATATTTACTCAGACAATATATATATAAGATGATCAACAATCTTCATTTATATTTTTTAAATCTGTTTTGATAATCTACTGAAAGGCAATCGTATTTCGTAATGATTGCATTAAAAATTATCAATTGCTTTCCAAATGGTTTTTTTTTTTTTTTCAGTATTCGGCACCGTCATGGTTCATATGGACTAATAGTATCAGTTTCGGTTACTGGATCTTTATAGAATTTGTTTATTTTTATACACTGTTACCGAAGGTATCATAGTATATTGGTTTGTCTGTCCGTCTATCCGTCTGTATGAACGTAACTTTTTTCGACACCCTTAGTAATAGAGATATAGTGAAAGTTCTACCTCCACTAGAATACAGTCATCAAATTTAGTTGATAGATTGTTGGCGATGTCTAACATTTTGAAATGGCTATATCTTCCTTCCACTGTTTATACCCCGAACACATTAAAAATGGGTAGAATGTATGTAACAGGCAGACCCTATAAAGTATATATATTCTTGATCAGGATCAGCAGGCGAGTCGATATAGCCATGTCCGTCCGTCCGTCTGTATGAACACGCAGATCTCAAAAACTGTAAGAGCTAGAGACTTCAAATTTGGTATATAGGTTCTCGTATATCAGGCGCAGATCAAGTTATTGCGTTATTTTATCGATAACTGTCTCTGTTTAATGAATATCGATATATTTAAATTTCCGATAGCAATAAATGCCACAATTTTCAATGCAGAATCTAATTAATACATAATATGGATATGCATACTATTGATCAACTGTCCAAAATTCGTCCAGATCGAATAAGAAACACCCAAGTTATAGTCGAAAATATATTCTCATATTGATCTCATTTCTATCAAGCATTTTCTCTATGCATAAATATGCGAGTGCATGTGTGAGAAAGAGATGGCATGATAATCGGATATGCTTTTGTGTGTATTCTGCGGAGCCCAGCTACCAACGATTGTGTGTTTCACGTATTTGTCGGCAGAGGGCGCTTCCAGAGCTGCTCGCATTTTAGTGCAAATCTTTTTTAAAGTGAATTTGCCAATAATAATAAAATATATTTAATAACTGGGTTCAGGGTATATCGTAGCGAGTTCACTCGACTACAGCACTCTTACTTGTTATCTTCTACATTTGTTTTCCACCTTGCCAAGTAGCTTGAAGATACTTAATCTAACTAAAAATTTGAGTATAATTTGTGGCTCATTAAAAATGTGTGGGGTAAATTATAAACAAAACAAAAATGGTGCTCTAGTCGATTAAACCCTGAACGCAGATAATATTATGTAAAGGCATATTTATTGTATACGATAACTTTCAAATTGTCTCCAGCTCTTATTGTCTTTTACACCTTGATTAAATATTATCGCCTATTTATTGGGTAAACTTTAAGGAAGCTTCCACCAGATTTGTGGGCTTAGCCTAGTCGTATACTCCTATTTTGTTACACAATTGTAGCGTATGTCATAAGTGTGTTATTCTTTTCGTATCTATTTATACATATTCTTAATGTATGAGCATGAGTAATCGCGTCGAAACTTGTTCCTCTCTTCCCCGTTTTTTTTTTATATTATTATTATTATAATTTGTTTAGTTTTATTCGTCATTTGACTTAAGACAGAGCATAGAGATTGGAAATGACCAAATCGAACCACTGTCACGATAACAGTCGGTAGAAAAATGAGCCTTGAATTACATTAGTTGTCTACGCTTATCTTGATTCCAGCACGTCGTCTTTAATGTTGCGATAGCCTTTGACATACATACAACAGAATTTAATTTCACAAGTGTGGAAACAGCCAGATGTGAAACTGGTATGATAAGAAATATATTTATATTAATCGAGTATTTTTTTATACCCATTTGAACCCATGAATAATTTCCAAGGAGATGGGGACGAACAAAACCCGTACAGACTCTGTTGGGATGGGAATAAATAAATATATAATAAGGTGACCTTGATTAGGCACTTGGCACTATGTACAGTAGTTAAGTATAAATATTTAGCTATCAGTGACTGACTGACCGAATCTTAAACTACAGTAAGTGCAACCTCTTTATCGATAGTAAAGAAAAGACAATTAAGGGCCCCAAATATATATTTCATTGAAATTGAATATGATACTTAAATTATAATATTTATACTTTGAATAAGTTCGGCAAAAGAGAGTCGCTTGAAGTACTTAATTTTATACGAAATCTTAATTTTTCATATTTATATTAAATATATATTAATTTATCGTATTTATTATCTGGTTTGTTTCGTAATCGACAATTGTTTGTCAGAGATAAGATATATATATATATATTAAGTTTAGATAAATTACGTAGTTACTTGATAGAAACAAAATTAAGTTTAGTAGACTTTCTTTCAATAAAATGAATAAAAAGAAAATGATTTAAGTGTTGCACAGTGTAGATAGCGTTCAATTGAAGACTGTGTGTTGCACAGTGTAGTTGTTGCAGACAATTTGGCACCGCCTTTTGCTCAATTGCTGCTCAGCTGTCGCTCAAGGCACTGTGATGAGGGGAGGGGGAGTGCAACTAATAATAGGAGGGGGGGGGGGGGGGAGAGAGAAAGAGAATTGTTGTTGGTTGCTTTGCTGGTTGGTTTTGGGGAGCAACTTTTACTGCAAGTGCAACAAGAAATTCCATTTGCAATTTGGTTGCGCCGATTTTTTGTTTTACTCTTTTTTTTTTTTGGTTGGTCAGTTTAATTAAAGCCAAGCCAAGATGAACTTGGAATCCGGCTCGGTGTGGCAAGGTAGGCTCTCTGGGGCAAGTATGCAAATTCCAGCCAACAGCCAGATCTAGCTTAGACGAGTTGTTCCCCCAACCAACCCCCCTCCCCCGCCCCCCCTCACTCCGCCCTTGCCACCACACGTGACTGGACTGGTGGAATTTGCTTTCTCGTTTGTGTTGCCAAAAGTTGAAATCTTTGGTTTGGCTGCATTTCGTTTTTATTGGTAACATGTTTGGCGGGGCCAACAAAACAAGTGCAATTAAAAGAGAAAACAACAACAACAAAAACAACTATTATAAAAAGACGAAGAAAAAAAGAGAGAAAAATAGATTAAATAAATGGCCGAGGCAGGCCGTCAAGGCCGTCGCTGTGGCAACCCTTATTAAAAAAGGAGTGCAACGGCAACTGGCCGAATAATTTAATGCAATCAACTCAACTGAGGAACGAAGCAACACAACTGCAAAACTGATGCTGATGCTGATGCTGATGCTGACGCTGTTCCTAATGGAGATGAAGATGGAGTTGGAATTGGAGATGGAGTTGGAGTTGTAGATGGTGTTGCCATACTATTCCAGTTCGGCAGATGGCAGATGGCAGATTGTCCGATGCACCAACTGTATGCTGTTGCAGTTGCAGTTGCAGCTGCAGCAGGTGTCAAGCTAGCTAGTGGGAATTGCGTTAATTAGAAATTATAACGGTCTACATATCGTTGTCAGCTGCATCAGTTAAGATCTAGAAATGTGCTGTCTTCGCTACGTACTTTCTCAAAACTGCATTAAGAAAAGTCAATTAAGTGTTAAGAAATGCTTGCAGTTATTCAAAGTCTAGCATTAATTTTAACACACACACACACACATACACACACAGAGAGAGACAAAGCCAGACAAAATTGCTAACGAAATTCCCCAGGCAGTTTTCTCACCGTTGAAACTTGATGTTAGACTTAACAAGTGCTGCACAACTGCTTCGAGATATTTCTGGTGTTGGTGTTGAGCACTGATTCAAATGGTTCCGTATTTATTTTAAGACTCGTCTTATTTTTATTTTTGTTTTTTTGTTGCTAAACAATTATTAATTGTATTTGTTTTATTTTCTTTTCATGTTTTTTGCTTAACAGTTTAGTTTAGTCATAGCTGGTAATGAACTGTGGCCCATGGATCGGCCAGATGGTATGCCAAACATAGTTTCACTTGAGGTCATGTGCGGTAAGGATCACATGGATGTCCATTTGACCTTCTCCCATCCCTTCGAAGGCATTGTTAGCTCAAAAGGTGCGTATTCCAACAGTTTGCACATAATTCAATCAACACTGTCGCAACAATAAACACACACATCTGTTCACAGGACAACACAGTGATCCCCGTTGCGTTTATGTGCCACCATCGACGGGCAAGACGTTCTTCTCGTTCCGCATCTCGTACTCCCGGTGCGGCACCAAACCGGATCTCAATGGCCAGTTCTACGAGAATACGGTAAGTGGAACATGTCTGATTTGGATTCGGATTCCGAATGGGTTTCTCTGCACCGATATGGGAATGCCAAAGCGAATCCTGCACAGAATATTGAAATATAGACAGTGATCAGTGATCAGTGATCTATTCCAATGTGCAAATTACGATTAGAGCTAAAACTGAAAGAGAGATCAACAACCAAAATATATCCAACTGAAACAACTGAAAGCTCGAATGTTGTCTTTAAGTGTACTTTGAGTACCCAATAATCGATATAACGATTGATTATTGATCTGCAACTGCAAAATGATTGTTAGTTGCTTTCAGTAAACAGTTCGTTTGATGAATTAAATACTCAAATAATGCTGTGATCAGTGATCAGTGAAGGGAGTCACTTTTATATTAAATACCCATTCATGTTGAGCTCAAACAGATTGAATTGAACTAAGCTAACTG